>OX123183.2:101665071-102250496 GCA_944739405.2 Euclidia mi | reverse complement strand
TTTTTTAAAGTCTATAGTGTTGTGTAGCCAATTTTATTATGCACACCAACGATATTACAGAGACAGAGAGCTAACTTGTCTATGCTCTAATTGCTCTATGACTATGGTATGTGGAATCCCTGTCTGTTGCTTTATTTAGTTTAAAAAAAAAAGAAAAAAAAGTTAAACATTTCAATTTTCATTGATTTCAAAGCAAGAACCAAAATGTCTTCGAGTAAGCCTAACCCCTCGTTTTCACCAAGAAACATGTCCAATACATGTTTTATTACAAAACTTGTAGACAACATAATTATTTGTTTTATACATGTATTGAAACTTTCTCAAACATTCTTTCGTTCACACTGTGTCGCCAACAAGTATCTATACAAGTATAAAACACATTTGCGTTTACACTGAAGTCTGTTACAGATTAAAACATGTCTTATACATTGATAGCGTTCTCACCTACAAAATACAGTCGTGTTTTAGACAAGTATTGTTTATTTTATTGCAATTTCTGTATTATACAAGTATTAGACAAGTTTTAAACTTTATCCATGCTTGTTGGATAAAGTTTTTTTTTTACGGCACGATTGGCGTATAGTGCATAGATTATTCAGATATACGTATAGTGGTTAAAGCGGCCGCCTCATCGCTTGACATTGCGCTGAGCGTTGTGGGTTCGATTCCCACACGAGACAAAACTTTGTGTGATCCATAAATTGTGCCCGTATGTTGTATGTTTGTAAAGTCCCCCGCGACACAAGATTTAGTCCTAATGCGGGAGTTGAATTTAAAAAAAAATAAAAAAATATAGTTTTCAACATACCGGACGAACCGCGCTTTTTACTTCGTGAAAACGAAATAAGAAGAAGAATGGAGTGGTCAAAAAAACAAACTTTAGAGCTCATTGAGCTTTTGCATGTACAAGAATGTCTGAGGAATGTGAAAAATAAAATATATAAAGATCGTCAGAAGAAAAAAGACGCATTGGCAGCAATTGCTTGGCAAATGTACATTAATGTTTTTTATTTTTTATTTATAGACTCACGCCTGTATCCCTGAAGGGGTAGGCAGAGGTGTAATACTTATTACACCCACATTTCGCCATGAATTTTAAGGTCGCCACGTAATAAGGGGGGCGGGGGGGGGGGGGGCTATTGCCGTACCGTTACCAGACTCCGTGCTGCCACTGAGAATTCGGAAAAACCCAGTAGGTAATACTTTTGCCCGACCCGGGAATCGAACCCGGGGCCTCTATTTAGCAGTCACATACGCTATCGACTGGACCACGGAGGCAGTGTTAAAGATGTTGATAAAATATAACGAACCTCAAGAACCAGTTTAATAGGGAAGTAAATAAATTAAAAACGAAGTCAGGTTCTTTCTTTTAAAATAAAACTACTGCTTGAATTTGTCTCAAATTCTATAAGTTTAGCTACGACAAAAACATGAGATCATAAACATGCAGACAACTATAAGTTTTTAACCAACAAGTTTCATACAAGTTTTGTATACATGTCTACAACCAGTTACATACAAGTTTTGTATAAGGTACAACAAGTTTTATACATGTGTATAGTTTTGTATACAACATGTTTTATACATGTATATGAGAAAAGAAAACATTGTCAAAAACTTGTTGAATACATGTATTATACCTTGGTGAAAACGCGGGGATACACACAAAAGTTCCGACAAGAATGGCTCAGCGAGGCTGCTTTTGAAGGTTGGTTGAAAGAGGTTAGTTATGACAAATCAAAAGCGTATTGCAGCTATTGTCGATGTGAATTAAATGCGAAGAAAAATGATTTACTGAATCATATCACGCGCAAAAAACATCTCAAAGCTGCAGAGCCATTTTCATCACAACAACAAAAATTGGCTTTCCAACCAAAACCCAAATTTGACGATGCGAAAAGTTCAGCTGAAGCTTGTTTATCATTATTCATAGCAGCTCATACTTCTATCTTGCCAGTAGATCATCTTGGAGTTCTATGCAAAAAAGAATTCAAAAGCGATTTTAAATTACACCGAACTAAGTGCACCGCAGTGATAAAGAATGTACTTGCGCCACATTTTACTTCAGTCTTGAAAAACGATATTGGAGATGGACCATATAGCTTACTGCTTGACGAAATTACAGATATAAGCGTAACCAAGTTACTAGGAATAGTAGTGCAATATTTTAGTAAAACATCATTTGAAATTGTCACTTCCTTTCTTACGTTAGCAACGTTAAACAAAGGGGACTCTGAATCTATCACAGAAGCTGTAAAAAGTACTTTGCTGTCTTATGGACTGGACATAAAAAAACTTTGTGGTATTGGAGTTGACAATGCAAATGTTATGACAGGAATACACAGTGGAGTATACCAGAAGCTGAAATTGGATGTACCTCATCTTATTATGATCAAGTGTTCTTGCCATTCTATCCAACTCGCTGTATCTCATGCTTCTGCCGAACACTTACCTAGACATTTAGAATACCTTGTTCAAGAAACTTATAATTGGTTTTCGAAGTCCTCTAACAGACAAAATGAGTACAAAAATCTATATTTAACTTTAAATGACGCAGAACCTTTAAAAATAACTCAAGCTTGTGCCACGAGATGGCTTTCAATAGAACCAGCAGTAAAAAAATATTGGGCCAGTGGATAGAACTCAAATTACATTTTAACCTCACAAGACATACTGAAAAATGTTTCGCCGCAGAAACTCTTCACAATCTATATCAAAATCCTTTAAATAAAGCATATTTGCTTTATATTCATTCTGTTGTGGATCAATTGCAAAGTCTTGTAAAAATATTCCAATCCAACAATATTGACCCAAGTAAATTATTGAACGATTTAATAATGACAATCGAATTTCTCGGTAAAAAGATCCTTAACCCCAACAAGCAATTAGATATATTCGAAGTACAAAATTTAGAAGACTTTTTGATTCCATGTCCGTATTTAGGATACAGAATAGAAAACAAAATCCAAGAAATTAAAAATACTAATCGATTATTAGCCGAAGATGAAAAACAATTCCGAGAAAAGTGTGTAAATTTTACGATAGCATTAATAAAACAGCTTAGACAAAGGTTGCCAGATAACTATCGCATTTTAAAAAAAGTGGACCAATTATCAGTTTCAAAGGTTTCAAAGGAAACAAGTGAAAGATAATATTTCACCACTGGTGCAGCAAATGGGCCACGGTGCAGAATTTATAAGCAAAGTAGAAATACAATGGAATAGTATTACTCTGGTGCCATGGATAAAAAAGGAGAATACAATTGCTTTTTGGTCTGAAGTTATGCAGTACAAAAATGCGGCTGGCATAAATCCTTTTATTGAGCTTTGTTCTTTTGCTCTTCAAATGCTTTCGTTGCCATGGTCGAACGGAGAGGTAGAAAGAGCATTTAGTCAGCTTAATATAGTCAAAAACAAATTAAGAAATCGACTCAAAGACGACACAGTCAATGCAATTTTAACAGTCCGATCTGGATTAAGACGGGTTAAGAAATGCTGCCACAATTATGACGTGCCAAAAGAAATACTAAATAAAATAGGCCACTTATGGTGATGATAACTCTGAAGCAAGAACAAGTGGAATAGGTTTGGTGAATTTGACACACAGTGTCGATAGTTCCGACGACGAATAATGACGACGACGAATAATTAAATAACTTCCGTATTAGTCTAAGGTGTATTAGATATTTCTGTATTACAATGAATAAATGTTGATTTCTTTGTCATTGTTTTCTTTTTAGCTCATTTTTAAAAAAAACTAGCTCTTTCTTAGCTCCTTTTTTATGGTGGTCTAGCTCTTTTTGAAAAATTAAGTTGGCAACACTGTTGACAGCTAATGTCAAAGGAGAATGGCAGCTTCTGTATCGCATTTCAAAAAAAAATAAAACTTGATGTTCCGTTGTAAAATTGGTAGGGTTTATAGAGAGACTCAAACTGATTATTTTTATGTAATTATATTTTTTTTAGAAGTTGGTGATCATTAGAAATATCTTTTTAAAATATACTAAATTATTAACAACTAAACGCGAATAAATTAAGAACAAAACGCAGTGTACCATTATTAGAGCTTGCCATGCTTAAAAATAATAATTTGCATACTAATTGATTTTTATCAATTTGATTCACTTTCGTACAATAAAGATGCTAAAATATTTTTATTTAGTTAACGATGTGGAATATACAATATAACACATTATTTAACTGAATAAACTAATTGTTTTCGTTTTAATCGTTAGGCATTATTAAGTGACATCAGTGACATGGCAACTTTTAAATGTTTTATTGACAATATTGATTGACATAACAAGAAAATCTCAATGATGAATGGCGTCTTCAGCGTTGCCAGATCTACGGATTTGTCCGTAGATCTACGGATTTTTGGTCTTGTCTACGGACCTACGGATTTTTCTAGCAAATCTACGGATGTTTGTTCGATTTCATTCACCCGACGCAAACAATAGTATACATATTGAAAATAAGCAGTCAGCAACAAAAAAGTAGTCCTGCGACCTGCGTTTCTATAGTAATTTGTGCTTAATACAATACCTACATCATACCATAGATAAGTCCAAAGAAGACTATTTAGTTGATTATAGCGACTAACGTAAAACGGAATCATCGATATAGGATTAACAAACGAAATGAAGACGATTGTCATTTGTCTGTGATTGTCAATGTCAACTTAGGGCCGGTGCAAACCATGTTTTTCGACGGCGCGCTTTTATCCTACAAATGTCTACAGGCTGCATCTGACTTGCGTGCGTATCGCGTCTGTATCACTACAAACGAGCGTCGACGGTGCGTTTAAAAAACGTGGTTTACACAGGCCCTTAGGTTTAGAAAAATATTTTCTTTTGGTTGGGTTGACTAACTACAACGAGTCCGTGTTGTTTTCTTGTTGCCGAATATAAAATCATGGTAGGATTTTTCGTTTATTTGCACTAAAATGGAAAATAGTAAAAGTGAGAGCGATAATGGCAGCGACACTGGAACAATTTTTCAATTTCTTTACCAACAAGGAATTAGGCTTTAGGTTATTCCATCTAAGTAATCATCTATAAAAAAGGTCCGTAGATCTACGGATTTTTATAGAGGCTGTCTACGGACATCTACGGATTTTTGGCCGTAGACCTACGGATTTTTAAAAATTGGATCTGGCAACACTGGGCGTCTTTTGACTTGTTGTGGATTGTGTGTGGTGTGTGACTACATCTACGGTTTTATACTAACTTTTATCGAGCTGTTGATACGTTGAGTTGAGCATCTGTTCCTCCGTACACGGTATTGATATTGTTAGTGTTATTTGGCGCAAGGACGCTCTTTTGTTATTGTTGTGATTATCCGCGAAAGGACGCTTGTTGTGTTGTGTTTCAAGATTGAAAGCGTATATGCAATTCGACACAATGTCGGATCGAAATTGCATTAATTGCAACGTTCGGATGTCTCGCATGAGGCGACACTCTCTTGCAGATGAGAGTGAAGCCCTAGTCAACACTGTTCGACTCTGGACATATCCTAGTGACGTAAGTAGATAACAGTAATTAGGTTAAGATATACTTATTTGTTACTGGTAATAAAAAATATGTATTGCTATGACTAGCTTAAAATTCTGTGAATTAGTATTCCTATATTTGTTTAAATTAAAATATAATGAAATGACAAATAAAAAGCAATGACTCTGAGTTTGTTTTGGCCTTTCTTCTCAAGAAGTCATTTAGCTAGGAAAAGCCGGCATCATCTAGAATAGAGTTTTGACATGTATAAGTGTTGTAAACAACCAAAATGCAGAAATAAATATGTCTTTAAAAGAAATATATGATATTTCTTGTAATTTAAACACGAACTTTTAGTTAGATTTACATATAGATAATAATAACACTCTTTCTTGTTTTCAGATAACACCTGCTGATCATATTTGCCATGCTTGCTGGCAATTGGCTAGTCATTCCGCTGACAATGTGTCAAGAAGGCAAACTGGGCATCGGCATGTCTGTGTTGTGTGTGGACGTTCCATATTAAGAATCAGCCGACGCAGAGTTTTGATTGAGGGGGCAACTGCACAACAAATAAGAGTGTCTGCTGTGATATCTCATTGGATTCAACCACAGGAGGTAATAGAGCATGCAGAACTCATTCATCCTACAATGTACTAGGACCAAACAAATAATTTATCATTATTATACTCATATTAGTCAGTGATAACTCTTATGTGCTCTAGATATTTAAGCAAAAGGAATACATACATTATTAATTGCTCTAACTCATTTTAGCTTACTTCTGAAGATGAAGTTTGTGTTCCCTGTTGGCTCAGAGCTAGAAGAACAAGACTTCCAAGTTCACCCCTTCAACCATTCATCCAACATCAAAATTCATCTGATGATGGCCCACAACCAGACATCCAAGATCCAAATTCATGCGATGATGGTGACCAGGTTCTCAACTTAACATGTGCTGTGTGTGGACATAGTCTGTCATCTATGATACCTGCTAATGAACAGCAGAATCGAGATAATATTGCTCTCTTATAGGAACACCAACAGGTATGTGGTATTTGTAACTTTTATACTTATGTTTCTTAATGTTTCCATTATGTTCTTAGGGTTTCCATTTATCACAGAGTTATAGATTTTGATATCCCTAATGAATAAGTCGCCCTAAGAATAGCATAATTATGCAAGTCATTACAATCTATTATTTTGCCTTGTATATCCTGTTACTCATATATATGAGAGAGTTACTATTTTGTTGTAACATTGTGTCCCAGTTAAATAATTTTTCTTCTCTATGACCCATGCTTATTATTATTTACAGAGGAGTTCCATGAATGAAGTTTGTGGTGCATGCTGGGAACTAGCACAACAGATTTTGGGCTCACCAGAAACTGTAAGGCCTCAATATAGGCAGCAGTTAGTTACATTGCCTAACATGAGAAGAGCAGCCGAATCCACACGGCATTGTATTTTTCAAGAGTGTTTAAATAATGAGCGTCATTCTATTCCCGAAGAAACAAGGCGTCAAGTACTGACACAATTTCAATATTTTATCCCGCGAGGTGCACGCATCTGTACTCACCATTTACAGGAGGCACGGTTTGAGAATTTATATACTGCAGAGTATAGTTTAGATACATTTTCAACAAACTATATTGAGGAAATTATCTTTATGTTAATGGAAGGCCTCAATAATATAAATTATGAAAACATTCAAAACTACCCGGAAAACCAAGTACAATATTTTATAGGCATTACCAAGCAACAGCACCAACAAATATTGGAAGCCACACCAAGGCTTAGAAACATGCATCGCGGTAGTTTTGCTTTGACTGCACTACTGTGCAAGTTGAGGACAGGAGACTCAGGGGACAGGTTATCTTGCCTATTTCAAGTTCCAAGAAGAACTTTGGAAACCCTTATTAACACGGCTAGAAATATATTGTTAAATGATTATGTACCCCAGTACATAGGGTTTACTCATTTAAGAAGGGAGCAAGTGATCAGACAAACTTCATATATTGCTGAGCACATTTTTGGTGAGCCTGATGCACCTTTTGAACAAAAACCAGCAATCACTTTAGCTGATGCAACATACATATATACACAAAAAAGTAGTAATTATTTATTTCAAAAGGATACATATTCCCTACATAAGTATAGGAATTTGGTTAAACCATTTATAATATGTACTTCTAATCTTTAGAGGGAATAGATCCTTTGTTGATTTGTGCAAAAATTAAATCCCGCCATTCTTCAAATAAAACATATTTTGTTTTTATAGTCGCAGAAAGAAACATGAATGGGTGGGATGCAATTAAAAGTTATTGTTGCAACTGTATTGTTGGTTTAAGAACAGTAGGATGTTGCTCCCATGTAATGAGCATAGTTTGGTACTTGGGATATGCTCGCCACGAAGGCTTGACCCGGCCGGCTCCCTTCTTAGATGATGTAATTGTAAGAATAATATGATTGTGTTTAAGATAAAATAAATTATTAGTATTAAAAACTAAACAGTTTTATTTCCCCTTTATTTTTCTATTATGACAGAAATAATGTGTGTATAGATTCAAGTAAATATTTTTATACACATATAGCTATGTATATTATACTTAATATATAAAGCTGAAGAGTTTGTTTGTTTGGTTGAACGCGCTAATCTCAGGAACTACTAGACCAATTTAAAAAATTCTTTCAGTGTTAGATAACGCATTTATCGAGGAAGGCTATAACATCATGCTGTGTACCACGGGAGCGCAGCAGCAGCCTTAAATAACGCGGGTGTAACCGCGGGCCCATCTTATACTAATATATAAAGCTGAAGAGTTTGTTTGTTTGGTTGAACGCGCTAATCTCAGGAACTACTGGACCGATTTAAAAAATCTTTTTGTGTTAGATAGCCCATTTACCTATAGAGGAAGGTTATAGGCTATATTATATCACGCTATGAGCCTCTGCCAATCTGCCAATGACAAAAGGTAAAAAAATCGAGATACGAAGTCTTACTAATTGGAGAAGCCCCATTAGATTTTATATCTTGAAATATAGGTACTTATATCAACTAACCACCAGAGATGGTGAAGACCGTGCGAAGTGGAGGAGACAGTCGGAAAGTGGACCCCGGGCTCCAAGTCGTAGGTTTTGGAACGCAACCGGGACAGCGCTAGGATGATGATGATGAAGATGATATAGGTACTTATATCTATAGAGATTTTAATTAAACAAGGTTATCAAAAACACTGTAGCCCCGTTCCATATCATTCCACAGTTTAGTGCGCTAATGCAAAGTCTTTTTTCTTAAGAATCTTGTAGCGATCAGTAAATACCTTGGTAAGTACCATTAATTGGCAAGAACAGGTAAATACAGGACTCGGTAGATATCCTCGTTGTTTATAACGTTGGCATACCCAATCATTTAATGGAATAAAAATAATAACACGATAACACGCCGTATGTACCTAATACTATGTTATCAGTTATCAATGTTATCATCACTAATTATTTTACAATGACAGCTCAATTGTGACATCTGTCAGAAGTGTCAAACATGGCGATAAAAACGTAACCTTTCAAACATAAAACAAATTGAAATATCTTCTTATCCCCAAGTTCTAAAAATCTAATAATTAAAACTGGGCTTCTTCATGATATTATTTATTAAATAAATATACAAAGAAGTTAGAACACCAACTTTTTTAGCGATACAAAAGTCCCATACATGCCTGCCATTCTCCTTTGTGCGTCATTGCTTTCGAGTAGGTACCTAGAGTTAGGTGCGACTGTAATAAGTAACTAAATAGGTTATGTTAGGTTCTCTTTTGACCCTTAATCCGAAAATAGAGCCCTGCGAAGTAAGTAGGGTTCCGTCAACCTTAGTTTATCAAACTAGTGTGAAGAATGTGGAAGTTTACAGTGCCATACACACCGATAATTTTATATTATGGTGAATAAAAGTTATGGAAAATGGCATTATTGAAAACGAAAGTTATAGCAAATACATTTATGGATTTAAATTATTATGACACTTGATCGATTATGACCAATGGAATTAGTGAAAGTCATTTTATGTCATTTCACGATTATGGCAACTGAAGCGTTATTTCTAATGAAATTATGGCAAATACCAGTATGGCATATTATGAAGTTATGGCATTTTAAATTATGGCAAACATTTGTAAACCATTTTTCGAATTAGGTACAAAATCGATGCATTTACCCCGCCAATATGTTCTTTAGATGACCCTATGTGTAAGTTGGTATTTCGATTTTCGACTATTTCGAGCATTGCACGCGCGCGCTTTTAATTGCGGTTTAAAAAATGTGAAAATTAAAAAAAAAATAGTTGCCCAGGTATTATTTTGCATGACGTCCACAACGAGTAGACTTCGGCTTGGTGATGGGTCTTGTGACACCCTGTATAATTATATTCTAAGGTACTACTCGACCAAGCCAACTAGACGAATGTCAACGTGATAAAATTCAACATAATTCAACAATTATAATCCAGAAATTATTTATCGTAACGTGTGAACGCGGCGTGTGAACGTACAATGCGCCTGCAATCGGTACTAGGAATTTCTGGATTATAATTATTGAATTATGTTGAATTTTGTCACGTTGACATTCGTCTAGTTGGCTTGGTCGACTAGTAAGGAAGTACTAGATTATAATGGGTGCCTGTACTAGGTTGGACCTGTGCCACAGGCGGCAAGAGCACGATCATAATTATGTTTATAATGTTTACTACTAATTAAAATGTATATATCAATACTTATTACTGCCTACACTATTTATAGAGTTACATAATTACATGAATACCTTCCTACAAGACCAATGCATAGTTCGGAGTTATTATTATAATATAATATGCAATAACAATGTCAAGACAAAGGTACAATTAATTTTACCACTGCTAGCAAATCTTCGGTCTGCTTATAATCCAAAGATTGTAAATACTTATACACTAATTGCTTACAGTTGAAATAATTTACATGTCATATATAAACAGTATTTTGTTTAGTTTGTTATATATAAAAGGCTCTAGGAAAGCATAAAATCTGTTTGTGAAGACGAATTTAGATTCGGAAAGTGCAGTAGGTACATACAATATCTTTACGCCTCTTATTGTTAGTGAGATTAGTGTTATAAGTTAGCATGGTGTGCTGTTTTAAGACAATATACCTACATTACGAAACGCTGTCGTACAGTTAGTACAATAGGGACATAGTTCATATAGGCGGTGCGTGGGAAAGCGAAAAGGCCAACAGGTTGCCACTTTTAAAAGTGTTTCATTATGGATTTTGGAGCCCCGCCCCATGAAGTGATACAATGCTGTATAATGGACTAACATAGGGCCTGATATACATGTATGATAAGCTTATTATCTGCTATGTAACGGAGCTTTTTATACACGAAGAAAAGTTTACGTATTCTAGAAGTTAGGGCCGCTATATTATGTTGCTTAAAAGAGAGGCAATCGTCAAGTATTACTCCTAAGTATTTAATGTTAGTGGTATAATGGATAACAGGACAAGTGCAATGGTTAAGCGTCGGATCATTACAGTTATGAGCATATAAAGTGTTATTACTTAACTGAGTTGGTGGCTGCCGCATAGAGAATTTAAGGAATTTAGTTTTATCTGCGTTTAGCGTTAGAAAATTATATTTTAGCCAGTTGTTTACGACGTTAAATCCGCGTTGAGCAAGATCGTGTACCTTCTCGGCCGTGTCAGCGGCAAAAAGGAGCGCTGTGTCATCTGCATAATAAAATTATGTAATAATTTTGCCATGATCTAAGGTTTCATTACAAAGGTCGTTAATATAGACTAGGAAAAGGGTAGATGCGAGGATACTTCCTTGTGGAATGCTATATTGAGGTATTTTTATTTCTGCGCTAGAAAACTCGCCGATTCGAACACTTTGGTCCTGTCGCAAAGAATTTTAATTGTGTGCCTCGTATGCCAATGGCTTCCAGCTTTCTCAGAAGTTTAGGTATAGATAGACACAGTGTCATAGGCCTTAGCTAAATCAAGGAAAATTCCAATTACATACTTTCTCTATAGTTATAATAATAATAATAAAATAAATCTTATCATGAGAATAACGCAATCTCAGAGGGCAGAGTAACAGCTTTCAAACATCACCTTTGTCTTGTGATATATATTACAGGATAGCAAGAAAGCTGAATGTGTGTGGCGACACTGCGGTCCCGAATACTTCAGGGAGTCGGTCAGGGCCTCGTCTCCGGCTTGCCTTTACTAGCTGGTCGGAGTGGATTTCCAAGAGCACCCGCAGGACTCTCGACTCTGGCTTGCCTTAGTCGGCCGGCCAAAGGGAAGTCGCAAGAGCTATTTGCTCGGGGGTGGAAGTGTTATTGTCAAGGGCGTAATTACGGGGAAACCCGCTACGGGTCACGAGACCCGCGATGGCGAAACCGGTGCCGCACCGCTCTACACCCCTAGCCGCTCACACTGGTGTTGCCCTCTTGTTGCCTTTATGGTAGAGTTTGTTTGCCTTGGCGGCTTTTTAGAGAGGGTCCATCTAGTGAGCTGGCGAATCACCGTCTGCCCCTTTTCGACGTACTATAAGAGTACTCAGGGCAGACGCCGGCATTCATCCATAGTTTTCATCTAAACCAATCCATTTAACACCCATCCCAATAGCCCAGAGTAATTAGTTTCCATATAAGTAGCAATAGTCCCTCACCTGCTGCGGCTAACCCGTGACAGTACTTAATAGTGCGGTGATGGAGGCACCTCAGTAGGTGTTCCATTACATTCTAGATTAAAACTCTCAAAGGGCCTCTGCGCGTTGGACCTGTCTCCGTGTACGCCTGCCAAAGGGCCGGGTATTGTTCTAACAAATTAGAATAATACCCGAGAAAGAGAAAAAAAAAAATATTTATTTTGCTTGAAATACGGTACACAAGGTGTTACATTTAAAAAGTACAGGACATATTTCACCAACAATACTGGTATGCAAATTACAAATTTGAAATTATTATGTCAAATAAAATTAAATGTCAAATTAAAATAGAAAAAAAAAAATACAATGTTGAAATTATTATGTCAAATGAAATTCAATGTCAAATAAAAAAAAAGAATACATTTTATAAAAACGTCAACAAGAACCATGGTCTAAGAAGTCCTTAACTGAATAGAAACTCTTCTGAATCAGCTACTCCTGCAATGTCCTACAGAATTTATTATATGGCAAATCCACCATCTCCTTTGGCAATGAATTAAAAATTAACGGGGCCATATACACACAGCTCTTTCTAAAAAGTTCCAGCCTAGGAACTGGCATTTTTATTGAAATGTGGGAGACCTTCCGCTTGTTTGAATTGTCGCAGCTTTCAAAAAGATCCTTGTGGCATTTAACAAATTTTGCGTCTTCGAGAATATAGATGCAGGGGACAGTTAGGAGATTCTTTGCCTTGAACACCGGTTTGCATGAGTCGGACCAATTCATACCAAATATTGCACGAATGCACTATTTTTGTGCAATAAAACCTCTGTTAATATCCAAAGAGTTCCCCCATATAACTATGCCGTAACGTATGACTCCACAAACGTATGATAATAAGTCCATGCGTATGCATGGTAGACAGTATTTGTATACTCTTTGTGGTAGACCATAATTGAAGTGTCTGTAGATGTAATATTTTTAACTTTTTGTAGTGCCAAAACGAATCTATTTATTTTTGTGCATATATTGTCTACATGGTCGTTCCTTTGAAGTGCGAGTCTAGAGTGATTCCTAAAAACTTGGCATTTTGAACCTGTTGGACTGGTGTATTATTGTATGTAACTTTTAAATTTTAAATTAATTTTAAATGGGAGATAATGCCCATGGCATTAAGTCCGCCTTTATACTATTGTGTATATATTTAAATTAAAATTTTCACTTCTGGCAGTTTTAAAGTGTACTATTTTAGTTTTGAAAATCTGTAATTTATTTGTATTCAGACATTTAGTAACCTCTAGTAGTGATTTGCTAATTCCTAACTCCAATGCATTCTTATCTTTACATTTTATAATTATCGTTGTGTCGTCGGCAAACAAACACAGTCATGGGAAAGGGCTTGTGGGATATTATTGATATATATGAGGAATAGTAAAGGCCCTAGGATACTGCCTTGAGGAACACCAGCATGATTAATTTTAGGTTCCGAGTCAAAGGTTTTAACAACATTACTTATAATATCATATTTTGTAATCCTAGTAAATTGTGTTCTATTGTTCAGATATGATAGAAACCAATCCGATGCTGGGCCCCTTATGCCATACTTGTCTAACTTTGTGATCAGCCTTGAATGGTCCACAAAATCAAATGCTTTACTTAGGTCTAATAAGAGCGCACATGTTGGGATTTTGTCATTAATGTTACATATTATTGACTTAACCAAAGTGAAAGCGGCTAATTGAGTTGATCTCTGTTTTCTGAGCCCGAATTGTTTCTGTGTTAAAATCTCACTCCTTTCAATAAAGCCTAATAACCTTTTGTACATAGCTCTTTCGAATATTTTTGATAGCACAGGAGTTATAGCTATAGCTGAAATTATTCAGATCGGATTTAGACCCCTTTTTATGTAACGGCTTAATAATTGATAACTTTAGCCTTTCAGGGAAACAACCTTGTTGAAAGGATAAATTAATTATGTGTGCTAACGGATCAGTTATTTTTGGAGCAATGGGCTTTAAGATGTCTGCATTGATATTGCCATAGCCTGCACAATTCGATTTCTTAAGAGACATTATAATATTAAAAACTTCAGTGGCACTTATGGGGTCCAAAAATATACTACAGTTATTACTTTTTACGCTAAAATCTTTGTGACTACGATTATTAGGAAGATTACTATTTTTGACTACATCATTAAAAAAATATTAAATAAATTGGCTATATCTGAGCCACAGGTAAATTGTAAATTATACAACCCATAGTTTGAAATGAGTTCTAAGAACTCAGTACTAATTTTATCTTTAGTCAAAAGATCAATATTAAAGTCTCCACATATCACTATTCTAATTTTCCTAAAGCGAAGTTTATGTAGTGTTTCATTAAGTTTTGTAAAAAAAAGGTTAGTATTAGAGTTTGGGGTACGATAGATACATAAAATAATAAGTTTTAACTGGTGAATTGCCAGACCACAAATTTTAAAATGTCTTTCAATGCTTAAGTTGTTTATTTCATTTAAAACCATACCTTCAAAATCATTCCTTAGCAAAATACAGGTTCCACCTCTACGTTGCATTTGTCTGCAATAAATATAACCAATGTGCAAGTTGTTTAACTTTAAGAATTGCTCCTCATCCTTCAGTAAAAAATGTTTACTTAAGCATACAGCTATAACATTATGCTTATACTAATACAGTTCATTCAAGGCTAAATCTAATTTCTTCATTTTATTCAAGACGCCAGCAATGTTTTGATGTAATATACAAAGTTGACGATGACGTTCAAGCATTGCAATCTGACTTAATGCGCCTTGACGATTATTGTGCTAGAAATAAATTAGACCTGAATCCATCAAAATGCTCACTCGTTACTTACACAAGAAAAAATAATGTTAGGTATATTATCTGATTATTATTTACAAGGCTACAAAATGTCCCGATATAACAAGATTCGTGACCTTGGAGTCATGTACGACTCGAAGATCTTATTTGAAGAACACATTGACAGAATAATTAAAAAAGCTTTTCAAGCTCTTGGGTTTGTGATGCGGATGTCTAATTATTTTAATGAAGTTAAAACAATTAAGATCATATATTGCGCATTTGTTCGAAGCATATTAGAGTAGGGGAGAGGGGGGCAGCTTTGAACAGGGGCACCTTTGAAAATATGTGTTTACAAAGCTATTTTAAACGAAATTATGTTAGTTTTTATTTGGCATAAAGGCAACACTATCCTACACAACTGTCACTTGTCACCGCTGACGTTTGACAGCCCGCGGTTGAGTTACGAGGAGTGTTTACTTTCGAGTTTAAATTCTAAACATTTTCAAATAAGCGCGTAAGGATTTCAGGGATCCAATTCAAGGTATTTAAATTGTTTTATTCATCTTTTAGTCAGAATGTTTCATGTATCACGCAATAAACTAGAGATTAATACATTTTTTTTACTTTTACTTAGTAAAAAAGCGTTTGTTATTTTTCAAATGCCATTGAGGCAGCTTTGAACAAAATGAAGGGGGCAGTTTTGAATATTGTTCAAAACTGCCCCAAGTGCAGCCTTAAATACTGTTATTTTTAATTTAACATTGTTTTTTGTTTATTTAATCATGTCTCTCGAATGAATACTAACATAATTACCAACATCAATAAATATATGTTTTTTAAAGACAATATTAATGGTTCGAAATTACAAAAAAGAGAGAGAAAGAAATTGAAGAGCAGGACATGAAGACTGCTGTTCTACAAGTTTTATCCGGTCAAATGAAACTCAGACAAGCTGCTGACACGTATAATATAAAACTGAATACCTTATATTATCGAATAAAAAAATACAAAGAAGATTTTTTTGTATAGACTCACGCCTGTGTCGCCGAAGGGGTAGGCAGAGGTGTAATATTACACCCACATCTCGCCATGATTTTCTAGGTCCCACATAATAGGGGGCAAGCCTATTGCCGTTACCGGGCACATCACGAGACTTCGTGCTGCTACTGGAAATTCGGAAAAACCCGTCACGTACTGCGTCCATGTTTTCTTTCAAGGTAATAAAAGCTGTTAATTAATGATTTTCTTTTATAAATTTCTTTATTTTGAAAATGTAAGGTTTATGTTATGTTATTAGAATTATTTCTACGAAGCCCAAGTTACTTTTTTGTTTGTTTTGTTTTTTATAAATTATTTAAAAGTATGATAAGCCTTTTAATTTCATCGAATTTAATGAAAGTTCCAAACTACCCCACATATCTTCAAAACTACCCCAGGAGCGGGGTAGCTATGAACATTTGACTACTGCTACTAAAATTGATGTTGCGGCTACAACTTATATATTCTTCTTCATATGATGCTGCGATTTTATAGCTTAATGGTCGGACTAAGCATTGTGAAATAGTAAAAGGGTTAAGAACAAGAGAATTTTAAGATATGACACAAAGTTTAAAAACTGTTCAAATCTGCCCCCCTCTCCCCTACGGATCACAAGTTTGGAATCCCAGATACGATAAATACGTTAATAGGTTAGAAGGTGTTCAAAAAAGGTTCATAAAATATTTATGCTAGAATGAAATATAAAACTGACGATTACTTCAAACTGTGTGGAAAATTTCATCTTCTTCCTCTGACAAACAGACGTGATATTACTGACGTATTATAGGTATTTATTAAAAATTATTTCTAATAATATCGATTGTCCTGAACTTCTTCATAAACTCAATTTCAATGTTCCAAGAAAGACTTTACGACAATATACACCTTTCCCTTTAAGTTTAGCCTCCACGAATTATAGGCAGAATAGTTTCTTGTGGCGAGCAAAAAAGACTCTTAATATCAAACACAAGCTATTTGATTTTGATATTTTTAACGCAAAACAAGCAACATTGCGACAACTACTAAGCAGGGATTTTTTCACGAATTATGTTGAGTAATAACAACTTATTTAATGTAACTATTGCTTTTACAGTACATTAGAATTGAGTTTTGTCTAGTATTATTATATTCCACATTTTATTTTTAAGACGAAGCCTACACGTGAGGACCTATAAATGGCTGTATGATGTATATTTTGTTAAACATAAATTTGTGATGACGCTGTTGGTCTTCCAAATAATAAATAAATAAATAAAAGTTTATTGTTATTATTCAGTTGATATTTTCAGTCAAAAGCGTCAGATAATTTCCTGCATTGTACTTGCATACTAAATCCCTTTTTTGTCTGGACTTTAAAAGATGAAGAAAAGACTAAAGAAATTGAAGTGACAAAAAAAAAAAACAATGACTCTGAGTTTGTTTCGGCCTTTCTTCTCAAGAAGTAATTTAGCTAGGAAAAGCCGGCATCATCTAGAATCAGTCTAGAATAGGGTTTTGACATGTATAAGTGTTGTAAACAACCAAAATGCAGAAATAAATATGTCTTTATGTCTTTGATAGTGTACGAAAAAACTAGTTTTTATTGGTGTCTGCAGATAAATCACTTACCTTATCTACTGCTGCAAAATAATATGGTATCGTTCCTTTGCGGGGTTTCGACTCAGAAGAGGCCTTGGCCTTAAAATCTTCGGAGTATGACTCAACCACAGATGTGAGAAGTATCAGATGTAACGCGCGGCACAGTTGCGTGCGGCCACTAAAGCAAATACAAAATTGAAAAGCGAATACAAACTCGTCTCAGTGCGCTACGAAGCATCGTACAGTTCACGCGTCACGATCACTTCAACTTTTAAATTCTCAAAATGCCGTCTTGTGTTCTTAAACACTGTAAAAGTTGTTCCTAAAAACAAAAACAGGAAAATGGAATATCTTTTCACAGGTAACTATTGATAGTTTGACTGTTTCCTAATTTAATTTCGATAAAATTCGTATTTGTGCAAGAAATATGTAAGTGTTGCCAGATTTTGTCGACGCCGTTCTGCCTGAATTAGGCAAAATGCACTTGTCAATTGATTATGTAATAATGATTGTCATGTTAATGAAAAATACATTACCGTATTATAAAAGTATATTGTAGATATATCTTCTTTCTCATAAATATAGTAATAGAATTTCAATTTCCATTAGTATATACCTTACACAATATTATTTTGAGTTCGATCCCCAAACGATCCAAATATTCGTGTACACCCTGCTACTCGTCAAGCTTATAAACTTTGACTTTCTTATGGCGTAAAGAATAAGTATCAAAATCGTACAGCAAATGTTTAGCTTGACTTGGCGCCGTGTGTACATACATACTTATGGCGTAGGGAATAAGTATCAAAATCGTACAGCAACTGTTTAGCTTGACTTGGCACCCTGTGTACGTACATACTAATGGCGTAGGGAATAAGTATCAAAATCGTACAGCAGTCAGCAACTGTTTAGCTTGACTTGGTGCCGTGTGTACATACATACTTATGGCGTAGGGAATAAGTATCAAAATCGTACAGCAACTGTTTAGCTTGACTTGGTGCCGTGTGTACATACATACTATTTATTTCTCAACTAATCGACGCCAGCGGCTTCGCACGCACATATTTTCGTATTTCTCGTTTTGCCTGATCCCGTTGGAATTTCGAGAAATCCCGTCTTAGTGCACCCCAACGGTTCCCAAGAAACATACATGCTAAATTTCAGCTTCATGCGCCGAATAGTTTCGGCTGTAGCTTGTCTGTCAGTCAGTCAGTAACGCAAGGATTTTATATATACAGATTTACGAAGGAGTTAAAACTTAACTCGGTACCTACATTTAGGGAATGTATTTAACTATTTATAAAAGCATTAATTAAATCCATGGTAAATTCTTCAAAACCGCAAATGAATATAAGAATATTACATAACTATATGCAAAATACTGGGAGATTATTCATAATCTGGCAACTTTACACACACATAGACGCGCGTGTCCGTACAGTGCCAGTCGCCAAAGGTCACGCACACATAGCTGTCAACGTGCCACACTTAGTTGGACGAATGCGCTCTATCTGATACTTCTCACATCTGTGGACTCAACATAGTATTTGAAATCTTCAAAAATTACTGCAAGACCATGGTTATTGATTACTCCACTGCGTTTACAAAACATCGTAAAGTCACACACAAGATTTAAAGAGTCTAGTAACTGTGCATAGTTATGGATATTTATATCTTGGTACAGTAAATTATTAAAAGCTTCAATTCTGGAATTATACAAGAGATTAAATCTATTAATTCTATAAGTGGGTAGACACAAGATAATATTTGTATGTTGTAAATTAGTAAAAATGTAACGTATACTAGTACCTAATTAATTTAAAGTAGTTGTAAGATTTCTCGAAGTCCTTATTTCCTATGAAAATTAAGCAATAGTTAGTCATGTTCACTAAAGTGCAGCAGTTTTTGGTGCAAATGTTTAAGTAACTCCAATACTCCACAGTTAGACAAAATATAGTGACATATTGTGTCAAATTTTGGAAACGTATTCTGCGCTTTGGACAATATATTATTAACATCATTACTTACTGCTTATTATACACATTTTTCGATTCAGCATGGGCTTTGATGAATGTTGGATTAGTTATCACATCCTTCTGCTTCGATTGATGTTGTATAGTTACTGTTGATGTGTTATTTAACGTACATTTCTTGGTAATTGGTTCATTTGAGAGACTGGTAGCGTCACCTGTTACCGTCGGGTTAGAAGTGTTAGAACTGTCATTGAGCCCAAGATCAAAGTAACTTGTAATGCCTTCTTCATTGTGTGTCATGATGGATTTCCTAGATCTTCTTTTATTTTTCGTTTGCATAAATGGGCTATTTGTTTTCTGTCTTGGTTCCGAGCGGATTTTTTGCAATTGTATAGTCTTTTTTCTTTCTTTATTAAAGGCATTTTTCACTGTTATGTTTTCCTCACTTAGTTTTTCAATTTCCAAATATGCACTTTCAAGCTCGCATTTCAACTTAACTAATTCTAACTTTAAATCTTCCTTATCGCTGTCAAATCCAGTAGATAGGTCTTGTAGGCTATATCTTCTAATTTCTGAACTCGTTGATTCAAAGGAAAGATCATGGGAATTGTTCACCAATGTTTTATGGCGACGAATAACATTTTCATCTTCCATTTTATAATGAAGATATTATTAATGTTGAAGCTTGAGAGAAGTCGTGCTTTGTAAGTTAATAATGAAAAATAATTCAAATCATAGATTATACACTTGCCGCATCGATGCGTGCACTGTCCCGTAGAGCCCCTAGAGTGCCACCGCTGGTCCCATGTCGTTCCTCGTCCTCGGAGTAAGCTGCGTATTGTCCGTCTTGGTGCGGAATGCTGCCTCGCCACCAAGGTCAACACGCCTTACGCCTCATGCCTCGACGTACACACTGTCCTGCAGAGTGCCGCCGCCGTCGTATGCCGCTCCGGAATTCTCCTGCTGCCCATATTGCCGTGATCGCTGCTGTTCGTATTGTATGTTCCACTTTTAGGTTCCACGTGTCCTGACTCTCTGGCGAGTCGTCTCCCATGAGTCTAGGATGTCTCCTTGTCCAGGCTGCTTGGCTGCTCGCTGTTGCCACGCTGCACATGCGCTTGTTTGATTCCGCTGACCATGTTCACGTGCGCCGATGCCGCGTTGCCGAAGCTGAGTTTCCGTGTTCAATGTCAGGGGTCACCGATGTTGGGGTCTCCTTATGTGTTGTTGTGAGAGAGATAAAATAAAGATGCCAAAAAAATATATATATCGATGCCTTACGGCCAAAAGAGGCTAACCGCCACTTTACAAACTTTACAGGAGAGTAGTTTAACGTAGAAAATAAGTGAAAAAAAATCATAGAAAATTTTCTGTACGTTCCAAAAGATTCAAAATTTAACCATATAGTTTTTGATTAGGTTTCTACGAAATGACATTGTTAATTAAATCAAAATACACGCCTAACACTATTTACTGTCGCTTACCCTCAAATGGTCCTGATTATACGAACAGGAAAAAACGTCGTAAATGAAAACAAATCAATTAATGAGTTCCAACCCAAATGATTTAACTGCACCATTTATTTTATTTCTGTTGAAGAAAAAGTGCATACCTGTGCTTTTTCTGTCCATCAAGTGGAGATAATATGACATAACCGGCTATTGGTTAATGGCAGAAGAACAATAAAAAATACAATAAGCTCTTTTACACAACGCGAAAGCACATTGTGATTAATTATTTTAAAATTATTCATGCATATTTACATACATACATTAGACTTTTATAAGTTTTTAAACTGGCCGAAAAGAACCGAACCGACTAAGGTATGAATTAAAAAAATGTTAGATTGTGCTTAATCAGTCTTTATTTTAGAAAATTGAACAAAACAATTGTTAGATACTCATTGTAAGATAGTCTTGCATTATACATTCATGTTGACATTATAGGTTTGACAAAAATATAAACTTTAAAGAACAATGCCCATTTCTGGCCCAGCTTGGAACTCATGAACAGCACAATGGAGTTTCAATTAGTTGTTGAATAATATTTTTTATTTAGAACTTAATTTATAGGCATTACTAAAAGTGTGCCGAGAAACTTATTCAATAAATAGGTTTAAAAAGATGTGTTAACGTTTAAATAGCCAACACGTAATGGATCAGAAATTGCCAGTTAAGAAACCATCATATTAAATCGAATAACACTTCTTCTTTGTCGATTTCACATTTTCTCTAATCAAAATGATTTGAGTGACTAGCAAATCTCTACTTGGTCCTTAAATATTTTAAATGTGTGTTTTTTAAGGTATATATGCAATTAACTACAAATAAGTTCGATTTTGAACCAAATATATAGATCTAGATAACCTATGTCCCAAATCCATATCGATTAATCAATATCATTTAAAAACTGTAAAATGGCAACACTTTTTTGACTCTTAAGTAAATGTAAATAATGTCATATTCAATTTATTTTGCTTGTTATTTGTTTTGCTCGTGCGCATTGTGAATGCTTTTTTATGTTTTTGGATCTTTTACGATTTCTGACTTTTTCTTTTGGATTTCTACCCTTACCAAATAATTAACTCATTCCTTTCTACTCAAAACTACGAAATACTTTAACTATCCTAATAAAAGTACGTACACACCTTATGTTTTTTTAGGATATAAAAGTACTTCTTGTAATAAAACTATGAATGTGACGGACCTCTAATCAATCTCAAAATTCTAGTTTTTTATTTATTTATTTATTATAATAGACACGCCAACAGTATATATATACAACATTCAATAGCGCAGATTACAATGTATAGTACGGTTCTTATATGTACACCTATAAAAGGCATGCACAGCACACAATAGATTGACGTACATTTAAGGAACAAAGATTAAGGCTGAGATCATAACATTATCTCATACTAAAATAACAGTAATAATAAAAATTAAAATTTAAAAAAAGAACATAAATAGCAACACGTGTTTGTCTAAGAAAAACAACAAGCTATGAGAACGACTTCATTACCCTCAGTTTAAAGTTATTAAGGGAATCGTGAAAAATGTCCAACTGATCTATTTTACTATTAAGTCTGTTGTATTCATTGGATGCACGCACTAAAGGTGAATTTAGTCCCAGATTAGTTCTTACTAATGGGTGATGGAATGTTTTAGTTAGAGGGCAACGAGGCGGCTTGCGGGGAACTGATATGCGTATACGCTGAAGTAGATCAGTGCAGTAAACTTTATTATTAAGTATTTTATGAAGAAAAATCACATCATGTAACTTACGTCGGTTTGATAACGAGGACATTTTTAAATATTTTAACCGCTGGTTCTAACTACACCTGTGTGTGATACCCTGAGAAAAATAAGCTTAATGGCGCGTGAACGCACGTTGGACGCGTTCTATGCGCTGGCAATGCACTGCAGAAAAGGGATTCCAAATAACACCACATCCATATTCTAAATGACTGCGAACCAGAGTATTGTACAAAGTTATTCTGGTTGCCGGGTTCTTAAAACCTTTTGTGTTGCGTTTCAAGAAGCTGAGCATTTGGCATGCTTTGCCTACGATTGAATGGATGTGTGAGGTGAACCGGAGTTCGCTGTCAATGGTCACACCAAGATCGGAGACTGTATGAAGTTCGGCTTCACCAATCCTATATCTAGACTCTGTCAAGTGTTTCTTTTTTGTAAATTTTTATCAGTCAATTTTTAACAGATAGTTTAACACTCTTTTATCGAAAGCAATAGCAACTACTACGATTTTTGACTGTCCACATCTGGGCCGGCGTCTCTAAGAAAAATGGACATTGTTCTTTCGTACCTAAGGACCACTTTTAGGTATGACAGCGTTTGGTCCTCGTCGTCCGCATGTCCGCGTCTACAGTTGCCGTAAATCACCTCGCGACGTCCTTTGCCGGGGGAGTCCTCCACAGCAAAGAAACTACCCAAAACAACTGTGTCCGGTGAAGACATGCGTCAGGCGGAAGGTCAGGACACCAGTTCTTACTATCGCTTTTGCCATGTATCCATTCATTCGCACTCACCCATTCATTCAATCAATCGATAAAACAATGATGATGACACATGTTAAATCAGTCACTGTGGCAAATCTTGAGGCAAAATAACAATTTGCAAAAGAGGGACCTACTACCGTGCGCTAATCTATGTGCAAAGAACAACGTGTAGTTTTTATTCACTCACTCTCATAGTCCCATAGGCAATTCTACACAACAGAGTCATATCAGTCGCAGGATTAACTCTTGACTGTTACTGAGAATTCATAAAAAAATCCAATAATTCCTTGCTGGCCTAACCTGGGATTCGAACCCTTAATTATGATCCTAAGCCAGGCTAGCCAACAAAAACTCTGTAGGTACTTATTTAACCATTCAGTCTTGTCTGAACAAGATTGCAAAATAATGACTTCTTACCTTTAAAACTTAAAATAACTAATTAGAATACACAATTACCGTTTTATTTCCTTCGAAAAACTTCGCGCCATACTGACTCGCAAGCAAGGAGGCGCTTACGCCGCGGTGAATGTTCGCTGTGACACGCTAACGACATTTTGTTAGAACGAAAGAGTGAGATAACCGATGCTGTTTGTCATTCTTCTGTAAGCTAACCGCCAAACCTTTGATTTACCTTGTTATCTAACCAACATACCAGATATTTTTTTTGGGGAGGGAAAAAAAGGGTAAGCGACAATGTAAACTAATGTCTAGTTTGGATGATTTATCCTAAGCGCCATTGATGATTGATTTGGTGACTAGGGAAAATAAAAATAAGCGCCAAATAAAGTCACGGAAATGAGACCTAAATGTAATAAATGACATATATTTTATCCAAAGAAACTGCCCTAATATCCTAACCGAAAGTTTGGTAAAGACATAAAGACATATTTATTTCTGCATTTTGGTTGTTTACAACAGTTATACATGTCAAAACCCTATTCTAGATGATGCCGGCTTTTCCTAGCTAAATGACTTCTTGAGAAGAAAGGCCGAAACAAACTCAGAGTCATTTTTTTTGTCACTTCATTTTGTTTAGTATTTTCTTCATCTTTTAAAGTCCAGACAAAAAAAGGGTTTAGTATGCAAGTACAATGCAGGAAATTATCTGACGCTTTTGACTGACTCGGCCCACTGATGGCCCGCATTCAACAGCAATCGTACGGCTCAACCTTGATTGAGGGAGCCAGCACGATCTGTATCACTATGCCTCCACGCCATCAGAAGGTGTATGCATAAGCATGTCAGCCTAAGCCATCAGACAGGTTGCCACAACTATTTGTTTATATGTTTAATAATGCCCACATCATACTCACAACTTTACAAGCTAATACATAGTAAAATACATGTTGCAAACAATATGTAAAAATAATAAAATTTTAACAATAAAATGTCATATTATATTTAAAATGTAAAAAAATTTTATTGAATGTCAATTCAGGAATAATAATATATTACTTAAGTAATTTTAAAAATAGTAAAAATTTAAACAATAAAATGTCATATATTTAAAATGTCAGAAAATATTATTGAATGTCAGTTTAAAAATAATAATATATTACTTAAGTAATTTTAAATGTTAAAAGAAAATAAATAAAATAACAATGTCAAAACAAAATAAATAAAATTACAAATGTCAAATTAAAAATGTCAAAATGTAAAAATATAAGTATTACAAATGTAAATAAAAATATCTTGTCACTAATTTCAAAATGTCAAAATTCATAATTTTTAAACTCAATTCCAGGCATTTTTGTCTGCTAAATAATCTTTAACTGTGTAATAAGCTTTTGAACACAAGCTCTGTTTAATAAATACTTTGAATTTATTAATACTTAGTTCCTGAATATTGCCTGGAATTTTGTTGTAAAAACGTATGCTTTGACACTTGTAGGAGTTACTTATTTTTTGTAGTCTAGTTGAAGGTAGAACAAGTTTGTTTTTATTTCGTGTGTTTAATTTATGAATGTCGCTGAATTTGGAAAACATATTTATATTTTTCCTGACATATAACAAGTTCTCATAAATGTATTGAGATGCGACAGTCATTATCTTAATTTCTTTAAATTTTTCCCTCAGTGAATGCCTTGAACCAAGACTGTAGATTGCACGAATAGCCCGCTTCTGCAGTACAAACACAGTTTGAATGTCAGCTGCGTTGCCCCATAATAAAATGCCATATGACATTATGCTGTGGAAATAACTAAAATATACTAATCTGGCCGTATCTATATCAGTTAACTGACGAATTTTATAAACCGCGTACGCTGCAGAGCTAAGTATATTCGACAACTGACCTATATGTGGGCCCCACTGTAGCTTAGAGTCTAAGGTTATGCCTAAGAATACGGTGTTATCTATAAGATCCAACTCTTCTCCATTCAAACATATGTTAGGTTTAACTTGTTTTACATTCGGTCTTGAAAATCGTATACATTTTGTTTTTTTTTCATTTAACAGTAAATTGTTAGCAGTAAACCATTGAACTACTTTAGAGAGAGCGTTATTTACATCGTCATTATTTGATTGTTGTCGTCTAAGTTTAAAAATAAGTGATGTATCATCAGCAAATAACACTATCTCTTCATTATTTTGCATAATGTATGGTAAATCATTAATATATACAAGGAAAAGGAATGGACCAAGAATTGAACCTTACGGCACTCCCATTGTGACCACTGAACCCATAGAAACTTTTCCATTTACCTCAACTCTCTGTATCCTATTTCTCAAATATGATGTTAGGAGATCCAAAGCAGTGTTCTTAACTCCATAGTAATGTAATTTCCTGATCAATGTTTCATGAAAAACGCAATCAAAAGCCTTTGATAAGTCACAAAAGACTCCCAGAGCATCATGCGACTCCTCCCAGGCATCAAAAATACTATCTAAAAGCTCAACTCCAGCATCGGTAGTTGAGCGACACCTAGTAAAACCAAATTGTTTTTCATGTAACAGCTTATTGTTATTAAAATGAATTTGAAGCTGACCTAGAATTAATTTTTCAAAAATTTTACTAAACGTGGGTAGCACAGATATTGGCCTATAATTTGTGGGGTCAGATGTGCTACCTGATTTAAATAACGGAATTACTTTACTACTTTCATTTGATCAGGAAACACACCACAGTCAATGCATCTATTGAAAATCATTGCCAGTTCAGGTGCTACTGTGTTGATTATGGATTTCGTAATCACAACAGAATTGCCCCAAAGATACACAAAGATTCCAGTAAAATTTGATTAATGTATTTTTTACAAAAAAATATTTACAGCCCAAACTACTTAACGTTCAAGTAAAGAAAAAACTATTCAAAGCCAAAATTGCTTATCTCACAGTTTTGAAATATTATTTTTATCCAACCACCATAATACAAAATAAACCAAAAATAACTGTCGTTTATGACGAAAAACTTAGTGGTAGAACCACAATTCCTTTACCGCCTAAGCGACAAAAAGTTTGTCCTAGAGCCACGAAACTTAGACCATTAGACGCAGAAAAAAAAGCCGATTCTAACGATATATATAAGTCGATTTCGCAAAAAATGTCGCTTACCCCCTTTTGGCCGGAAGGCATCGATATACTTTTACTGGTACCAAGATTTCACGTCCGTGTGGTGACGGACTAAGAATACGGAATCACATAGTACTTTGAGTATATATGAAATACGGAATGTCACAACCCCATATCATCCCATGGGGTCAAACACAATAAAACGAAAAAAAAAATGTTCATGCAACGTAAAGCCGTTATTAAAATATTATATCGACATTAAATACATTTAATAAATATTTCGTGTTAACTAGTTACATTTCATAAAAAAATCGCGTTGTATTGAAATTTTATTTATAATTTTTGCTTTTGAATCTGAAAAAATCTCCTTCTGTGGACTGTTCGGATACCAAGTAGTTGAGTTTAAGTGATGGTTAAAAATATATACACATACTTTAGGAGTACTTTAGATGATTTAATATCGTTTCATTACATGAGTTGTATTATCAAATATTCATAACATAACGTATTAAAAAATATATAATTCAAAATTTTGTAATAAAACGTATACACATGTTGTTCGCAAATTTTTAGTCTTCTTCTGTAGACTTATAAAATAAGCCAAAATATGCCGAAGATGAACGCATCGTTTTTATTTTGTTTTATATGTTGGTAGTACTGTATTCTTTGTCATTTGCATGGTTGGGATTTTACGTAAAGTGCGTGTGACATTAAAAATTCCAATTTTATTTAATTACACAAGTTTTCGGTAAAGATCAGTGTGTCTTTCCTGTGCAAGGGATATCTGAGTAAGTAGCCTTTACATATAAATAAAAATATCAAGATAGTTTAAGCTTATGGGCGCAGTGTGCAAATATCGCATTGCTTAAATTATAACCTCATAATAAAGGATGCCATCTTTGATTTATGAAAATATGTATCTCGTGTAGACATCTTTACTGTAGACATTGTATCTAAAGAAGAGACGTATGTCAACAGAAGTGAATAGGCAAAAGAAATTCACTGTGTTTGAAAAAGAAATTGGCAAGTGCGAGTCGGACTCGCGCACGAAGGGTTTCGTACCATCATCTATAAAATAAAATCATGTTTATTGTATGTATACTTAAATATTTTTTAAGCTTCTACCTGTTTATTAAGATCGAGTAACAAATTGCTTAAAAATACGTTTGTTGTATGGGAGCCCCCTTTTTTATTTACATTTTTTAATTTAATTTGGAAGGTAATATACAACTACATATTCTGTGAAAATTTAAAGCGTCTACCTGTAACAGTTAGTAATTTTGAGCAAAAAATACGAAAAAAACACGTTTTTTATATGGGACCCCCCTTAATTTTTTTATTTTTAGTATTTGTTGTTATAGCGGCAACCGAAATACATAGTTTGTGAAAATTTCAGCTTTCTAGCTACCACGGCTTATGAGATACAGCCTGGTGACAGACAGACAGACAGCGGAGGCTTAGTAATAGGGTCCCGTCTTTTACCTTTTACGTACGGAACCCTAAAAAAACAATATCGTTATTCGCTGTTTAATTATTCCATTATATATCTATTTTGTTTAGTATTTTATAATGTTGCTTGCAGCGATCTTTTGTTTCAGTTACTATGCCACAAGCAATTCATCCTTGTACAATCTGTCACCTGTTTGCCCTGAGGGCTCAAGATCACCAGACTCTTTATCTGAGAATGTGTCTATCCGTGATTCTCCTACGGCTCCAGTTACTCCTGAGGCTCCAACTGAGCCAAATTTACCAAGCCTCTCAGATAGACTGACTCCAGATCTTTCTATCGAAATATTTAACCAAAGGCATAAACGCCAGAAGAGAAAGAATCTATTTAGACGACTCTGAAGCTACTGAAGATTCACCACATAAAAAACGACCGACGAATTCCATGTGAGATGATTCTGACGAGGATAATATATTTTAATATTCTGTTCCTTTATTTGCCTACAGAAGCATAATGTCTGTTCTGTGGACAATTTCTTTTTATTTTTTTGCACTGAATTGGTATATAATTTTGATTATGTTTTGTTTGGAGGTTGAGGAGAACTCCATTTTAAGTATTTTTATTGTTTCTATTCTTGATCTTATTGATATGATTATGTAAGGTAAATTTTTGTTCCCTTCTGTAGACAACTCAATCTCTTCTGTAGACAGGAAAAAACTAAAAACGTGATTAATTCCTAAAATATCCAAGACTGATCTCTAGTGATATTATTGTTAGCATAACATTAGCTAACTTTAAATAAATATAATGTTTCATAAAAAATCGTGAAGTTTTATTTTAAATATTTTGCAATGTTCACTTTTTGTGTATGACTCGGGTGTCGTAAGAGCCGACAGAGGGAGCATATTATGCAGAGAACAGCACTCTAAGAGAAGGAAAACTTGATACAAACCCTATACCAACCCGTTTGGCCAGCGTGGTATAGTAGGCCAATTCCTCCTTTCAAAGGAGAGGCCTAGTCCAGCAGTAGACTGTTAAAGGCTGATAATGAACTGGTACCAGGTTACAATATAAGTATACTACAAATCTAAGACCTAACTGTATGGGAGCGTGGAGACGACTGCTGCGCCGCACTTATACAATATCGTGCCTTGTATATAATTTGTAGCGTCAGCAGCCGCTACAAGGAGGATGATGATCTCGTTTTACAAATGCTATTAAAACAGGAGAGAATAAAAAGGCGTCACGACCTTTTCGTGAAGAGAGAGGTCGAGAGTTGTTTTAATACATTGATAAAAACATTTTTATACTACCAAGTCAAGTTTAAAGAATACTTTCGTATTTCAAAGGAGCACCACCTGGTAGACCAACAACCGTTCTTATTTCATCCTAACATTTGTGTTTTTACACATTGTTTTTATGGTCTTTATCGCTGGCATCAAATAAATTCTGTTTAATTTAATTGCATACTAATAGTGCATTATCATAATAAGCATTCCTGAGCCGCGTACAGCGTCACGTCGGACGCGACCTACGGCGTTTGTTACAGACCACCGCCATATGCGTTAATTATAAAAGTTATTTTCGAAAAACGATGACAAAAAGGCGCTTCACAGATTTCGCACACAGGCGCTTCTTAGATTTTGCACACAGGCGCTGGATTGGGTCGGCGCGGCTCTGGACGGGCCTTATAACCGCATTATACATGCGGCCTTTTAATTTCACAGACATTTTGTGATCGCATATTGTGCCTTTCACAGCACTTTATATATCTTACTTAATTAATTATTGAATTTAATCAACAGTTAATATCAACTTCACTTACTTACCTATATTTTTATGAATCAACACAAGTTGCAACACATCATCGGAATACGAAACGGCGCGGCGGCCATAACCGCGCGCGAAACTTAGGTAGGGTAAGGTTGCTACTATTGGACCACTTAACTTTGGAGGGTCATAAAATCAAAACTATAGCAGTAAGCAATATAGAAATTGGTTAAATGAATTGTTCTTTTATTGAAGTATCGGCAGTATTCGTATTTTATTTTTTAAATAAAGCAATTAGTGCCAAAAGAGCAATAAATAAATAAAATATGGTCGCCTTGTTTGGACCATTGTATCTTTTATTGGACCACTCAGTTGCTATCATTGGACTTAGACAATATTGGCCTACTGGTCCATTCAAAGTGCCTAAGAAAAATGTGTTATTTTTAGAAAGCACAAAAGACAACGCTTTTTTAATCACATTTTTATTCAACACTTAAAAGACAAGTACAGTTAAATCTTAAATTTATACTTCTCCTTTTCCTGCCCTGTTCCCATATTTCTTGGGGTTGGTGCAGAATGTCTTTCTCTTCCATTCTCTGCTATCAGCCGTCATCCGATTATTCACTCCCTTTTCATTCATGTCAGCCTTCACACAATCCATCCATCTTTTCTTTGGTCTCCCTCTTGCCCTATATCTATCAACTCTCATATTCATCACTTATTTCTACGTTAGTACATACATATCGATGTTTCTACAAATTTCTTTTTACCCTTTTTTACACAAGCACACTCCTCGTGCACCTATCATTTAGGTACATGACAGTTGGTGTTACACCATATAAACATCGTTCCAATTCTAAAATGTGTTCAATTAGTTTTTTCTCCAACTCTGGAGTCAGATGTCCCGTTGAACCAACAATTTGCTTGCAACCTTAGCCTTCGTATTTTTCAGTGTCGCTTTAGGCACGCCGTTAATCCTGCTTGCCTCATTTAAGCCCACCTTACTTTTACGTAACGCGTGAAACGCTAAATCCATACTTGTCTCATTCCATGAATAATACTCTTTTCGCCATTCAAAAAGAAAAAAAATGAAATCGACAATTCGAGAAGTTGCCATGATTGGACCGGTTCAATCAAAGAGCCAGGCACTGGTTCATTTGATGGCAACACACTACAAACTCAATAAAAAATTTATAAAAAAATAAATTAAATTGTTGTCAAAAACTTATTTTGGTAATTAGCCACAACAATAAAAGCCCAACGTTATCAAATATATTATACGTTATAGTACTTAATAGAACTGTACTTACATGGAGACATGTATTGCGACAATTATGTATCAAAAGCGCGTGCAATGAAACGACACGCATCTCTCCTCAACCAAGCCTCCGGCGACACAGGCGGTACATAAGCTGTGCCTATGGTCATAAAGCTAGCGTTTTGATGTTACAAACGATTTTTAAACCAAATCATTCGTGAGTTATTGAAGTGGTCCAATCAAAGCGCTGGTCCAATGATCGCAACCTTACCCTAGGTAACTTAACTTAGATACACTTACGTAAATATCAAAATCTTAAATTTAGTATTTTATTATTGTTTTCTCAATAAGAAAGGTTATGAATCATAGCACTGACTTTTAACGACCTACTCGTACAAAAAACGGAACAGAAAATACAGTGGAAGTGCTAAGTAGGCGTGGCACTCGTGCCACAATTAAGCGTTGCAAGGGCGCTTGTGCACTACAAGGAATTTTACTGTCCGGCAGTCCGATTTTTACGGTCCGATATGGCAGGCCATACATTTAGGGGTATGGTTTGTGCACTATACGTAATTTTACCGTCCAATACTTTTCCCCATTACGGGCCGTTTTTATGAAAAATTTGTAATTGGCGATGCAAAGATTATCCGCGCGCCTCTAGTGGCGATATTTAGAAGTTGTCTTTGTACGACACTTTTGACAGCTTTTAATTCCACTTGCTTGCTTCGAGGGTATGGTGGCAATTGTATTGAGAGCTGTCAAAAGTGTTAAAAGTAGTAGTGATCTGTGAAAGAGTCGTACACAGACAACTTCTAAATTTCGCCGCTAGAGTCGCTAGTTAGAATCTTAGCAGTGGATTTCAGGTATTTCTGTTTTTTGATTACATTGACTCAGAAAACCATAAGAAACCAGATTATTGGTTAAGGGTAATGTTGTAGCATAGATTCAACTCATCATCCTCCTACCGTTATCCCAGTGAGAACCCGGGGTCCACTTTCTAGTCTAACCGGATTTGACTTAATATTAGCTTTTCCACAGAGCGACTGCCTGTCTGACCTCGCAATCCAAAGGGATAGCTATAATCCATGGTTTAGACTAGTGTCAATTTTGTTCAAGGTACTGACTCCTTATAACGACTGTCAAAGATCTTCATGACAGCCGGAACCGACGGCTTAACGTGCTCTCCGAGGCACAGGGCAAGCGATAATTTACAATTCAATACGCACATAACTCTGAAAAGTCATTGGTGCGCACAAAATGGAAAAAAAAACTAAAAAGCATGCTTTTATAAAATCCAAACCAAAAAATAAATCCCAATGTACTTAATAGTGGGAGAGCCTATTGTCATCTTTCGGACACATCATTAGGCGAGCGATAATTAGCATTTTTTATGCACACATAACTGAAAAGTGCCCGGGGTAACTGCAATGGGGATCGAACCCGAGACCATCGTCTCGGCAGTCCGTTATGTACATCACTGGGCTATCGCCGCTTAAGTTAAGAGATCCTTTTTTTGGTCTGCAAAAAGTTACCTACTCAAAGTAATATTTGCTGACCAATAAAGGATCTCTCTTATTACAGTGCTAGTATGAATGACTACGTTATACTTGCAGTTTTTGAAAATGTTGTAATATTTCAAAATATGCCGACTATATCGCTATCAAATGAAGGAGAAGAAGGTTTAGTCCGATGTGTTGTATGTAACATCTTGAAACCTATATCAAATGAAAGATCTCAATGAGTGTATTTTATTTTGTACTGACGAAGCTCTGTATCTCCTGCCAATAAAATCAATAAAATGCTATTCGTATGTACATACTTAGGTAGGTACCTACTTACCTATCTTAATAGGTACCTCTGGTAGGTTTGAAGTCGGTGCCATGTAGCTGTAGTATAGTTACATCCAGGTATAACAATAAAACAAAATAATTTGTATTTAGTATCGTAATTTATTAATTTCACATTTATCCTATTATTATAAAAATATTTATAGTCTTGTTATATCTACTTTGACAGGACTCTGTTTGGGAGGCGGGCCTTTGGATTTCGGCAGCAATAAGGTGAGGAAACCGCACACTGAAAAAGAAAATACCAATGTTAATAGCACTCCTTAGCTTAGGAGCCTTATTGATGTCAGCTTCATAATCCATATATTCCGTGATTATTCTCAATACATTTAAAGGTTTTTCGATAAAGAAAACTCATCGAAATCATAATTTTATTTATTTAGTTAATAGAGTTTAAATTCATAAAAGATTCAGCAAAGATTCTGAGGTGTGTAGCGATTTATGTATTCATAGCTGACTTTACCTATACATGTCTACTATCTGTTATGGCCTGGTCGCAGCCTACGGCTACAGCCATCTACAGCGGCGGCGGCAGCGGCAAGCGTTTTTCGATTTACATGGCGCGCTTTGCTACGCTGCGGTGACTGATGTCGCCTCAGAGTAAACGCGCCATGTACACACATACCTACATCACCGCTGTCGCTGTAGGCTGTGACCTGTGACCGGGCCGTTAAACGCCGAATTCAATATAATCATGATCTATCCATGCATTTGGAGATTAGAGAGACATGTATGACATATTTTGTCAGTAGCTATGGCAAATATGCATCTCTCGGCACCGGCCGCTCTTCAGCTAGTAGCTTGAAAGGTCGGATAGCTAAGTGCCTAAAGGATTGACATTGCAATGAAAAGACTACAAGTTTAACTCTACCTTTAATAGATGGACTAACTTTCAAAAATCTATAAACATAAGTAATTTATTCCACTGAACTTTTCACGTCGCTCTTATTATCTTGAATAAGTAGAGTAGGTACCTATGATTGCTGATTGATTTTGAATAACTGATCCGATACCTCATTTTCATTTTTTATATATTTTTGCTTTTCATTACTTATTTAAAGTGTGTGTCCAAACAAAGGTTGCAGGACAAAAACGTATACTTACACAGAAGTAAGCCTCCAAACGAATAGAACGTCACTTCGCAAGCCGCGTTTAGTAGAATGCCGGCGACGTTAGTGCCGATGATCGAGCCCGTTCTACCAATCATCATGGTTAAGCTCACAGCCATCCCTCTGGAAATTAAACAAATATATAATTAAACTGCTTATTAAATGTGTGAGCCCGCGGTTACACACGCGTTATTTAGGGCTATTGCACCGTACCTATGGCTCACAGCGCGATGTTATTGTTACGCCATCTATCGGTGAATGGGGGTACAGAAGAGATTGAATGTATCGGTGGTTTAAAGGTAACTCATCTACTCTGTACTAGATGGCGTTGCTGTATCGAGTATCGACTGTTCACGATTAATTCGTAAGTTTTGTGGAAACATCTAGAATGCGCTAGTGATGTTATCCGGCCAGTATAAATAGAGCGCGAGCGAACGGACCAGACATAGTGACAATTGAATATCGGAGCGATAAACAAGAAGCGAAGGAAGTAATTCGGAAGTGTTTAGTGAAGTGGAAAAGTGTTCGAAGTAAGTGTGTTTTATTAGTGCTGAGAATTAAGTGTGAAATACTTAAGTGTGTTTATTAGTGTTGTGAAAATAAGTGTGTGTTTGTGTTAGTAAATAAAGTACAGTTTTCTGGCATAGTGTATATAATTTAACGTCGAACCCAAGCTCGTAACATTATATACTTATATAGCCTTCCTCGATAATTGGGATATCACATACAACTGCCTGAATAGCGTATGCGACTGCTGATCGGAGGTCGCCCCCTATTACGTGGGACCTAAAAATTCATGGCGAAATGTGGGTGTTGTATTTACACTCTGCCTACCCCTTCGGGGATACAGGCGTGAGACTATAAATATATATATACATTTAAGCTGCCATGCTCATTAAATGTGTGAGCCCACGGTTAACACGTGTTATTTAGGGCTATTGCTCCGTACTACCTATGGCTCACAGCGCAATGTTATGTAGCCTATAGCCTTCCGATAATTGGGATGTCCCATACAAAGAGTTATTCAAATCGAACCAGTAGCTCCTGAGATTAGCCTGTTCAAACAAACAAGCAAATAAACTCTTTATTAGCTTTATTATAGTATTAGGTTTAGATAGCGGGAGAGGATAGCTTAGGACAGGCCTTGTACTATAACAACCAGATAACAGATAAACATAATTATATCTAAGTACATACATATACATCTGTATATATAAAATCCTTGCGTTACTGACTGACTGACAGACAACGCACAGCCAAAACTTGGGCGCAGGAAGCTGAAATTCGAAATGTATGTTCCTTGGGGACCGTAGGGGTACACTAAGAAGGGATTTCCCGAAATTGCCACGGAATCGGGTAGCAAGGGGTAAATTAAAATAAAATGTGCGGGCGTAGCTGCAGGCATTTCCTAGTTTCATAACTTCACGCCTTTATATCCCTGAAGGGGTAGGCAGAGGTGTATTACACACCGACACTACGCCAGTTATGTTTCGGTCCCAATGTAATAGGGAGCGAGCCTATTGCCATCTACCGGGCGCATTATTAAGCGAGCGATAAAATAATTAACATTTTTCTAATTATGAATAAATATTATCCCCAGACAAAGAACAAATAATTGTTCTCATCGAATATAAATTCGTCCTGAGCGGGAATCAAACCGACGAGGGTCACTAACCACTAGACTACTAGACGGACTCAGTCAAACATTAGATAGGCGCAGTACCCATTATCTAGAAAAGACAATGCGTTGGGTACTGCAGAAAAGATCCGGCAAACTAGTTGTGTATTTTCGAGTTTCCGAGAAGTTAGTGAAGCAATTTCAGTATATTATTACGATAGGGATTGTATAATTCCTTTTAATTTTTTTATGGGTACCGTGGATATGTATAACCTACCTCTCATCATTAGGTATGAAAATACTATAGGTACCTATAGAAAAGCAGAAAAAAAATATTCAAATGGCATTGCGTTACATCACAGTATTTTCAATGATTAACTGATAACCTCATTATTTATTATATCTTATGTAGATTATCATATCTTTAAATAAAAATATTTGTACCTACTTACTACATTAAATAAAAAACATGTTATGTACTGTAATTAACACGTATGGTTTAGAATCCATACAGATTTGTATGACTATGCACATTTATTATAGGTATTATGGGGGTACCCTATAGGAATTTCACTCTTCTTTGGGGAGTCGTCAACTCTTTGGGGAGTCGTAGATTTTAGGGCGAAATACATTATGACTGCCTCCGTTGTCCAGTGGATAGCGTATGCGACTGCTGATCGGAGGTCACGGGTTCGATTCCCGGGTCGGGCAAAAAGTGTTACTGGGTTTTTCCGAATTCTTAGTAGCAGCACGGAGTCTGGTGATGTGCCCGGTAACGGCAATAGGCTCGCCCCCTATTACGTGGGACCTGAAAATTCATAGCTAAATGGTGTGCTTACCCCTTCGGGGATTCAGGCGTGAGTCTATAAATAAATAATATAAATACTTACATTATGAGCGAAACGCTCATTATGTATTTCGCAGTGGTATTTCGCCCTAAAATCTAATAACCATTATAATTATTTATCTTAATCTAAAATTAACAAAGTACATTAACTATAATAGACTAGTAAGCGGACCATGGGATGCAACATGATGATTCCATCCTTATACCTACCTAATCATCTCTTCTTAGAAAAACCCTTTTATAAAAATGTTTCAGAAATTAGGTAGGTACTTTCTATAACTTGGTACCTGTTTAATTACAATTTACTTATAATGTACACAATTTCATTACAATAGAAGCATTCGGTACCTCATTTGCTGACTTTAACGATCGTTTATGTATAGCATAAGCAACAATAAGCAACAAATGCTCTTTAAAGGGATGCAATGCTCTCAAAACCCTAACGCCCTTTCTGCTGTGACACGAGAGGCAAGTTTCCGCTGCTTTCCGTAAAAGAAGAAGAAACAATTACAATGCAACGTAGGTTATTTTTTTTTAATAATAAAGAACAAGAAGATGCACCACCCCCACAAGAAGAAGAAGGAGTTCCTACAAGTCAACTTGAAAGTGGATTAATACGTTTATACATAATCTACTTTTTATAAATTTTATTTGTTGTGTGTACCTGCGTATATTGGACTACAGCTGTGGGAAATTATTGTTTGTTATGAAGAACTTTAATCGTTTCTTTATCTCTACGTGCATCTTTTAAACAATACAATATATATATAATAATCACCATAAAGATATATAAACTGGCATTACTTTAAAGGATGCCATAAAACTTTACTGCATGAATACGACTCCTTGCTTTATAAATCTTGATATCTTTTATAATTTGCATATTATCAACGATTCTCGAAGAAACAAAGGATGGTTATTAAGTATATGACGGGTTAAAGTACTTTAAATATTTCTGAAGTCAATAATGAACTACATATCAATATTATACTGCGTGTTTATTATCCTGCATTTTGCTTGCTTGATAACCTTGTTTTAAGATTTGTCGTTATTTTCAGTCTTTTTTAATTTTCAACAAATTATCACGCGCTTGACCATAAGTATTGGCCATGGATGCGTACCAAATCTCGTTCAATGAATTCGAGAATACTTAATTACCTATATGACTGTGGCTTGTTCTCTCTAGGTTTAACAGCTTCTAGATATAAAGTGAAAAGTAAAAATAAATTACCTTAAATGTGTCGGGAATATTTCCACAGCGTAAGCATTGATGGGTCCAATAGCTAGTCCCATTATAGGGAACGAAGACAGAAGTATAGCAAACAGTATGTCTTGAGTAATGAAGTTTATCAATATGCAGAAGGTTCCTATTACGAAGAACACTAGCATCAGAAGTCTCTTCTTGCCGATGAACTTGACTGTGCTGCTGACTGCCACGGCTATGAGAGCACAGCTTATGTTTGCCACTGAGTTTATCACGTATGTTATTTGGTCTATCGTGTCGTTGCACACAGCGTCTTCCGTTGACGTCTGAAATGTGTGGAATGGTTTTGAGTAATGATTGTTGACGTCATTTTTAGGCAATTTTCATTGTATTTTTTACTTAAGATCTGTTAAATTTGCTCATGCCACGCACTGCGTTTTGTGGTCCACTATTTTCGGCTGATGCTGTAATCCTGGGTAGCCATTGCTTTTTAGTAGGTATGATGTTTGGCAGTATATGCTAGACAGCTATAGATTTGTTACTTGTTATGAACTACTTAAGTTAGCTAAACCACCGTTTTTTGAAATATACATCCAGCGATTTACAGAAAGAGTGTAAGTTTCACAGTTCGCAGGGACATTGCAGGGTTTAACATAATTATCCTCAAGACTTATAGGCATAGTATAGGTCTGGAGGGCTTACCTGATTGAGTCGATCGAAGATGACTTCACATGCAGTCCTACCGCCTCCACCCTCACTCATTACTCTATTTAACACGTCTGGGACCCACATGTATAAGCCATTTAATCTGCAAATGCGAAAGTACATAGTTTATGATTGAAATGTTGCGCCTTCGTGTAAGGAAGCATTTTTATTGTATGTTAGTGTTGCTAGAGTCCACGAACTTTATTATCTTTTTTATGATTACTGACAAAAGAACCTGCATAACTCCTATATGTAACATTTTGGTCGAAATTGCAGTTAATGTTACAAATTGAGCTTTCAGTAAGTATAGCTAAAATGGACAAGACACGTTATTTTAATCCCTGTGACATTGTAGGTATAGTAAAAATAACTGTATTTACTTGTCAACAACGTTTTTACTTACACAGAAAATACTCCGAACATTAAAAATCCATTTAGAGCCATCCACTTCAAATATGGAGGATTCAGTAAAGGCCAGCTTTGTGCTTTCAAGGACGTCAAGAATTTGCCTTTCTTTCTGTTATCTGCAGGTATTATTAACATTTTTACCTAAAACAAATATTGCATATTGTACAACTACTGAGTATACGGTGGAAATACACGCAAGAGAACGTAGTTGCTATTTCGTAGCAGTGATGCAGGGGCTTGTAGGTAGGTTTCTTGTAGTTAAGTGTGACTTCACTGAGAGTTTAAAACCTACTTAATACCAAATGCCGAAACCCTTATACCTTGATAGTCTAAACTTAACAGGCTTATTCAAATGGGGTTTTACATAACTAGCTCTTTCAAACCTTCCTGAATTTTCGTAGTTGGTATATGTATTATGTGAGTAGGGCACTGACACAGATACAAGACCTATAAATCTTAGACTTAAGCCACGATTATGGTACAGATGAAGGGCATCGATATCGAATGTAATCGGAGTAGGTATCAGTCTTTATCACTCTAGGATGATTCATGTGTCCGTCTTTACAACAAACATTCAAGATTTAAAATGGTTTAATGAACGTTAATTGAAATGGTCACGATTTGTGCCGTGTTGATGGTATGGGCATTTTCAACCGTAGGTATACCACTTAATTATATCCATCTATCTAATTCATCCAATGTATAGACAAAGATGCGTTGTTTCATTGTCATTCGCCTCCTTTAATTTAAAGTCATCATCAAACGATTAGACATATCAAACATTGATATAAGTACAACCCAATTTAAAGTAACATTACTCTGTAATATAACAGACGTCCACTCTTTACATTCAATAACAAAACTACATAGATCTAAAAAACCTACAGCACGCATTGGGCACTGCAGTTTCCTCCATTTATCCTCCTTTTTGACATAATTCGCAATGTGGAGAGTATTGTATTTTCCTTTAACGACATTTTAACGCTATATTCATTTACTTACTCTGTAGGCAGCTTGCTTTGAGAAATACTAGGGCTAGAGCTTACGTTGCCAAGTTCCCAGTTCTTACTATTCAAAGGAGAGTTTTCTTTGTTTTGTTTTTGCATTTGAATTGAAACCCTATTGAGAGGGCCGCACAGTGTTTTATGAAGACCATTTTTCGGACACCGTCTTTTTATTAAAGAAGCTAATAGATGTATTCAATAAAAAGAAATATTTTGTATCCCCATTAAGCTAGCATCTCTAGTTTTTAAGAAAAACTTTTTCGAAAATCTTCATATTTTAAAGCAGAAATTTAGAAAAAAAGATATTCCTCTTAATCTAAGCATGATACGCAATAATAATGTTACAAGCACCGATAGCATCTCTTTCACTGCACATTTTACAGTTAAAATGAACCTCATAACTTGACTAGATTCAAATTTAAGCGAGATTTTTGATTTTTAGATTTTCTTACTTTTCCCACAGATTCTACCAAAAGTGGAAAAGTTATATATACAGAAATGACGCTCTTTACTTTCCTCATATACTCAATAAATTTCAGACCCCAAATCCATGGAATCTAGAAGTTATTCCAAATTAACTGATTTTGCTAGGGTTTTCACATTTGTATTCCGGATTATAATGATAAAATTTTTATTCGATATTGATTTTATAGCTAAATTATATGTTGTAAAGAAATCTATATTGAATAAAAATTTAATCACTAAAATCCAGAATATAAATATGAAAAACCTAGCAAAAATAGTTATATGGCATAGCTTCTAGATTCCATGGATTTGGGGTCTGAAATTTATTGAGTATATGAGAAAAGTAAAGATCATCATTTCTGTATATATAACTTTTCCCCTTTTGGCAGAATCTTCGGGAAAAGTAAGAAAATCTAAAAATCCAAAATCTCGCTTAAATTTGAATCTAGTCAAGTTATGAGGTTCATTTTAACTGTAAAATGTGCAGTGAAAGAGACGCTATTGGTGCTTGTAACATTATTATTGCGTATCATGTTTAGTTTAAGAGGAATATCTTTTTTCTAAATATCTGCTATAAAATATGAAGATTTTCAAAAAACTTTTTCTAAAAAACTAGAGATGCCAGCTTAATGGGGATACGAAATATTTCTTTGTATTGAATATATCTATGAGCTTCTTTAATAAAAAGACGGTGTCCGAAAAATGGTCTTCATAAAACACTGTGGGCCGTCCCGTTCACCACTCTATGCATTGAGTTTTTGGTTGGCAAAAATATGTGCGAATCTGTCCCCTAGAGTTGTTAGGAGCCTACTTCTTAAAAACAGTCACTTGAATCGTGATTAGGTACTTAGCCGCGACTCCACCATAAATAAAGAGGCGTCATTAGAACAAATCCTAAACATAACAGACTCCTTTGTTAACAAAATACTGCCTTGTAATAGGTACTTAGTACTTACAGGATAATCTTTGGGTGACTTGTTCTTGTTGCTCGCATACATATCTTGCAATATTTTGAGTGCGTCATCAGCTTTTCCTGCCGTCACCAGATATTTGGGACTTTCAGGCCCGAAGCACATTAGGATGGCAGCGATTATAAATATTGTGGCATTAACCATGGTCAAGAGACGCCATGGACGGAATATGTATAACCCGAAGTCTATTCGGAAATCCAATGGTAATATTGCCCATGCGATTACTGAAAATAAGACAGTTGTCCTAAAGTTATGCAATATGAGAAGGTGGCTCCACCTGCTTTGAAATGAAATAAAAAAGTCAACATTTCTCTAACAGAAATCGTAGGCTCATAAAGCTACAACTTCTATAAAGGCGTATTTACTCCATCCAACCTTATTCATAACTAGAGGATGCCCGCGGTTACATCCGTGTTATTTAAGGCCACTGCTCTGCTCCCGTCGCTCATAGCGTGATGTTATATAGCTTAGGTATAGCCTTCCTCGATAAATGGGCTATCTAACACTGAAACAATTCTTCAAATCGGACCAGTAGGTCCTGAGATTAGCGCGTTCAACCAAACAAACAAACTCTTCAGCCTTATGTATTAGTACGAGTATAAGATCAGTCTACCCGTGAAAGCGCAGCAATGAAAAATATACAGAAAGACGATCTTAAAAAAATATAGGCTATACTCACGGGGTACGAACGCAGACCCTGTAATCTGCAGGGCGTTTGTGATGGACAGAACTACATCTCTGTACTTGCCCGGCAGAATCTCACCGACGAATGTGTAGGGAACCGCCGCTGGGCATGCTATGCTGACAAAGAACATAATTAGATATTTTTACATGCTAAACATGCAGATCAATCGAGACTATGTGCTTGATATTAAATTCTAGATGCTCGGATTAAAGAACACATCCATTTGCGCTGTTTCAGATTGTCGAATACATGCGCCAACATGTCCACGTCATAATAATGTTTACTAGCATTAACGCCTAGCACTGACATCTTTCCACCCCCACTATCGTTATCAAAAGAAGGAGAACCTCCTAAAAATGGTTTTCAGAAAAGTTTACTTACGCGGTTGTTAGACGCGTTAAGAGTCTCATATCTACAACCATTCTGTTTTGATTCCACGTACTACTTCGGGATACTACTAAAAGGCAGTTTCTGTTCCTTTCCTTACTGCGACTAAGGTGTTGCTTTGGTAGTGTTTTCTGTTATTGATAGCCTATATGTTTTCACCGAAATTGCGACCATATGTGGCGAACTGGCGACGGCATCAAATAATAACGTTAACTAATGTCTTGTTTGACGTCCGTGTGGTGACGGATTAAGAATACGCAATGTCACCACCCCTTATCATCCCATGGGTGTCGTAAGAGCCGACAGAGGTAGATATTATGCAGAGAACAGCACTGTAAGAGAAGGTAAACTTGATACTAACCCTATAACCGTTTGGCCAGCGTGGTATAGTAGGCCAATTCCTCCCTTCAAAGGAGAGGCCTAGTCCAGCAGTGGACTGTTAAAGGCTGATGATGATGATGATGAATGTCTTGTTTACTCGAACCTAGGTAAGATAGTTCTATATTGACACTAAGAGAATAAACAACTTACCATAACGATGTTAGAAATTTACAAATTGCAAAAGTAATTAAGTTTGGCATGAACCCGGATATTATGCCGAAGGTTCCAGCCACTAAGGAACTGTAAATGAGGACTTTCTTCCGTCCTCGTGTGTCCACCAAATAGCCCCAGGGGAAGGATGTTATGACAATACCTGAAACACAAATAAAATAAACGTTTGATGCAGACTACTGCTATTATATTACTGCTACTCATAATGCAAAAGAAATGCATTAGGGCGACATGTGGCGTAGATGTTAGAGGTCTACATGACTCTAAGGGTCCCCCCTTAGAGTCATGTAGGCCTCTATTTAAAAATCTTAATTTGTTGACTCTAGTGTCTATGTACATATTAGAAATAGGAATATTTGTAAGAACCCAAAAACACTTCCAAAGTAAGTGAAAATTGAAAATATGTTGATTCATAGCTTCTATCAAACTCTATACTCATATTCCACCTCCACGCCGAATACGGGAACTACCTCTTACCCAATTTAAAAGGCGATTGAAACTTTGGCTCATCGAAAAATGTTTTTACACGTTACAGGAATTACTAAATTAATAAAATAATAATATTGTATTGTGTAATATAATGATGAGCAAATTGAAAATAATTATGTAATTCTCTATTTTAAAACATCTATCTAAATGTTATAATATTATGAATAATACTATGTTTAATATTATTATGTTGACATTGTATCAGGTTTAAGTAGTAGTTGTATAAGCATGTTTTCTGTTGTCAATAGAAAATTGTGTATATTTACGTTTAAATTTACATTTAAATTAAATTTTTGAAATGTAACAATAAATTATAGAGTCAATAAATGACTCATCATAATTTTCGCATGCCTTCTGAAGGCGAGAAAGATATGTTAAGGGCAAATTATAATGTAACACTTTTGTAACCAGATCTCTGCGAATAAAGATTTTATTTCATTAAGTTTTGTAAAGACTGTCGGTTTACTGATATTTGTCTAATTTTATTGGGTACTAGCTGTTTCCCGCGGTTTCACCAGCGTCCTGAGGGAAATACTTCGCGTACCCGGTTAATTTATAGCCTTAGTTACTCCTTGGTACTCCAGCTATCCGCCAGTGAACGTCACGTCAAAATCAGTCCAGCCGTTCCAGAGATTAGCGAAAACAAACAGACAGACACAAAAATGGTAAAATATGTCATTTCGGTATATGTACCGTGTATACATCCATATGCATTTAGTAAAAAGTGGTTATTTTAATATTAAAAACAGACACTCCAATTTTATTTATGCGTATAGATGATAGGCGCTAGACAGTCAAATTTTCAAATCATAATAGATATATCTATCAAAATCGATGGTGGAAATAAATTTTAAGACTCTATTTTTCAAACTTTGATGTATCTCTAAAGATACATTGACAAGAAAAAAGTTAAGATGATGTGGCAGTACCTAAATGTAAATGTAGAATCATCTAGTAATTAACTTTTTAATTTTTGACGTTCATAAGCGTCACTTTGTGGTCTAAAGGAATAAATGATTTCGAGTTTTGACTTTTGATGAATGTATTACATGATTACAGCCAGTTAACATGGTTGTGTTGTTGTCATAAGAGCTCTTTTTAGCATACGGTGTCGAAATTTTGTTAATTTTATTCAGATGTAAGGAAACGAATATAGGGAGTAGCTATATGATAAATAGGAACTCAACCAAATTGTTGGTAGATTGGTCACATTAAAGTCATGCCCTATGTCGATTCTCTTAACTGAAATAAACAATTAAAGCGCCGCCAATCAACGAGTTTGTGTCACTTACGGTGAACTAACGGCTCTAATTTACAATTGTAATGGAAATAATTATTCAATCAATTCAATTGGCATTAAAGTAGGTAATCACGTTGCCGTGAGTAAAGCACGACGTGATAGGTGTAATATTTTTAATATTTAGTTCAAAAAGATTGTCTGCTATCACGATAATCAAAGTAGATTTATCGTGTCTGTGCCACGCCTAAAGTTACAATAGGGCTTGTAGCTTGTATATTAATTAATTTCCTTGAAATTGTAATACTTCAAACTGATTCATTTGGTTGCAATATTGGTCAATTCCTTTTTTAGTTTGGCTGATGAATTTGGATCAGAAATCGAGTAGATTTTATCATTTGAAAATCCAAGTCCTTTTTGGCTGTAGGTATAGAGTGTTCTAAGTACATCTGTCGCTGTGATTAATATACCCGTAGTCAACAACCTCTCATCTTTCTAAAAAGTACGATCAGGAACAAGTACTTAGACGCCATTTGGATTTTCTACCTCATTGAGGCTACTAAAGAATAACTTTGAGTACAAAGATTAATATTGTGCAATATAAGATTTTTTTATATGCCTGTAATATGTAAAAGATAAGTGTTTTAGTTCAAGATCAATTCGATAAGTTAAAGATAAATTGATAATAGATACAGCTAGTGATTATGATAATTAGTGCACGGCGTCGTGTAGGTAACTGCGTCTGAGATAGCAACTTATCAAAATAAAAGATTAGTATCAGCGTTAACCCTTGCGAATAAGCAACTTAGATACCATAACAAGCATCTAATCTTATACTAATATATAAAGCCGAAGAGTTTGTTTGTTTGGTTGAACGCGCTAATATCAGGAACTACAAGTCCGATTTGAAAAATTCTTTCAGTGTTAGATAGGTCATTTATCGAGGAAGGCTATAGGCTATATAACATCACGCTATGAGCCACGGGAGCGGAGCAGTAGTCTTAAATAACGCGGGTGTAACCGCGGGCACCATCTAGTTTTGATATATTTTTAACTAATATTTATTTAATTGTTAAATTACCTCCAATTCATTACTGGTCCGTATGGTATTCCTCTGCTTATTTTGTTAAATACTGATTTGTGTTCACGTTGCTCTCAATAGCCTAGTTTAATTGGTAGGAAGATACCTAGACATCTAAATGATCATCATCCTAGAGTTGTCCCAGTTCCGATCAAAGACCTTCGACCTTGGAGCCCGAGGTCTGCTACCGGTCTTTAATAATTACATCTGTAGTCTTAGAATTACATATTATTTTCAGAAATGTGAGTATAAGAATTCTTATCGCACTTGTAGACTTCCTTGCTACCACAATATTCTGAATTATTTTGCTTCTTCGTTCAAGTAATATAAATCGACAAGCCGTCGGCGCAGCGGCAGCGTAAACTGCCACGCCGAAGGTAGCGGTTTCGATTCCCGCTCAAGTCAAACATTTGTGTTTCTGAACATGGATGTTTGTCTTAGTATTTTCTTTTGCATAAAAGTAATTGTTTGCTATGTATGTTTATCCATTGTCTAGTCTAGTGCTCATAGTTTACAACCTCTGCTTAGATTGGGACTAAATAGATGGTATTGTGTTTAAGTGCTAGAGGATAAAAAAAACAAAATAGTTTAGCTTAATATTATCAGTAATTGCGATAACCTCAGCACGTCTCAGCAAACTACCAGAAAATTCAAAATCAAATATTTTTATTTCAAGTTGGTAACTTACATACTCTTTTGAAACGTCACTGACTTTAGTTGCCGGTTCCAAAAGGTAGGCCTAGGGAGAAGACTCCGGCAAGAAACTTCTCTGGGTACTCTTTTAAAATATTTGGTTTGTTACAATTTTCTTTTAAGAATTACAATATCCTGTCAAGAAAAAGCGAGCACAATGTAGAATAGCAAATGAATTAACTGTGAGTAGTGTTTGTAAGATTAATGATCTGGACTTTTATATGAGAGATAATTTGACGATTAGGTATAGTATTATCAGCTAACATTGTGTTCACTTTACAAAGTAGGTCACTTTAGAAACAACTAATATAATATAAAAAAACGTTAGTAAAATTGGTCTTAAGAAAAAAATATGTTGGGGAAAGATGAAACACTGAAGGGGTAAGATTGAAATAGTGACTAAATTCGTTTTCATGGTCATTATGCTTGTGTGGTGATCAATAAACCTTCTGCTTCAATAACCTAAATAACTTGAAAATCAGTTACATTAAAAAATCGCATTCTAAATGCAAGAAAAATAATTTATCAAAAAAAATATATCGATCTTACCCCGTTGAAACGGCTGGCAGTCAGGGGTTCTCAACATGTTACCGATATTAAAAGAATAAAATAATCATGCGCATGTATGACTGTTAAGTCTAACTCAGGTCGATAAATAAAACACACGTTTTCATTTAATACCACGTAGCGTACATTATAATTATTTTTATAAAATAAACCACGACAGCAGAATACAATTAAACATTATTAAAATATTATTTCAAAGGAGGTAATTCCTTAACATCACAGTTAAATAAAATCAGTTGGTTATAAGAACTACTTTTAAAACTTAAAATAACCACTTATCAAAAATATGAAATTTGGCTATATCAGATCAGTTGGTAATTCCGCAAAGCAGAAGTAAGTAACTACAATATAAAAAATCACATATTCGTACTTTTGCGTCCCTTAATAATTAATAAAAACAAAACAACAAAACTAGGCACTTTTGCCTTTATAAGCTTTAACAAAAAGTACTATTATAATCACTGCCAAATTGACATTAAAATTCTAGATAAAAAACACCGTTCTTGCGTTCATAAGAACGCAAGAAATAATTGAAAACTTAAGAAGATTGAGGGCCCTTGACCTTTTGTATGAGTTTCGTAAAAGGGGTAAGATGGAAAGTTTTATATTACCATCTTACCCCGTTAAATCTTGCAGGGGAAAGTTTGAAAGGCACTATAAATCATAAAATACGTGAACTATACTCATCACCACATTATAGAGCATATTACATTTCAAATCTAATTACGAATATCAAAACAATATGTTTGTTACTTACCTTTGTAAGGAGATACAGCGAGCGGGGTAAGATTGAAAAACTCAATTTTACGCGAGAAATGTAATGTACGGAAAAATGTCAAATAACACACGAGTACCCTCACTTAGCGACTGACGCAGACTGCGGGGCGGATCAAGACAAAATGGTGTCCACAACCATATTGCCAGCATTAAAAGAATTACCTGATATTCGGCGTTATTATATTTTTTTTTTATCTTACCCCATTTTTTATCTTACCCCAAGTCACCTTACTAATTTATTTTTATTTCTGGTGTTGATGTTGTGAATGTTGCTTAAAATGTGAAACATTGAAAGATTCCTATGTACAAACATGATGTTTTCATAAATGTATAAAGAGGGCATAGTAAGAATGTTAATTTCTTTAAAGAATTCTCTGAGAGAGTCTCGTGGAGCCATATCATAAATAGCACGGACAGCTCTTTTCTGCAAAATAAATATTGATTCACGATTGGCCGCCGCCCCCCATAGCAAGATACCGTAGGACATCAAACTGTGAAAGTAAGCGAAGTAAACAAGTCTAGCAGTAGCAACGTCAGTAAGTTGTCTTATTTTTCTAACAGCGAACGCGGCAGAGCTTAATCTACTAGATAAAGAATTAATATGAGCTCCCCATTGTAATTTCGAGTCTATAGTAATACCTAGGAATACTGTTTCGTCTACAATATCCAACTTGTTACCTTCAAGCATTATGTCTAAACCTTCCTGAGAAACGTTTCGTAAAGAAAATCTTAAACATTTAGTTTTTGTAGCATTTAGCAATAGATTGTTTGCGCTGAACCATTCTGATAAGGATAATAAATAAGCATTTACTGTGTGTTGGTTTACGTCTTTTCTATCAATTTTAAATGTAAGAGAAGTATCATCTGCAAAAAGAATAATATTAGATATGGCAGACATCATGTAAGGAAGATCATTTATATAAACAAGGAACAGAAAAGGACCCAAAATGGAACCCTGAGGTACACCCATCTTAACTAAAGACCCTGAAGATGTTGTTCCATCTATACCTACCCTTTGCTGTCTCTGAGAAAGATACGAGGTAACTAGTTCGAGAGAACGTCCACGAACGCCGTGGTGTCTAAGTTAAATATATCATCAAAATGATTTAGTTACCAAGCAATTTAAGACTTCGAGAAAAGGTATTTATTTTCATAGCAAACTTATCGCCAGACAGATTTTATCTCAATTAGATGAAAATTGATATTAAACTTGAAGTAAATTTAATCTTATGGCTATTATAATAAAAATACACTTTGAGTACTCTACCGTTGATAATAATGTTTCGTTTTGATAATTTTTACGAGTGATTTTGATACATAATTAATGAAATAATTTGCTATAAATCAATCGAAATGTTTAGTCGTACCTATTACCAGAGTTTTATGTAAGTTGTCTATTTTAACGTACCTATTGTGTAGATCATAAAAAATATGGAGTGATGATTATTGTTATCATTAATTGTATCAATTAGCAATAAAGATTATTATTATAAAATTCATTTTTCGCCTGAAATATATAAATACATCGGGCATCTTTACAAGCAATCAACCAACAAACGATACACCACCCAGATACAAAACAGCATTCTGAGTGGTGGCAGCCCCAACAGCATTTTGAGTATGATCGCTAGTCGGTTGGACTGTGGTTACATCAATCATTGCAGCGCCATTTGTCATGGGATGGCGCTGTAATGATTGCTGTATGTTTCTTGTTGTGTTGTGAGTAGTTTTAAGCATTACTAACACTAGGCTAAGAACATTGTTACTAACAAAATGGATGCCATGGTCTGAAAATAAAAACAATTATTATTATATCATTAAAACAAAAAAATCCGGATGCTACAAAGTGTATAATAAATTAATCTCCATGGAGCAGATTTTTGCAAAAAAAACCCTGCAATTTATAGGTAATTTTCTCGTTTTCCATATCAATTTGCCCCTCCCGAGGCCATCGGCTGGTTTCCTTGCCCCCCGACCTCCCCTCCCCCAAACAATCGGCTGGCGACGCCCTTGAAACCCACAGTACTCGGCCCGGTATCAAATTATCGTAAAGCCTATACTGTAACGACTAAAATTTCAGCAGATTGGCATCCTTGTCCCTCAAATGAGTACCTACATTTACGATTGTAATAAAGGTATCCATTAACCTAATTAATCAATTGCCTTTGTTCGAAAATTTGTGTTGGGAATCAACACTAATTTTGTTTCGGCCACCGAAATGAGAAATTCGTGTCATCACATAACTTTTTCCTAATTGATTGCCACCTTAGTCAAGAAATATTAATGCTTCGTATTTAAATATACCTACCTCTCCTGCCTAAGCAAAAATATTTTAGCTCTAAAGTAACCAAAAATAGGGTAATCATTAGTAAGGGCCCAATGGCAGTTGACACTTATTTTTTCGTACTGAAAAATACTAGTAAATAACTTATTAGTTCATTAAAATGTTAAATTTTTTTGGGCTTAGCGTGCATTTGAGAGGGGTCAGTTCAAAGTTAAATCCAAGTTTGTGGGGTAGCAGTCCTTGTCCTGCGGCCGTCTTCTTGAAAAGAGTGGTACAAATGGGTTTTTAGTTTATCTGGCAAACTATTGGCCTTACAGTAAAATTTCAAGGCACTTTTCGTTGCAAATAAAATTCTCTACAACTTTGGTCCCGTAGCAATTAGTCGTAAAATCAAAAATAACAAAGTTACAAGCGAAAATCGAATGATATTTGCAACAAATGTAAAAATGTGTTCACAAATAATACATTTAATTTGTATTTACATCGTCCAAAACAAGAACCAGTCCTCCAACTTGAGACTCCGCACCCTCTACAGACAGACAGACTACCATAAGGTCCGATTTTCAAACATTACATCGACCCTAAAAACATAGGTTGACAAAACTCTAAAATTAAAGCACTCCGTGGGCTACGAAACTTGATAAACTGCCTATGCAAAGGGAGCAGCGATGTTCTGCAGCCCCTCAATTTTCTGAGAAAGATGAAACAAAGTAATTTGTAAAAATCAATAAGGACAAATTATGATTTACCATTAAAATGCGACTTTTCTATAGATTTTTATCAGCAATTGAATATCTACGCTTTGTTAGATCATAAGCTGAAGCCTAGCTCATAAAAAAGACGAAGGACTCGATAATAATGAAGAAACTATAATTACCAAACAAAATACAACGATAACAAAGATAAACTATTTTGTTCTTGGTTTTACGACAAAAAGTATGAGAACTAAAGTTGTAGAAAATTTAATTTGCAACAGAAAATGCCTGAACATATCCTCTGTGCGATCAATAATTTACCAGATAAATAAGAAAAACCATCCGCACCACCAGTTTTCCATGATGACGGCTAGCAGGGACAAGAGGTAAAACCCTACGGGTTAGGGTTGAGCTACACCTAACAGCACCGCATCGCACTTTCGTATGTTTCTATCCTTTTCTGTCACTTAGGATAGTCATTTACTAGAGCGAGAAAGAGAGAGGGAACGCCACAGCACGCCGCGGAATCGAAAAGGCGATCGGCAACACGGAAAAAATGCGATAGCATGCTGAGAGGCGACGGAATGCTGACGCGCGCGTCGGAATTCTTACGCGCACTATAGCATGCTATAGCGCTATAGCGTGCTGAAGCACAGGCGGAACAAATGCGATTCCGTACTGACAGATGTAGCTCAACCCTTAAGCTTTACGTTAGCCCAGACAAATGCACCTCCAAATGTAACTTTTCAATGGACTATATTTGGTTTGAAGGCCTCGCTATTTCTATTGAGAAGTTAGCAAGGATACCTGAAATACGTGAGCTGGCAGTGGTTTCCTAAGGGTTGAGCTACATCTATCAGCACCGCATCGCACTTTGTCATGTTTCTAACCTTTTCTGTCACTTAGGACCGTCTTTTACTAGAGCGAGAAAGAGAGGGGGAACTCCTCAGCACGCCGCGGAATCGAAAAGGCGATCGGCAACACGGAAAAAATGCGATAGCATGCTGAGAGGCGACGGAATGCTGACGCGCGCGTCGGAATTCTTACGCGCACTATAGCATGCTATAGCATCCTTTCGCTGCCGATCGTGTGCGAACGCGCGCTGACGCACGCTGGCGCGCGCGGCCGTGTGCTGCCGCGTGCTGGTGCTGATTCGTATAGATTTTTCGAATTCTTTTCTTTTTACTCTTGTTATTTTGCATTTCTTGCAAAATGCACGCTATTACTACTGCTCTCTCTCTTCAGCTGTGCTATCCATTTCGAACTTGAAACTATACTGTGACCAAAACAAATGTGAAAAGAACGTGGCGGAATGCTTCAGCACGCTATAGCACGCTGACGCGTGCGTTCGCATTCCGCAGCACACAAATACGATCGCACGCTATAGAGTGCTGCAGCACGCGGCAGCACGCTATAGCGTGCTGAAGCACAGGCTGAACAAATGCGATTCCGTGCTAACAGATGTAGCTCAACCCTAAGGATTGAGCTACATCTGTCAGCATGGAATCGCATTTTTTCCGTGTTGCCGATCGCCTTTTCGATTCCGCGGTGTGCTGACGCGTTCCCTCTCTCTTTCTCGCTCTAGTAAACGACGGTCCTAAGTGACAGAAAAGGATAGAAGCATAGAAAAGTGCGATGCGGTGCTGATCTCAACCCTAAATTGTCCTTAAACGGGAAGTTTGACACTAAGTAAAACTAACTAAATTTGCCAAGTTCAAGACTTTTAACACACTAGCCTGCTGTCTCTTACAGTTTCATATGTGTGATTTTTGTATCTGGATCCACCTACTGGGACCAATGGTAACTCCCTTTCATCATGTAATTAATCAAAAGCGTATTAGATCCATGGCGGTCAGATACTCAATACTCCGACCGGTCAAGAGTGCAGCACGAATCTGTGAATCGCACCGAACTACCTTCTGAATATAGGTGGCCGTGATGGCGTAATTTCTCTAAAATTTAAATTTATGATAAAAAAATACAATACTTATTGATAATCTCCTTACATCCACGTTACTTATATTTATAAATGTGTTTTATATTTGAAAATATTTGTAGCCAACTATGAATTTCACACAGTTAGTGATTTCGATAATCCCTGTGTGACACATTCTAGCAAACATTTGTTACATTTGCTAAAATAACAAAATAAAATTTTATTATCAGCTATCTACGTACCGAAAATAAACAACTCGCAACTGATAACACGGCTTAGAATTACAATACTATGTAATACATTTAAAATATGATATCATTTTATTACACCAGAACGCAACCATTAAAGTTTCGCCATGTTAATGGGTTGCCACTATCTACTAAGTGAATAGGAATACTAGGTTAAAATATTTTCTTATCTTAAAGAGGGAGTTATTTATTAGATAGTTTTTCTATTAACTTGTATTGTACATTACATTTAAATAAGTAGTACATTATAGTAGTACCCACAATATACTTATCTATGGTCCCAATGTAATAGGGGCGAGCCTATTGCCATCTAACTGGCACATTATTAAGCGAGCGATAATTAACGTTTTTTAATACACACATAACTTCGAAAACCCGAGACCATCGTCTCGGCAGTCCGTTACGTACACCACTGGGCTATCGCCGCTTTCTATCGGAGTAAGTAGAAAATTACTAAAAATCCAAATTTTCTTTCTAATAATGCCTTTTAGACAACATGTTTTACGACAGTGACAGATTTATTCCAACCACACAAAAAATTCAACTAAAAGGTTGCAGGCTTTTCAGAGTTCGTAAATCTAAGATTTACTAAGTATTTTGTGTAAGACCGCAGTTTGGATATGTAATACAAATACATATCAACTACATGCCTTATAGTTTATACCTACTTATACCTTCGCGATAATATTTATACAACAATTGAAGACCGAAGGCTGTGTAATTTATAACCTCAGTCTTTTACTTTCATTTCGGTAAACAAGTGCTAAATTTCGATGTCATTAAAATTTGTAATAGCCTGAGATCCGTAGAAGAGCGACCTTCACCGATCTGGTTATTGGATGAAAACTATTTTATATCAAATATTGCATGTTAAAAAAATATATCGCGAGTGGGTTGGTAAAAAAAAGCCGGTCCAGGCTAAAAATAATTGCCAACCGCTTTTCCTGACAGGTTTTTAGTAGGCAACCCAATATCATCGTGTTCGCAGTGAAGTAGCGGTCATTTTAATATAAGATTTGTCTCTTAAAATAATTGATAAATGTAACTAGTATTAGCTTAACAGTCGAAGTGTTTAGACTTGGCAACCCTACCAAATACGATAGGAAAAATTGACAACCCTATGTTAACGTACCCTTTAGGGTTCATACATTAGGTTAGTACTAAATTTATTCATAAAACGCGTATATGCAATGTTAAATGAAAAGCCAATTACATTTTTCTTCTACTTTTCCTAGTCTGGACCGGATTATTTTTGCTAACCCACTCGCGATATATTTTTTAACATGCAAAATTTGATATAAAATACTTTTCATCCAATAACCAGATCGGTGAAGGTCGCTCTTCTACGGATCTCAGACTATAAAAAATCTTACATTATACAATATATCGATCTGCATTTGCAAAATATTTTAATAATACAACATATATGGTATACTTATTAACCTAAAATTATTTCAAACAATGTGCGATGATATAAGACCCTATTTTCATTCAATGTTAGATACATAGATAGTAAATCAGAATAAACCATAGAATAAAGTAATGAATAAACTGTTGAATCGTGCAAAATAAGACTGTATCGCTCAGTCACTGTAGGTACGTGTGCTTTTATGTGTTAGGCACCTGCAATGGCGATCAGCTGACCGGCGGCGGCGGACAATACACCGAGTTAATCTTCAAAGTGTATGACGACAAATTGTTTTTATTTTTATTTTGTGACTTATATATATTTGTATTCAGTTATAGTATTTCACCACATTTTAAAATATTTTGCAAAGGCAAATCAACAACCTGCATATAATTATTTTCTATATTCTAGGGGGTCCATCACTATTTTAAGATAACGGTATTATACGGTGGTATCAAACAGTTTAAATAAAAGTTAAAGTTAAGTTACTTAATGCAAAGTAGGAAAAACGCAACGCAACTTTGTTGAAATTTAAACATTGTTTGTGTTTACCAGCACGTGTCTAATTAATTTGTCATGCATGCCACAAAACAATGATTCTTATCGATAATAATTGCTTAAACTTATGAACTTACCTATATATGGTATAGAAGCAATGAATCCTCTCTGGCTGTCAGTCATGTTTAGATCACAAATCGCTGCGGGTAGTACGAAGGAATACCCGACTGGCTCTACGATAGCAGCTACGAGAAACAATGCCAGCACTAAACAGTATTTTATGTTGTACCATCCTATACCTGAAACAAAAGAAAATATTTTGTCAGATATTTTCGACGTGCGTAAGAGATTAATTATCGGTAGTTATGCTAATGGGGTCGGAGGAACCGGTTGGATGTGGCTCAAGGTTGGTTTGTTTGGAAAGCCTTGGGACAGGCCTATGATCAGAAGGAGTCTTCCAGTTGAGATAACGAATGTCATAGTTAAAGCGTGAATGCCTTAACCTTTTTAGGTAGCAGAGCGTTGCAGATTTCAGCATGAACGGGCCAGCTAACCCTATGGTTTTACTACCCTCTTGTCTCTCTTACGGATTACCGACGTAAAGTAACAGCATTCATGCTGTAGCGTTTCGTTTAGTGAGTAGGGGTATTATTAGGAGGACCGTAGTTCTTTTCCCGTAAATTAAAATCTATCACTTTACAGAGTAATATAATGGTGTGAAATAAATAAATGGTACATTATGGTACGTTTGGTTCAACCACGAACGGGAGTCAACTACCGTAAAATCGCAAGCCTTTTAGTTCCTTTATCCATCCTACCTCCGTATACAAAGATATCACTTTTATTTATGTACGAAAATTAGAGTTATCTTTATGAGGCCAGCCGATGGCTTATCTGATAGACAAGTATAAGTAGTGAACCTGGCCACTTGTTCATCAAATAAGCTTCTGATTCATGATTCAGTAGTTGTATTGAAAGAGGGTCAGATGGGGGCTAATTAAATTACACAGTGAACTCTTGGCTCAACCAACGAATGATAGCAATCAGTCAGTGCGATCTTTGGTCTTGTCGCATAATTATATTGCAAGTGCAGGGAAGCAGAGATAGATATGGCAGTGATACTTTAGGTATAGGCACTTCTTGTTTATTATGAGTTGCTCGGTTGCTCGGTTTGTTTTGGTAAATTATAAGTATTTTTTTTAATTATGATCTCGCCAAATCTCTCGTGCATACTAAATTTCATGAAAATCATTGTAGCCGTTTCCAAGATTCAGATTATATAAACACAAAAACTGCTAGTTTAAGGGTATTAGATTACGTGTAGGTATGCTATATATAGAAAGGGGTCACTAACACTAAACAAGCAATAATACGCCTTTGTAATCATACAAAATTGTGTATATCTTCTATTTGATAGGTAATAGGTTTTACATGGCATGGATATTGACGAACCTCTATTCCATGACCTATTTTTGTCCTAAAGGTCTCAAAGAACTAACTTACCACAAATAACTACCTATCATACGAAATCAGAACTTTTACTGTTGCATCAGATTAGTTGCAGCTTCGGGCACAAACTCGTGTGAATAATACGTAAGAAGAATGGGATGCCTATATTCTTGTTAAAACAATTACCATTAAACAAGGACCGAAGTATTGCCCGCATTTACGCTCGCAATTATATTTAACCTTTTCCCCGCGATCCCATAGGAATTTCGGGCAAAGCCGTCTTTGTCCACCGCTAAGGTCCCTAAGGAACGAAGATACCTAAGCAAAATTTCAGCTTCGTGCGTTAAAATGAAATAAAAATGGGAAGAACAAGCGAATGAAATCATGGACACTGCTAGTAGTGTTAGGGTGGTGCAAATCGACGTTATATTCCCGGGTCAAGGACTCTAGACAGCAGACAGGTATTAATATTAACAGTCAATAACTTACTAAATCCTCAGACTTTATGATTATGCACGTGTTATCTATCAACTTCACATTGCACAGTTTTATTGAATGCAGTATTATCTTTTAGATAAGAAAAGACATATATTTAATTTGAATATTGTTTTATTTGTATAGGCATGTTTGTCTTTCTATTGTCTCATTAATTATCTCGTGAGACAAGACAACTTACTGTTTAATTGTGGTTTATAAAATTACATTAATAAAAAGTGAAACTGAAAACATCCCTTCCTCTACATTTATACATGCACAATAATAATTATGTATCATTGTTAACTTACTTCAATAGATTTGAGACAACATTTCTTCACAGCGATAGTTGTCAAGATTTTCATCAGTATGCTTTTATGTAATAGGCGGCAAACGAGCTGATGGATCAGTCAGTCATATAAACTGTCCCACTGCTGGGCATGGGCCTGTTTAGGATATACCTACAGTTACTGTTACACTGTGAGTAGGCTGATGGATCGCCTGATGGTAATAGATTACCGCCACCCACACAAGCAACACCAGAAGAGTCAAAAGTGCGTTGCCGCCCTTTGGATTGGAAAAAAGAATAGGAGCAGATATAGCATATGGGGCTTACGCCTCTTCTGCATGTGGCGTCACAACATCTTTATTTTATTGTAAACCAGCTTTTGCACGCAATTCACAATACGAGCTTTAAAATCAGTGGCTTAATAATTAACCATTCATCCCATATTTTACGCCCCTATGAAAGGAATAGTAAAAAATATTCCTTAGTCGTCCTAAGCGTTTATGAAAAATGTAGAAAAATATGTCAGTCAGAACAACAGTTGCCATAGGTCCGACCGACAGTACAGCATTTTGATAAATCATTTACTGTCTTAAATTATAATAGGCAAATGATACAATTCCGCGCGCCAATTTTCTTTGGAAACATCATAGTCTGAGACGACTTTATACGGTACTATACTCTACTACGGTATTAAGGTACTGTGCCATGTTTCCTTATCGATCGACATTTGGGCGCCAAGGTCATGAGACCTTGGGCTCAAGGTCTACTAATCTTCCATAGCAGTCATTAGTGTTTGGTTTTGACACATGATCGTGCTTAGAGGTTACACTCGTTTTAATAAGTATCAATGAATAAGTATACATACATACATACATAGACTCACGCCTGTTTCCCCGAAGGGGTAGACAGACGCATATTAAACGCCCACTTTTCGCCAGTGTTTTGATCCCACGTAATAGGTGGCGAGCCTATTGCCGCTTATCGGGATATTTTGTTTGCCAGAGCCTCGTCCGTTGATCGGCAGGTGCACCACTTGCAGGTGAGGTTGACTTGGGACCCTAAGTTCTTGGTGGAAACCCTATGCACCCTGAATAAGTATTTTCGCTGTATATTCCTGGCCTCTCATTATATTACAAAGACTCTTAGTGAGTGATTGCATTCGTTATTATAACGTATTTGCGTACGTTACGTACTTTTTCGTACGGTATTTTGTTCTAGGACATTGGAAAAATTGCAAAGAAGAATTCGGCTGTTCCATACATTTCGCTGCAGTCAAAGTTCAAAAATAATTTAGTATGTAGCAGCTGATTTTTATGTACTTCGCGATTTCGGTGATGTTCCGGAACAAAGGTTGTTCATGTTAAAATGCGCAACCTCCCCCTCAGAGGTTCAAAGGTCAATTATAGCAATACGACGATTGAGTCAACTCTTGTGAGAAGTTAGTCATGTTACAAGACTTACAAGCTTTTATTTAGGGTTAAGCTACACCTATCAGCACCGTATCGCAATTTTATATGCTTCTATCCTTTTCTGTCACTTAGGACCATCATTTACTAGAGCGAGAAAGAGACACGGAACGCTTCAGCACGCCGCGGAATCGAAAAGAAGTGTTCCCTCTCTCTTTCTCGCCCTAGTAAATGACGGTCCTAAGTGACAGACAAGGATAGAAGCATATAAAAGTGCGATGCGGTGCAGATAGGTGTAGCTCAACCCTACTCACACCTGCCCCAGTGTCTGTAATGAAATCTTGCAAAATAAAGAGCAACTTCCCGCTTTTCTATTAACTGAAATTTTGCATGCATTATTGTTTCGCGTGTAATTGCAATATTATGATGTCATACAGCTAATCTGATGATAGAGCTGGAAGGAATCTATAGGAACTCCTTAATATAACCTTAACACAACCCCATTAGGTTTGGCTAGTATGCTAAGGGACGACCTAGCGGGTGACGAAGTCCTAAAAGACCTAGCAGAAATTCGTAAAATGGACTGGAAGGAATGTATCCACCACAGGAAAAGATTCTCGTGTCAGAGGCCAAGACTCACTTTGGGTCGCTGCGCCACTACGATTCAATGAACGAAAAGTATGCTTTACTGACAGGGACTTTGATCATGTGTTTAGCGCATATATAAGTTTGTTTTAAAACAAAGATTTTAATTTTAATTTATTTTAAACAAGAAACCATCAATTTTAGAAGTAGGACGCAGTATTGGATAATCCTATAGTAGTTATATAAAATCCACAAATCACTACATAGTATAAAACAAAGTCTGTCTTTTCTCTGTCTGTCCCTATGTATGCTTAAATCTTAAAAACTACGCAACGGATTTTAATGCGTTTTTTTAATAGATAGAATGATTTAGATGTATAATTAAAGAAAAAAAAAATCAAATAAAAAAATATGAAAGGAAGGTTTATATGTATAATTGAAGCGGGCGAAGCCGCTGGCGACGTCTAGTACTTATATGTGCAATTTTCTTCGTTTCTTTGAACTAAAAAATAAATAACTATCAATTCGATGAAAGGAGATTTTTATTAAATGTATAATTTTATTAATATTCACGGTATAAGTAGATATTCTTATATCTGCTGATATAATGGACATTAGCCGTGTGGTTGACGGCATAGAATACAAGTGTCACCACCTCCTATCTTCCCGTGGGTGTCGTAAGAGGCGACTAAGGGATAACACGATGCAAATACCATCTTTGCGTAGAGACGGAAAACTCGACATCAAACCCTATACGACTGCCTCGTTGGTCTCGCGGCATAAATGTGCGCGTGGGATCGGGAAGTCCCGGGTTCGATTCCTGGGTCGGGCAGTGTTATTGGGTTTTTCTGTCACGAAATTCTCAGTAGCAGCACGGAGTCTGGAAATGTGCCCGGTACGGCAATAGGCTCGCCCCTTATTACGTGGGACTAAAGTATATCTGGCGAAAAGTGGGTGTAGAAATACACCTCTGCCTACCCCTTCGGGGATAAAAGGCGTGACGTTATGTATGTATGTATGTATGTATAATGGACATAAGTATATCAAAGTAAATTAGTGAATCATTGGATGGGTGACCATGACCACATGTGGCATTTACATCAGAGCGCTAACGTGTTGTGAGGGCACGTCAAGCTGTCGGCACAGAATAAAGAATAGTACTAACGTACAGAAAATTCACTTGTCAAACCAATTTATTGAATTTGCGACTCTTGCTACTAAGCAACAAAGTGCAATTCAACTCGCATAAGCACTCAGTGCCTAATGCGATATTAACCTAACCGTTCCCTTTCTTTTCTAACACATAACGCTGTCAATGTCTGGCGCGGAGTGGCGCGCTAGGGTTGTTGACTTGCCGCTGCAACTATAATATTTATTCATCGTCTATCTACCTACTTGACCACGTACCTACCTAATAACAAATAATTATCATATAAGTATCCTATCCCACTATTTGAGCTCGTAGAACAAATACCACAAAAATTCTGGTTGTTTACATTTTTACTATACTGATTCTTAGTTATTTCCTACACGCGTGGACCGATTTACATGATTCAAACAGATAAAATGGTTTTTGAACTAGATCTTTAATTTGACACCATAATCGTTAAGATATCTCAAGAAACAAAAAATCAAATTTTCAAGTTGCTCTCGTAATATAAATAAAATAAAATCAAATTTTCAAGTCGCTTTCGACACACAGTTAATTGAGCAATACTTTGCATTAGACTTGTGATGATAAATTTTTGTTGTTTAAGGCGTTTAGGTATATAATTTGAACAGTGTATGAACACGGCGCGTGAGAATACGGAGCGGTCGCACTCGTTGCGTTGCGTGACGTCTAATGTGAGCGGCGCGCGGCAACCCACTAAATCCAACCACGTCGACGTGGTCGGCCGAGGTACTTGTAAGTTTGTACCTAAAATGCGAAGTGCGCCAGGCCTGCTGTCGGTCAGGGTTCTTGTCTCAGAATAAGGATCGTTAGGCCATGTCGGAGGCCTTTGGGCGGTCTGAAAACTCCGATACCAGTGGGCCACACACTCACACAAAAAGAAGAGGTGAACCATTGCATTATGTAGAGCTGTTTGAAATAAGTACCTAATGTGAAAATCATGCATATGATAATCTAAAAAACCTCTTGCACGTAGGGTAAATACGCTATACGTCGGCCCCTCCCCAAACTTCGGCCGTCTGCACATTTTCAGCTTGCGTTTATTTAAAACGCAATGAAGTGACAAATTTGCCACTCGAATTAGAATCTTAGTTCATACTCTATATGTACAAACCGTTACTTTCCGATTACGTTACTCACTCATCGCACACTGAGCGTCAATAGCGATTGCGCCGTCGAAGCGTCAATTTCATATTGAAAGTACCTTACTTGCTATGAATACCCACACTTCGGGGATTGATATAGAACGGCCAGACATTCCTTTTTTATTGTTTTAAGCTAAGCTATCAGTAATTAGTGATTTTTACTATATTTTGAGATAGTTTGTTCAATGTTTTTCGTATTGTTTTAAAGGGAAAATAGGAGGCCGCCAATAGAATACCAATTTTGAATTAAAACCGGATTCTCGGCCGTGGCCGACTTAAAGTAAATGCAGTCTGTTTTATAAATTTCAATTGTACTAATTCCATTGGCTTAGTAAGAGATTTGCAACGCATATAGGCAAATAAATCTATTTTACGTTTAATCGCCAAATACCGGCCGGGGTGATAATAGTTGAATCTCGAGAAATAATGTACACGAAATAGGGGCCGGCTTTAGAAACATTAAAGATCGTAATGTCGACCAGCCTCGAATTCGAGCCCAACTATACAGGCTGATTACTTTTCTTATTTTCTCAAAATTAAAAATATTTATTATACATTTATTTATTAATAATATAAAGAGTTAGTTTAAATGTAGGAGTTGATATTATTGAAACCATTTATAGTAGCTTATTATGGTATGGGAATAAAAGATATAAACTGCTCTTTGGAACTTGCTACCTTAACCCATGTTAATTAGCTTAAAAAATATAAATATATGCAATAATGATACTCCGGGCCAAAAATGGTATGAATTAGTTTTGAAAAGACATCCAGAACTAATTATAATTATTGCGATGTTTCCTTTGTTATAAATTGTAATACCTTACATTATTTAAGTGCAAATAAAAAAAAATACTTTACCTATTATTAAACAAATGCGATTAATAACGTATACTTAGTGAGACTCCTGCCAAAATAAATCATATTAATAATATTTGTCCGTCTTCATTTAAAACATCCTCTACCCGGCCGACATTTGGGAAAAACGCGACCGACCATGGGCCGTGAATGGCCGACTTTAGGATTTTTTCGTTCTCGATGCATCTAAACCTTAGTACTTTTTCCTTGTAGTAGAAATGTCAACCTTATGCCCACAAACATGAAATAGACTTATCAAACTATCCAAAACCGCATCGGAAGCTATCCTTTCGTTGCAAATTGATGGTGCCAGACCGATCCCAAAACAGAAAAACCGTAAGGTGGCCGACATTTAGCGTATTTACCCTACATCATGATTAGATAGGTAGTCATTTTAAAATATATTCAGAATCAAATTGCGATATTAAGAAATTTCTCTATCTATAGTCAGGGTCAAATGAAATATCAATTTTGTTTAAATTTTTTTATCGCAATTAATGTTTTTTCTTTGTGTAAGAATAATTTAAGTTTACTAATCAAAAATAATATGTTGAAGTGATTGATTTTAATTAAAATTCGTCGGTTTATTTTGGTTTCACCCTTGTTACTTTAAAATTGAAGGAACTTTAGAACTAGGTAGATATAAGGCAATGTTATGTTTAGCAATTTATTGTACCTTTTGTAAATAAATCAAGAAAAATGTAGGTATTTAATATTACGCATGAAAAGGATACCTTTTAAAGAATTATTTTGTTACTAAAGGTATACTACATTTAATTAATCATGAAACTAGATTTCATAATGATCTACGAAAAATCACGCAAGCCGAGCCCAACGCGTGTGATTACAGTTGGTTATAAATAGAATGAGCGAATTCTCACGATATGTCAAACGAAGGTCAGTGTCAAAATTAAAAATAATACATATCTCTAATAAAAAAAATTAAACCAAATTCATACCGGCTACTGAAAGAGCTTGATCTAAGTCAGCGGAATATCTGTCTTGTTTATCCACATTTTCAGTTATTGTAGCCACTCTATCACCCATTTTGGATTAATTTAAAAAAAAGTTATTTTCACACACTTCACTCCTCGAAAGATTCAGCACAAGTATTGTTCCACATATCCACAAGGCTGGTTCAACAGCAGACGGCAGATAGTGTACTAATGAGCGATCGTCGCTACAATTCTTTAATGACTGTATTATGACTGATTAGTATAACACGACCGATTTATTAGAGGGATACGAGGCGAACAAGTAATTAGTGTAAAGTACGCGATATAAACAACCAGTGTTTATCGGGCATTATTGAGATAGTTTGTCAGTCCGTTACGAAAGTGCGAACGTTTGTTCCGCGAAGCGAACTGTACACATTGTGCCGATAACGACTGAACAACGTCGATCTACTTATTATGTATTTGGACGAGAAGGCCGATTCCGTACTACGTTCATTTCAATCGTGACACGCACTATAATGTGTAAACAAAATCCCGAATTAACATATTTACGAAAACGCATGCACCCAGAAAAACATTAAATTAAACTATACTATTTCAAAATCACGACTGTTTATTCTAGTTACTGGTAATTAACATATGATTATTGCTACCGTATTTACTACTATCGTTTATTGATTTTTGTCAGAAATTCAGGAACGGTTTAAAATATCGACAAAACACGGTTAAAGACGACAACTGACTCGTAGCAACGGCACTGGTTTTGGAATTACCGCCTCCCGTTAAGTTTTCCTCCTCAGGAAACTCGTTTTTTAACATTACTCTTTACTCAACTCGTTTTTGCTACTAAGTAAAAGTGTCAGGGCTTTTGTTCAAAATTTATCGATCGGCAATATCTTATAAAATTAGAGAGGTTAGCAGATTTTGTAATAAATCTAGGAATATTTAGGAGTTAGTAACTACAATTAATAAGCAATTATCAGGCACAGATCTTTGTCCCTATGTTTTATTATTTTCTATCTTGCCACAGAACCGTAATAGGAACATGATTTTGATTGTGTAATTTAATTGAGATTGACGGACAGTTTAAAATATATCTGTGTCTCTCTCCCTGTTCTGAGGACTTGCCACGAAAACAGAGAGGTAGAGTACTATTAGTAGTTTGCACTAAGATTCAGCAGGCTTAGCCAAGACGTCTTTCTGCAAACGTTAACGCAAAAATTGTATGGAGTGAACGAAAAGTCACGTGATCTAATCAGAAACAGAAAAGTCGTAGCCAAATACACAACGCATAAAAAATAAGTTTAAAAACTATAACTCGACGACGTAAAAAAGAGGGTCTAAAAAGGACGAGACAAGAAAATAGCTCATTCAGATAAAGTACAGAAATGCTCAAGCTAGAGCCGTGGTCGCACCTATTATATACCTAATGTGGGTCTCAGGAACACTTACCTGCATTAAACAAACATGGCAGGTAACTACATGCACACTAGTATACAATAGGTGACCACGACCACGGCTCTAGGTTGAACATTTCTGTACTTTATCTGAATGAGCTATTTTCTTGTTTCGTCCTTTTTAGACCCTCTTTATTACGGTGTCCGTTTCGATGGCGCGGCCATGACCTTTTTATTTAAAAAAAATTATAACAAGATTTTGCGAAAATTTGTAAAAGTAGACTCCCAAAACCATAAATTTGTCAAAGCTATGGTTAAAAAGTTATAAGGGTTTGAACGTGGCCGCGCCATTGAAACGCTCCGAACCGCGCGGCCACGGAGATCTTTAAAACTAAGTATTGCAGAGACCTGAAATTTTGGTAAGTAACAGATTGAATTTGTAAAAAATTTGTAAAAATATAGCAAAAAATCCTGAGCTTATATTTTAGGAGCTGTGAGACGAGAGCGCGGCCATGGCGAATTAGTCTTATAGCTCCAGAAATATAAAACTAGGATTTTTTGTTGTATTTTCACTAGTTTTGACAAATTCAAATGTGGGTTTTACAAAAAACTTCAGACGTCTGTTTTGCTTTTTCAACGAGATATCGGCGAAAATGTGTTTTTCACCGTTTCAGTGGCGCGGCCATGGCGTATTAGTCTCACAGCTCCTAAAATATAAGCTCAGGATTTTTTCTATATTTTTACAATTCTTTTACAAATTCAATCTGTTACTTACCAAAATTTCAGGTCTCTGCAATGCTTAGTTTTAAAGATCTCCGTGGCCGCGCGGTTCGGAGCGTTTCAATGGCGCGGCCACGTTCAAACCCTTATAACTTTTTAACCATAGCTTTGACAAATTTATGGTTTTGGGAGTCTACTTTTACAAATTTTTACAAAATCTTGTTATCATTTTTTAAAAAAAATAACGTCATGGCCGCGCCATCGAAACGGACACTTTTTACGTCGTCGGGTTATAGTTATTAAACTTATTTTTAATTTAATCCTTTTCCGTATTCCGATGGAGCATGTAAACATTGTAAACTAATCGTGCACTATTTACATTGTCACATTTAAAAGAAGAAAGAAAAAATTGGGCAAGTGCGAGTCGGACTCGCGCACGAAGGGTTCCGTACCATCATCTATAAAAGAAAATCACGTTTGTTGTATAATACTTAAATATTTTTTAAGTTTCTACTTGTTTATTAAGATCGAGTAACAAATTGCTTAAAAATTACGTTTGTTGGTTGGGAGCCCCCCTTTATTATTTACTTTTTTTAATTTAATTATTTATTTATTAAAGGTAATATACAACTACATATTCCGTGAAAATTTTAAGCGTCTACCTGTTACCGTTAGTAATTTTGAGCAAAAATACGAAAAAAAAACACGTTTATTGTATGGGACCCCCCCTTAATATTTTCATTTTTTTTATTTTTAGTATTTGTTGTTATAGCGGCAACCGAAATACATAATTTGTGAAAATTTCAGCTTTCTAGCTATCACGGTTTATGAGATACAGCCTGGTGACAGACAGACAGACAGACAGACAGACAGACAGCGGAGGCTTAGTAATAGGGTTCCGATTTTTACCTTTTAGGTACGGAACCCTAAAAAAGGTAATAACTTAAAGCGTCTCGATTTGTAAGTACAATCGCGTTTTAAACTTATATTTTGACTCGAGCAGTATAATATATGTACATATTTGTAATGTACCCACCAATAACTTTCTTTTAATACCAAACACGTAATGATTACCTCATTACGTGTTTTTACCTCAGGGTATCGGGTTCGAATCCACGGCGCGCACCAATGACTTTTCGGAGTTATGTTCGTATTGAATTGTTAATTACCGCTTGTCCCGTGCCTCGGAGAGCACGTTAAGCCGTCGGTCCCGGTTGTCATGAAGATCTTTGACAGTCGTTACAGGGCGTCAGTACCTTCTAAATAAACTGACACTAGTCTAAACCATGGAAGATCGCCATCCCTTCGGGTTGCGGAGGTCAGACAGGCAGTCGCTCCGTGGAAAAGCTAATATTCAGCCAAATCCGGTTAGACTAGAAGATTGATAGACTGGAAGATTGAAAACTGGGATAACGCTAAGAGGATGATAATGACGTAATGATTACCTCAGAAAAAAAATAGAAAATTTAGCTAAAATTTATATAACCTTTTTCATCCGGGCCATTATTACAAATCTATTGACACCCCATTTATTAAAATCGGTTCATTAGTGTAGGCGGTACGGTGAAACATACAAACATACATACATACTTACATAGACTGCCAAAAACATTACCCCTTCCTTTTGGCTTCGCCGTAGTCAGGTAAAAAGCATTCACATCGATAGAATAAACTCGTCGTTACTGCGATGTCAACCGCAAAATGGTAGCTAAGTTGCCAAATTTCGGCCAAAACTAACGCTATTAGCGTCGATTGCGTACGAAATCGAATGAAAGAACCCTGCAGCAAACGCAAAATAGAATGCCACAGACGGTCAGCCTGTACTCGAACTTGAGCTCCTTGTTAGGGCCTCGCTAAATCACCATGCCTTAAACATTGTTTAACTGTTTCAGACTCATAAAGGGCCCATTTATACACTTAAGTGTTCTCCAAATAAGTTGCTTTGCGCGACTCACGTCATTGTTTATGTTTCAAATTCCTGAGAGAGTCAAATAGGATAGCAATATTTTAATAAAATAATTAATATTTTACGTACCTTTCCATAAATTCTAGTATAACTGCAAACTGTTCCGGGCTAGTTCGAAATCTGGATTAACTATATTTTTAATATTCCAGCCTTATCAGTTATATCACTTATTTTAATAGTTTTTAATTAATACATATTATTTAAACTTTAAATAACAAAACAAACAACAATTTAAAATGAAATATCGTTAAGACTGTCTGACGCCGTATTATTTCGAACGACTGCACGCAAAAAAGAGAGTACTTATTGACATTCGAAGTAACGGACTGAAGGTAGAAATAGTTGATAGTGTTGTATTTCTGGGGGTGCATATTGATCAGTTCCAGTTCCTAAACTGGAAATTTGAACTAGAATCAATTGAGAGTTCGATAAGTTCAGCCTGCTATGCCCTAAGAAGCTTAAGAGATGAGGTGAATCTTGAACAACTTAAAACTGTTTATTACGCTTTGGTTGCGTCAAAATTAAGATATAGTGTCAAATTTTGGGGCTACAGTTACGAGTATAATATTAATAGAGCGTTTGTAATCCAAAAACGTGCCATTCGAACTATGGTACGAATACCTCCTTTGGAATCGTGTAGAGATCACTTTCAGAGCCTAAAAAATTTAACTGTTCCTAGCCATTTTAGTTGTTCTTATGGACGTTATTCGGCATCCCTTCAAGTATGAGACGCCAGAACAGAGGGCTTAGCCAAGACATCTTTCTGCAAACGTTAACGCAAAAAAATGTATGGAGTGAACCAAAAGTCACGTGATCTAATCAAACAAATAGAAAAGTCGTAGCCAAATATACAACGGATAAAAAGCATTCGTATCGATAGAATAAACTCATCGTTTCTGCGATGTCAACCGCAAAATGGTAGCCAACTTGCCAATTTCGGCCAAAACTAACGTCCGTAACGTCGATTGTGTACGAATAACAATCTAATGATAGAACCCTACAGAAAACGCAAACAAGAATGCCACAGACGGTCAGCCTGTACTCGGCCTTGAGCTCCTTGTTAGGGCCTCGCTAAATCACCATGCCTAAAATATTGTTTAACTATTTCTGACTCATAAAAGGCCCATTTATACAGCAAGGGGCCACTTAAGAGTTCTCCAAGTAAGTTGCCTATCGCGACTCACGTCATTGTTTATGTTTCAAATTTCTAACAGAGTCAAAGATTTATTTAAACTTTAAAATCCTCAAAATGTTTAAGATTATATATAATTATATATAACTTAAAACAAATAAAAAAATCTCCGGGTTCGAACACTTGTTTTCACTCGCATAAATATTTACATTACCTTGATATTTGACGCGCTTGACGCTTCAAACAACGTAAGGCATATACTAATAACCATGTTGTGTCGCAGAATGTGCGTGTGACACTAACGCGTGGTGTTTGCTACCAATTTTGCGTTTCTTCGATTGCAAACGCGTTTGCGTTTGAAATCGGAGAAAGGCGATGGAAACGATACGTTTGAGTTTTGGCTAGGCCTGCAGAGAACGCTAAGATTGAACACAAGAAGGAAAGATATGGAGACTCAACTATGTCCAAAATTAATTGTCACGATGCACGACTCTCGGTATCAAGCAGTTAAATTATATAATTCTCTATCGGTTGAACTGAAAATAATTGATAGTCTGAATATTTTCCAAAGTAGACTAAAAAAGCTTTTGCTGGAAGGGTGCTTCTATTCTGTAGACCAATTTAAGATGAAACAATAGATTACCTGATCGTGCAATGTGTATGTGTATGACATGTATGACATTTTTAATGATTTTCCACATGAATTGTATTTAATCTTATTATGATGTTTCTTTGTGTTGCTACTCATTTTGATTAAGTTTTTAATGTTATTTTATTAAGCAATTACAGATATTAATGCACCTATTCGCTCTATTACCTACTTACTTTGTTTAATTCTTATTGTCATGTTTTTATTACTAATTAATTATGTACCTATATTCAAATACGATTGTGAAATTGTTTATGAATAAATAAATACAAATAGACAAATCTTCTGGTTCGACCTTTTGTTTCACTCGCATAAATGTTTACATTAGTTTGATATTACGCGCTCGACGCTTCAAACAACGCTAGGCATTAGCAATGTGCTGAGTACGAGGTTTGCCTCGAGTCAGACTCGATTCCTGCTTAGAACTCGCCTACTCGAATGCCAAAATATTTTGATTCGAGTACGCCGGACTCGATTCCGGTACTCGAGTCAGGAAGAATCAAGTCGTACTCGCTAACTCGATTCTATTTATGCGAGTCCAACTGACTCGAGTCTCGTATTCGAGTTTGGTTAACTCGCTCGTACTCGCCAACTGTTTACTGGTTACTGTTGATTTCTATATTTTGTGTCAGTTAGCAGTTATTGTGAGTTCTACTGAGTGAATTTATTTAATCGTTTATTAATACCGGAAGTTTAGAATGGCGCCGAAAAAAACCTCAGGTTTATGGAAGTGTTTTGAGAAAGTGGACAGCGGTAAAATAAAGTGCAAAAACTGTGACTCCGTATTTAAAGATTTCAAAAACACAACTAATTTGTTAAAGCACCTAAAAAATCTCATCCTATTATTTACCCGACTCAGATTAATAATTCTTCAACTAGATACCCCCTACATTTATTATTGTTGTGTCATAAGGCTTAACCTAACCTAAACGCTGTTTGAAGTTGTTCTTAAATCGAACTCTAGTTGTGGACTAGAATTTTCAGACTCGAATTCTGAACTCGAATTTCTAGACTCGAGTCCAGCTGGACTCGAGTCAATATTCGAATACCAAACATAGAATTCGAGTACTGGTCTCGAATCAGGGAATCGAGTCATGATTCGAATACCGGATAAACTGACTCGAGTCGACTCGATCCATCAAAACAGCGACTCGGCACATCAGTACTAGGCATAGACTAATAAACATGTTGTGTCGCAGACTGTGCGTAAGCGTAGCAAACACCACGCGTTAGTGTCACACTAACGCGTGGTGTTTGCTACCAATTTTGCGTTTTCTTCGATTGCAAACGTGTTTGCGTTTGAAATTCGCAGAAAGGCGATGGAAACGATACGTTTGAGTTTTGGCTAAGCCTGCAGTACTATTTAATATTGGGGTCTCCCTTGTTTGACCGAAAGGAATTTGACAAATTTTCACTTCCCAAAAAATGTTTCGCATAATTTCATTTGCCAAATTATTACTTAGCATAAAATCTATTCACAAAAAATTGTAACGCAAACCTAATGTTTGGGAAATGAACGTTTAAACTATAACTTGTTTACCAACTAGTACTTTTGAAATTTTTTATTTAGTCAAATATTTCAGTTGGCATAACAGTTTTTACGCAAAATCAATAATTATCCCAATCTAAATAGTTCAGTTCCGGCTAACTTCTTAAAAACCATCTCTTTTTTCTAATGCAAGTCGTTTCTGGCACTCGCCGGCCGCTACCGCGGCACCGCTCGCTTCGCTCGCTCGGCTCGTGCGTAGGAGGTCACAGTTCTAACCTAACCTAACCATTTTTTTAATAATTAACCTACTCTTAGTAATAACCTACTCTAAATAATAATAAATAAACTAATATCACCAAACGTTTATTGTCTGAAGATTGGTTGCTGTAATAAATCATTTAATTAAAGACCAAATGCCATAGTGACATTATACTTGGTAATATTTTGCCAAGTAAAAATTTTACCAAATAAAAATATGCGTACTAAAATCATTCGAAACATTGCAATGGTATAAAAAAAGTTTGCTAAAATTTTTTTGGGTAATTAAATTTTGTCAAATCTTTTCGGCAAAACGGCAGGATCCCTTAATATAGACCTATTTGTGGTGCTACTGGAAATCATATTTTTTAAAACATCTGTCACCTGCGCTGTCTGAAACATGTGTTTTAAACTCATGGAACGCGAATAGTTTCTGTTCTTTATGAGATATGTTTTGGAAGTAATACAAATAATGATGAGAGTATTACTCAATTGTCTGGGACTATTGCAGATAACTGCGTCATATAATGTTTACGTTTCGTTGTTTTATTATTATGTGAAGAATGCAATGCACAATATACCTCATAAGTATGTATTGGGTCTGAATTTAAAGTTGAATGATTGAGGATGGTAGCCTTATTATGCTGATAACAAACTGGTGTATCTGCCAAAAGAGGCGTAAGGCAGTCTCAAAGTCAAACATGTAAAATAGGTTTTATATCATGATTCAGTCATACTTGTGAAAGTTATTTCATTATCCCTGCCGGTCACAGATAACGCCAGCTATATGTATAGTCCATTGAAATGTATTTTTTTGGGCTTAGCATGCTTTGTCAGTGGAAGCAATTTTATTTTTGAGATGTCTAGAGAAGGTTAGTATGAAGTTAAATCTAAGGTTGTGGAGTCACCGACCTTGTCCTGCGGCTACCATCTTTAAAAGTGGCAAACAACGGAACCCTTATAGATTCGCCATGTCTGTCTGTCTGAAGTCTAAACACTTTATTCCGAAACTATTGAGACTACCCATTTTAAGGGTGATTCTTTGAGCAAGGCATTATTTGGTGATTTGCGTGGCAATTTTTAAATTTAATATTTTTTTAAATCGACATGTGTTTCTTAAAATATACGTAAAAGTAATATTTTTTATAGAAGAGGCACCTCAGAGAGCAATATACTTACAGAGATAATCGAGGTAAAAAAATTGGAGGCCACGCAAATCACAAAACACCCACGAAAATTATTTTTTTAATTTAATTCTCAAATAACTTATTAAGTTATCAGGTAAAAGAATAAGTAAGTAACTAACACAGAAATATATTTTTTAAAAGCTTTTATTTATAGTTAAATCAGTCAACATTATTTATTTTGAATTTTCGGTACTTGTATAAGTTTTTCATGAAGACAACGTTTAGCTTGATTTTTTTTCTTCAAGTTATATTTCTGGGAACTTATTCGACTTTTCTCTCGTCTAGGTTTTTGTTCGCGGGGGTTCAAGTCATGAATACTAAGTATTTTTCCTTCAGTTTTTCTTTTATAATATCTTGCCCGGTTTTTGGCCTTGAACTCTTCATTATTTTTCAGCCTCTCTCTTCTTCTTCTTTCAGATAACTTCTTTCTTTCTATTTTTTCTTCTATTGTTAATGTCATTGTGGTCTAAAAATAATTAATTACATTTTTTGCTAATCCGACACTATTTTTTATTATTAGGTATTTATAAAATCATTTTAAGTTTAATTTAAACGAATTTACATTTAACTAAAGTAATACAAAATGTTATCATACAATACTATTACAAAACTCAAAGTTATTTAATTTGCATGGCCAATAATTGATTTGCGTGTTACAAAACTACCACGTAAACCACGCAAATCACGACCACGAAAATCAAGATAAATCCTTTATTCTAAAAATATATAAAAACCCTTTAAGTAAATATACTGTGTTTTGAATATAAGTTGCGTTACCTTATATTTGTTCGCTACAATACTTTATTCAATAAACAAATTCACAGACACCGGAGAAAATTGTACCACGCAAATCAAAGTTTTGAGAAACCAAACCCACGAAACGAAGTTCTTACCTTAATTTTTCGGAAACTCGACGCGTCATCACAGAAGCTCTCTGCTCGGCCGTCGCAGCGGGACTAGTTGTAACGTAAATTAGGGTGACGCAACATTGGGCCGCGAAATTAGAGATGTGCAAATGAATTTACAATGGTCCACGCAAATCAATAACTACCCCGGGACAGTTACATTTTTATTTTTTTTAGATAATGTAATTCTTTTAGAACTATGATCTAATTTTTCATAGCATTGTCAACTTCTTAGGACTTCATGTTTTTTTTTGGTAAGCATGTACCGTTTAGTTTAAAATATATAATTTACTAAGTGACTAGATCGGGGTTTAGGACACTCCACGAAAATCAAAGAATGGGGGTGTTTTATTTTTTTTATTATATAAAATATATAGATAATTGAATAATAATTAATAACCCAGATAAAGGAGGATTAAAGGTTTGCCCGAAAAAAAAAGTGGCTTGCTAACTTTTCGATTTCTATTTATTTAAGGTGATGCCGCTTAAAAAACGTGTCTCGAAGAATGACCCTTAAAATTGGTAAGTAGATGTATTCTGTAAACCGCTTCACAATGTTATAAAATAATTAAGTAGGGCTCTCCTTACATATATGGACCTGAACCAAAAGGACTTCTAAACGTCCGGTCTAGTTTATTTTTTGTTTGTTAAATTTATTTATATATTTTCTTGCTCATCTATCGAAATTACCGAACATTTAGGGCTGATTTTTTATTACTTAGATATATCTTTTTAGGGTACCGTAACTAAAAGGTAAAAACGGGACCCTATTACTAAGCCTCCGTTGTCTGTCTGTCTGCCTGTCCGTCTATCTGTCACCAGGCTGTATTTCATTAACCGTGACAGCTAGAAAGCTGAAATTTTCACAAATTATGTATTTCCGTTGCCGCTATAACAACAAATACTAAAAATAAAAATATGAAAATATTAAGGTGGGTCCCATACAATAAACGTGTTTTTTTTCGTATTTTTTGCTCTATATTTCTAACGGTAACAGGTAGACGCTAAAAATGTTCACAGAATATGTAGTTGTATATTACCGTTCTTCATTCATTCTTAATAAACAAGAAGATACCTGCTTACAAATATTTAAGTATACATACAACAAACGTGATTTTCTTTTATAGATGATGGTACGGAACCCTTCGTGCGCTAGTCCAACTCGCACTTGCCCAATTTTTTATATTTTAATCTGTAAAAGTCTGTAACCTGGCTGAATGTGGAACCAAAACAATTTTCGTCTTGTCGTGTCAATTGCGATTTGAATAGTGTGCGACCAATGTGCGACCAATAATCTGCTACACGCGTTCTTTGTTGCCCCATACAGCTCGGCGAAAGAGCACTTAGCTGGACAGGAGGGACAGGACAGCAATTGTGGCATGTCCTACTTTGTAGCCCCACATCCGCACAGCACAGAGTCCTCAGCCGCAAAGCCCCATCTGAAGAGATTGTACCCACAGCGTCTCACTTGATCAACATTATTTTTTCTTTTTTTATGGTAATAGGCGGCAAACGAGCAGACGGATCGTCTGATGGTAAGCAATTACCGACGCTCATGGACACAAACAACACCACAGGAGTCACAAGTGCGTTGCCGCCCCTTGGGGTTGGGAAAAAGGGATAGGATAGGAGTGTGATGAGGGAGAAGGAATTGGGGATAACATTATTTAAAAAAAAATATTCGTTATCGATTTATGTTTCAACTTACGAGTAACTTTTATCTGATGAGCTTTTGGCACATATTGTGCATGTTTCTTATTTGATAGATTACTTTTATTGCCAAATTGAGCCACAAAACTGCGACATCACAGACAAAGTAACCATTTTTTATCAATCCTTCTCTATATATCATACATAAATAATATTAGATACTATACCTATATACGCACTTATAAGATCATAAATGCATAACGAAAGGACAAATTATTATAGTGCTTTAAAATTTTATTGTCATTGCGGTTTATGCGTTTATAAATCTATATTACCGTTTTTTGCACATTTGTGTAGGACATCGGTTCATAGTACTTTAAATCGGTACCAGTCCGGTGACCTGTATTATAAAGGGTAAGTGAATTGGTACCGGTTTTGGTACTAAACTGCTTACATTATCATTGCAGTCTTTGGCAGACTACTGCAGAACTTTGGCCTCTCCTAATTTGCGGTGTGAGTCAACAGGAGGCTTTGGCTTTCACTTATGCTGCGTGGTACAGGGTAAGAGAGATATATATATATATAAATATATATATTATTGTGTGCGTGTGTATGTCACTGAACTCCTCCTAGGCGACTGGACCAATTTTGATGAAATTTATTGTGTGTGTTCAAGGGAACTTGAGAATGGTTTAGATTTACAATTTAGTCCACTGGAATATGTTTTATAGTTAATTTTTAAATTGTAAGCAGTTGTGGATTTTGGAATGTTTCACATTGGAACCGACGGACTGCGGTGCTATCGCAGTGTCAAATCTTATATTAATAATTTTGTCAAGGAGTACATCGAAACCTTACCTGAATAATAAAACATTAAAAAATAAAGATTTCGAGTCGACAACATATATCCGCAAAATTCTGATTGTCGAGTATTTTGTTAAATTCTAATGGTTCTGACAGACAAATCACAGTCGCCATATTGGCTACGAAACTTCACAGTTACCGGATAACATTTTGAGTACTACTAAGTCTTAGTACTAAGTAGTTTGTATGTGTAAATACTTTTTGCAGTAATATTTCTTAAACAGTTAAAACAACAATAAAGGAGATTTGTGCTACTCCGAATATACATGATATACTATAACTAGAGAACCCCGAATTTACGCGAGCGAAGCCGCGGGCAAAAGCTAGTATATATATATTATTGTTCGCAAAATTACACCATTATACAAAGAGGACATAAGCAGGCAGGATCTTATACATAGTATTATAGGTACGGTAAGATTCCGTCTTTTCCTAAAGATGCTATAGTCTTAATACATTTTCCTAAGGCGCCTATTACGACACCCACAGAATGCAATGGGGTGACAGGTGACTTAGTATTTTTTATCCGTTAGGACGAGAATAAAGCTGCCGTACATACAACAATAATTATTTAACTTCATTAGGTCCATGCTTCTAAAGTGCCTGTGCTTGAAACTTGAGAAAGCCTGAAAGCATCACTTCGCGTTACTTTGTTTTTTTGCTTTGCTTTTTTGCTGTAGAGACCATTCTCACGATTCTTTGGAAATCACGTACCTAATCTGGATGTTCTTTTATGAATATTATTCTGGATGATCTATGATCTTCTGTTATGTTGTCCGGGTTGCATGTTTTCACGATTGTGATAATGCTCACAGTGTAACATTATGACGTTTTCCTTACAACAAACACAAAAGTACATAAATCTATCGATTCTATCGGTATCAAGCTTGTAACTAATCGTCCGTTTCATGTGTGACTGAAACCTCGATATCACATTCCAAAAATATTTTTACTGTAAAGTATAATATACATATAAGGCATTTTTTAATCCAGTAGTTTTTTTTTTGCCTGTACTACAAATTATGCAACATAATATGCATGCATAGTGGTCCATTATGTCTTGAATAGCCTTGCTAATTGTGTACTCTGGCCTAGTAAACAATCATTAGATAAAACTGTATGGTTATAAAACCTTAAAGCCATAAATATTCATAAAACTTTAGCTTTAACATAATACATACATATATAGGTACCTATATCTTTTGTTTATTCTACCGATTACCGATTCTAAATATTGTCATGACTTTCAAATCCATAAAAAGTTTTTGTAAGTAAGGAACAATATAATTAACTAGCTGGCCTAGCGAACTCCGTATCGCCTTTTTAAGAGTTTTTATTTAATTCCCTTTTTTCCAACCCCCTTTTCCAAAGTTACCATTGACTTAGCGCTTAATCTCTTATCATTTCAGAGTCTATAAATGATGAATATAGATAGATACAAACAAAGATTTTTATATAATATTGAATTCCCCATTCCTTAAAATATCGGAGACGATACCCACATCGATTTAAAAAAAAATCCCGTCCGCCATCTTTGATTTCCTATCCGCCATCTTTGATCACGAAATAGATGTTTTATTTGGATTCACCATCCCTTAAATAATCAGAGACGATACCCATATTGATTTTTAAATTTTTTCCCATCCGCCATCTTTGATTTCCCATTCGCCATCTTGAATCACGAAATACATGTTGTATTTGGATTCCCCATCCCTTGACATCAGAGACGATACCCATATTGATATTTTTAAAAATTCCCATCCGCCATCTTTGATTACGAAATAGATGGTGTTTTTGAATTTTCCATTCCCTAAAATATCGGAGACGATATCCACATCGACTTTTAAAAAATCCCGTCCGCCATCTTTGATTTCCTATCTGACATCTTTGATCACGAAATAGATGTTGTATTTGGATTCTCCATCCCTTAAATCATCAGAGACTATACCCATATTGATTTTTTAAATTTTCCCATCCGCCATCTTTGATTTCCCCTCCGCCATCTTGAATCACGAAATAGATGTTGTATTTGGATTCCCCATCCCTTTTAACATCGCAGACGATACCAATATTGATTTTTTAAAATTTTCCCATCCGCCATCTTTGATTTCCCATCCGCCATCTTTGCTCACGAAATAGATGTTGTATTTCGATTCCGCACCCCTTAAAATATCGAAGGCGATACCCATATCGATTTAAAAAAAAAATCCCATCCGCCATCTTTGATTTCCCATCCACCATCTTGAATCACGAAACAGATGTTGTATTTGGATTCCCCATCCCTTTTAACATCGCAGACGATACCAATATTGATTTTTTAAAATTTTCCCATCCGCCATCTTTGATTTCCCATCCGCCATCTTTGATCACGAAATAGATGTTGTATTTCGATTCCCCACCCCTTAAAATATCGAAGGCGATACCCATATTGATTATTAAAATTTTCTCATCCGCCATCTTTGATTGCCCGTCCGCCATCTTGGATTACTAAATAAATTTCATATTATTAATCAGCGTCCCGAAAATCTCGAAAACGATACCCATACGAGGGTCAAACTGAAAGTTCTTAGAAAATCAAAAACTGATTACATTAGCCAGTTATTAGTTTTATTATATCTTTTCAAAATATTGTCCATTGACGTCAATACACCGCTGCATGCGATGGAACCACTGGGAAAAGCACTTTGCCCACTCGTCCTTAGGGGTCTCTTCAATGGCATCGCGATACGCAGCCACCGCTTCTTCAGCATTCATAAACCGCTTTCCTTTAAGTTTTTCTTTAATTTTTGGAAATAAATAAAAATCACAAGGCGCGAGGTCGGGGCTATACGGCGGGTGACCCAGTAATTTAACGTTTGATGTCGCCAAATAGTCGATCGTTCGCTTGGCGGTGTGCGACGAGGCGTTGTCGTGGTGAAGGAGGATCCTACTGCGAGGTCGTTTCTCTCGAACTTTTTCCAAGACAAGTGGCAAACAATTGGTAGTGTACCATTCTGCAGAAACTGTTTTTTGATCCTCTAACACCATTGTTGCGAAATGACCTATCCTTCCAAAGAACGAGGCCACCATTTTTTTTCCCGCACTTCGATCTCTCTTCACTTTAGTTGGCAACTCCTCGAAAGGAAACACCCACTGAGCAGATTGTCTTTTGGTTTCAGGATCATAACAGTAAATCCAGCTTTCGTCACCTGTTAGTATGTCGAACACAGCATTTGAGTCACCTCCGTTAAATCTTTCAATCATTTTACGGCACCAATCCACACGATGGAGTTTTTGAGCCTTAGTCAAATTATGAGGTATCCACCGGGCGCAAAGCTTCCTGACCGCTAAATGTTCGTAGAGGATTTTGTGCACTTGACTCATATCGATGCCTAAGCTTGTCCGAATCTGCTGATAGGTCACTCTTTTGTCAGTCTCTATCATACGCCGCACAACACAGATGTTATTTTCAGTCGTCGCCGTAGAAGGCCGTCCCTCACGTACATCATCAGTGAGATTAGTGCGACCACGTTTAAACTCATTAAACCAGTTGTAAACAGTCGCACAAGATGGGGCTTCATCGTGAAAGGCCAATCGTAGTCTATCATAACTTTCTTGTTGACTTAAATGACATCGAAAGTCATAAAAAATCATTGCACGAAAATTTTCTCGTGTTAAATTCATGTTGACGTGACACAGACAATTTTCAATTTGCCGCCAAATCGTAAAACAAATGACAAATGAATGAAATATATACTCAGTAATATTGGCAAAGAGTTCTATTTTCAAATTTTAGAATATTTTTTTTATTATATTGTTTATAAGTGGCCAGTTCTAAGAACTTTCAGTTTGACCCTCGTATAGATTGTATCCTATTCGTTTAGCCTTTTTTTGCCTTTGACCCAACCCTCTTCTCGTTTGACCATTTTATTATTTTTGTCTGGCCCCTAAAAGTTGTGGCGTAATTTTATATAGCCTATAGCCTTTCGGAATAATTGGGCTATCATAGGCAATAACAATTTTTAAAATCCGACCGCTAGTTCCTGAGATTAGCCGACATTATGTTCTAGCCTTTTTAGTCTTTTGCCCGGCCCCAAAGGGTCGAAGCGTTATGTTATATAGCCTATAGCCTTCCGGCATTACTGGGCTATCGTATACAAAAAGAATTTTTCAGATCCGGCCGGTAGTTCCTGAGATTAGCGCGTTCAAACAAACAAACAAACAAACAAACTCTTCCGCTTTATTATATTAGTAAAGATAGGCGGGACGGTGGATATAATAATATCCAACCCGATAAAACATTAAATTGCTAATTTTATTAATACTTAGAATGGGATCTAATAAAAGAGCATTATGTAGTAAAAATATAAAGAGAAAATTAATACAAATTTTATAATTTACGATAATTTTTATTTAATTTACTCTGTTGCAGTAAAATTATGTATTTCCTATATTGGTTTCATTCTTGTTCATCTTCATGTTCATTCATGTGCTCTACACGGTTTATTGGAATGCATGATATGTGGCAGTTTAGTTTTTTGTAAGCAAACTACTTTTTTCTTGTAAGCTATTTGTTGCGTTGCTAATTCATCTATTTCTTGCTTTAAATTTTTTATCAAAGATTGCAGTGGGATTAACTCTTTTTCGTATATATTTGTCAGGGCACTACACACTTGTTGGTTTTCGTCTGTTTTGATAAGTTTCTGGCTAGAATCCTTCTTAACGACATTCGTCTTTTGAATATCCACTGAAATGGAACCAATAATAATTTTAGTACAGTTTTCTACACCAATAGTAGGCAAGAAATCTTACTAGTGTAAGAAAGGCATAGATGAGTGCAGTAAATCTCTTTCACTTGCTGCTGGAGATAACCAGCCCCTTAATCAGAACTAATGATGTTCGAATCTGCTATTTATCAATCGCATGCTATGAACTATATGCTAAATTTTTTTAGCATGCTATTGAAAATGCTCTAATATAGCATGCTATCGTGCGAAGCGTCAACACCCTTCGTGTGACCGCTAGTTTTAGCACATGTACGATATAGCGCGCTGTCGCGCTATCCATATTTGAACGTAGGTTAATATAGCGTCGGCAAACATGCTATTTGCCTAACGAGTCTGAAGACTTTACGCGTGGGCAGATAACATGGTGAACTATAATGTTACACATGAATAAACAATACATATACTTATTTGCACATTTCTTCTAAGTATAAAATGTAATCATTATGCACAACAAACTAATATTAACCAACTAATTAATAATAAATAAGTCAATTAATTTTCCTTCATACTTTTCAGGCTTAGGACTGTATATAATTAATTATATTTAGTTATTTAAATCATTTTAACACACATGTTACACAGATCATTCATAGATACACAGAATTACGTGTCCTATCACAGTTTTTTTAAATCAAACACAAAACACTTAACTTTTGAGAACGTAAAATAACTCGCGTACTTATATGCCTACTTAAATCGCGCGAGCCGCCGAACAGCTAAAATTCGCACGCTACGCAAGTTCATGTCTGGCTGCTCGCGTTAGCACGCGAAGACTGATCGCAAATATCGCAATTCGCAGCGCTGCGAACGTGCGAAGTGCGATGTGCCGTCGCGATGTTTGATTGATATTCTATATGCTATTTTATAGCACGAACGAGAGCCGAATGAACTTGCTATTAGATGCGAAATAAAATTAGCGTGCTGTGCTATTGTGCTATATGCTATATTAACCACCATTAATCAGAACTACCAGCACTATGCCCAGTTTAGTAGTTAGCATAATTTTAGTATAAATTCCTAGTTGAAACCTAATAAAATTCCGTGTTCAGTAAAAAGAAACATTGATTGATTGATCACTTACCGGTTGGTTGTGTGTGTTGTGTTTTTGGGACTGGCTCCGTTTTTGTCTCTACTGCATCATCTTCAAATATAGTTTCGTCATTCGATTTCTTGAGCTCTATGTGCATATTATGATTTGAATCTACTGGGATCACAAATCTGTGATAATACTTTTTTGGTGAAAGTGTTATTTGAGAATTTATGTGCAATATGGCGTCATTGGGATATCGTTGGACTTCATATTTTGTATCCAATGTACTAAAAATACGCTCATTTTGGCTATTCAAGTAGCTGTGAAATGCTAAATCTAAAGATATAGTACCAGCGTTACTATTAAATTTGCCTGTCATTGGTACGATTTCATCCATCACTGCTAGTTTTGGATGCCCTCGTAAAGAAGGCTTATTCCACTTCGTATGCACAGGGATGAGGGGTTGCACTTTAATTGGAGATTTATTTACCATTGATATTGTATTTGGTGACAAATTCAACGCACGTTTTAAATCAGTACTCAATGTGGATGCTTCATTGTCATCAGGACTTATTATTTCACTAATTAGTAATTTATTAGTAGGAGAATTAATGTCACTATCACTCTTTATAATTTGCTTGAGATTTCTGAAATCTTGAGCTTCTACTTTTGGATTTAAGTTTTGGTACAACTTGTTATTGTTTAGACTCGTGTCCAGGGATTTTGTAGATGCTATAATATTTGTTTCATCTTTTACATCATGTGCTTGCGTAGTAAAATATTTTTCTTCTAGAGCAGGTGGAGTTTCCGTTGTCCTTAACATTTCCTGTATTTTGTCATATTCACTTGGTAAGCTTGCATTATCATCGTCTAGTTTTTGTAAATGTGGGCTTAAAATAACTTCTTCCTTTATATTTTCTAAATTTATGGTGAGACTCTCCTTTTTGACTGAAATTGAAATGGCATCTTTGTCATCTACATCTGTATCTCCATCTTGTTTTGTATTTCTATTATAGTCTCCGATTGGAGAATCTTTACCAACAACATATGAGTTGCTTTTATTAACATCAATCAGTTGTTCTTGTTCATTGTGTATAATAACTGTATCACTTGCTTCAAGTTCTTCATTTTTAGTATCTGTTGTGGTTATAGTAGCCCCTAGTAGTTCTTCAGGATTTTCATAATCATCAATTTTAGATATTTTACTGGGTATTGATGGTAATTTTTCTATTGATGTTATACTAACTGCTTTTTGTGGAGGAGAAGGTGATACTGGACTTGCTTCATTAATTTCTAAATTGGGGCTCAGAGTGCTCTCGTCTTGCATTGGAGCAGCAATCGCTAATGAGGTCGACAAGTCTAACACTTTCAATGATTCTTTAGAAGCTTGTTTCGGAATGACACTTATCGATTCTTTAGCTGTAACTACAACTTGATCAAGTTGAATTGCGTCGGCAGTAAAAGCTTCAGAATTAGAAAGAGCTGTTATTGAATGCACTATATGTATCTGTTCATTGTTTTCCTGATTTGGCTTAGATTCAATCATTGGTTCAGGGATGCTTTGATATTTTAGCTGAATCTCAGCATTAGTATTTGGATCAGCATTTTGTTCCAAAGGAACTGATTCTGCAGAAGCATTCACGGAAATAGGTGTTTTGAAATAGTCTATAGGTTTGTTGTTTAAAACAGGAATGTTCGAATGACGATTTAGAGAGTCTCTTTGAGAAGATTCTCGTTTTATACCTTTGGGGGGACTGAAAAAGCTGTTGATAGATTCATTGACTGATTGCCTATATTTGTTTTCACTTCGTCTCCTATTGTTTTCGCTTGGAGTTTTGGTTGAAAAAGTGTTATTCTGGTCACCAAGTGGATATTTATATTTGTCAACAGGAGGATATTTGGATTTATCTTTAATCGAAGGTCTGCTTCTCAAACTCTCATTATCTTCACTCGGCAATCCCGTTCTAAGCATTAGTTTTTCCTTGTCAAGTGTATATGAAGCAGACATTTTTTTTGGTGATTCAATTTTATGTAAACTTGGTTTAGATGTTTTTTTGAGGATATCTATGTATACAATGTCCTTTTTTTCAGGTTCCATATCTTGTTTGACATTCATTTCATCAGCTTTATATTTAGAAGGGCTGTCTCTTTCATTTGTTGAGTGTTCACGAGGCATATAAGAATACCTGTCTTCAGTAAATGGAGGATCTAAACAACCACCTGCAAATAATTTAGTAATAGCCAAAAATAAGTTTGCTTACCATAGTTTGACATTATTATTAATTGAAATATTAAGGTGATGTGGAATGCTAGAACTTCTTGTGTGCCAGTTGACAGTCCTACGATCTTTGAATATTTAATGAGAAGCCAAGTTACAGAGCTTCATAGCGCTTCTACGTATCGCTCAGGTCTTCGCACATCGGGCAATAGGTAGGCGAAAACTTTATATAATTTTCATTAACAAAAAGATTATTGTAATGTGTGAATTGTAGACAAAAGGAGCATACCAGGTTTACATTTCTTTCCTAAAAAGGTCGTATCTCGCCTAGTTAAGGATGAATCACCGTAAGTGTCATGAGCATTTCTACTATTTTGAGTTCTTAATACTCTGTCAGAGTCGGCCATGTAAGGTCCTCCATCATCTTCAGGAGCTCCTAAACATGACCCTGAAATACACGTGAATATACTATGTGCACTTCTTATACATTCATTGTATTGTATTTTATATAATAGAAACTATACTTAACAAGCCTGCTTGCGAAATTTATTAAAACAAATATGAATGAAAAAACATTTAAAAGTAAAATATTTTAATACTTCAAGTAATTTAACTTTAACCATTATTCATAATTGCTAAAATACCCTTGGCAGAAATGTTTCTATCAGTAAAAAATATTACGATGTTCCCCATGTTCGTTGATGATTGTTTAACTTACCAAACATTTTACGAGATTTCGGCGATGTTTTCTCATCCGCTTCCATAAACATGTCAAAAGTCATAATTGTTTCATCACTGTTTACAAGTCGTACTTTTTGTAATACCATCTCTGGTTCCGACACGATATTTGTTATGAATCCTTGGTTGGATGGTTCATTCACATTGTCTTTTTTTCGAACCCTGATCTTTACATTCAGCGGGTCATTTTTTGAAGTACTTGTATAAGATTTTTTAGTTGCCTTATGTTTAGGTACAGCCTCTAAATCGATGTCTAGATTTCTCAGTATCCGGTCAACTACCGCGCGATTGTCCATAATTTTGAAAACTAAAAGAAAGCAATTTGAATGCACATCATTAATATAAGAACTCAAGGCAATCCCTATTTGAATAGCCTTGACCTCTCATAGTCATGTCCTTTTACTTGAGGCAGTGGGATGCTATGGATCTGTGATGAATGTAGGATGCAAATACACTCACAGGCACAATTAACCGCCCACCTATATATATCATTCGTTGTCTTTTTTGTTTTTGTTGGGTCGTGGGGTCCTTAGTGGGCGAACATTGACCAGTTTGATTTTGTAGTGCTTTGTTATTGTTTGCGATTGTAAAAAAATCTACTGAATGCAACTAGAGCATCTAGGGCAGTGGCTTTAGCTGATTCTGGGTACAGCCAACGTCGCACCGCTCGTTCTCTACCCATACCATCGTCTGATGGCATCCCGTGCCGTGGGTACGGGATGCCATCAGACGATTTCGAGGGACAGTCTTATACACCAGCAGGCCAGGTGCAGGCCGATATTGATGCACTTCAGCTCGATATGTCCGCTTTGTGGTCAGCAACGCGTTGAGAAATCGTTTTTGTACCGCAACTGAAGCTCGTACACGACTTTTAGAGATCAGAAATGTACGTGTTAGTGAACGTACGATTAGAAGAAGACTGGCAGAAAGAAATCTGAAGGCTCATCGTTCAGCTCGCGCTCCAGAACTGCTCCCACAACATCGTAGAGCTGGACTTGGCTTTGCGCGAGAATATGCTGACTGGTCTGTGCAAGACTGCAAGGTCGTACTGTTCTCAGACGAAAGCTGATTAGGCTTAATAGGTCCAGATAGACGTCAACGTGTATACAGACACCAAATGAAAGGTTTGCTTCGTGCGCTATAACCGAAACAGTGGGTTACCAAGGAGGACGAGGAGAAAACGAGGGTCCATAATGATTTGGGGAGGTATCTCTTACGAAGCTCGTACTAACTTTGTTGTGTTCGATAGAAGCAGTTTGAATGCTTAAAGATACGTGGCAGAAGTTCTTCAAGACTATGTGATACCTTTCGCTCCATTCATTGGTGACAACTTTAGATTAATGGATGGCAATGCACGTTGCCATATCGCAAGATCCGTCACTCAGTACCTTAATGAGGTTGATAATCAAGATTTACCGTGAACGTCCCGGAGTCCTGATCTTAACCCAATTTGCATTTTACATGCGACAACCACAAAAGACGTGTCCGAGCTCGAGTACCAGTTTCTACGTCTCTAGGAGAGCTAAAGGCGGCGACATTATTTTTGTTCTTTTTCACTCCACTATTTCAAAATTAAAAGCTTCAAATTTTTAATGATTATTCACACATTAACCATTTTGCGGTTAGAATATTTTAATAATTGGCTTTTTTTAATGACTTTTGTTTTTTGTTATCGTAAAGGTATGTTATTAACGTACTTATCATAAAATTGTGGTCTAAATTTGACTTATTCTGCAAATTTAAAAAATACTGGGTGGGCGGAAAAATGTGCCGGTGAGTGTATATTGGTTTTATACTAGCTTCATTACTAGGAGAAACAATTAATTAGAATGTACTGTACATCACTCTTCGTCAAGTTACTTTGCTAAAACTGTTAAAATAGTACTTTTCACAGAAAAAAACAGGCGGAGAATATTGCATTAACACGTCAGTTCTAGTACTCCAGAGAAAGGAAAAAGAAAAGGGGAAGCTATCCTTATCATCTTTTCCAAATGAGAAGTGGCTCTCATTATCTCTTTCCGCTCCCTGTATGCCATATATAGTTATGAAGAACGTGGTCCATATTCTACCTGACAAATACCTGGGGGCCAATTCTCCTATTTTTATATGACATTAATATTGAATTGACTCAGAAGCGGTATTCTGATAACATAATGTCATTATCGTATAATTTGAAATACAGTTCGTCGTTGACACATATTTTGACACTTTATTTACGATCTCGTTACAACTTCGTTCAATTATCAGTTAATTTAGAAGAATACGCTTTTTGTGACGTTAGTATGACACTGACATGATATCGAAATTATATTTATGTAGGAGAATTGGGCCCCTGATTTTCTTACAAAATGAAACAAACTTTTTCCTTAAAACAATAAATATTCTTTAATAATATAAAATTTATTCATCAAATACAATTGAATACACGGCACGATTTGAAATTGATTTTTCACGAGTCTCTGTTGTAATACGATTATTGTACATACACACGGATTTATAAAATATCAAATTATTACTATTGGATTTTATTATTTTACGTGGAACGTCAAATAAACCAAGCACACTACACTTGCTTATTATTTTATCAAGCGATGCTTTAAGTGGTAACAGTTCTTTTTGCATGTAATGGACAAATTGTGCAATCCTTATTTCGGGCGGCGGGCGATTGTGCCGCGGAAATGTAAAATCTGTGGTGGACTCTTTCCTAAATAAAGTGTTGACATGACTATCTGTGTTCGAAATTTTGTTTTCATTGGGTATTTCGCTGAGATTGCCAATACAGCCCACTGGCACCATTTCTTTTTGAGAATCATATATTTTGCACGTTATAGATTTAGATGCCGTATTCGTAACTGATAGGTTTTCATTATCTTGAGTATTCATTGAACAAATAGGCGACAGACATAACTTTGGTTTTGATACAAATTGCAATGAAATATTATCTAGCTGTGGTTGGCTGTTTATGTCGCTGGAAAATATTGACAAAACATTTTCGGTACTTGTCAGTTTATCACAAAATAGTCTATCTATGCTAAGTATGTCACATCCTGCATCTGAATTTATTACGCCTGAAAAATAAAAACAATATGGTCTGAATTATTTACAAATACTCAGAACGCATAAAAAATTAAATATGTTTTGAATATTTTTACCCTTATTAATTTCTTCTTCAGATATCACTTCATCAATATTTTTACTCTTATTAATCTCTTCTTCAGATATCACTTCATCTGTTATCTCCGTTATTTCTAATGTAGAGTTTCCAGTAGGTATGTCGCATTGACTTATCCTGGAGAGTTTCTTATCGACTGTCGGTATATTTTCGCTTTTATCTCTTGCTGAGATCGGGGTTGATAGCTTGTTTAATATAAAAGTATCACTTATAATCTTTGTTACATCACCTGATCCTAAGTTAGTGTTTGATTTAGAAGAAGATTGTAGTAGTAGATCTACACAAGAATGATATGTTTTATCGATATCGTCACTTATAGTATCTTTATCTTGAATATGATGTTTCCTGAGTATAATTTTATACGTCATTGGTATACAATATTCTATAAAGTTGCTTTCGTGTCTCCATGTTAATTTCTCTAAGTTTTGAATACACGATACTTCTGGTACTATTTCCAGGCAACATTTCTCTGAACTTTTCTGTGTTTCTTGTAACAGTGGAGTAAATTTTATTCTTAAACATGCAGTATCCATTTTTAACAAAAAATAAGAAATCTGGAAAAATAAAGAAAAATAAAAACAAGAAAAAAAAGCACTGTTTGCTCGACTGTAGTCCACAAGCAGCATCTTCTCACATCATATTTAGATAACCATTTATTCGTATACTAATTACACGTAGAAAATATCAAGAGTGTAAACGTACTAGCGGCTGGCCGCAATGCGGCGCGTTTATGTTAGATAATATAGAGTTATTTAGATACAGAATGGTTAGATGCTCCCTCAAGATTCTGCAGGATTTTACCAACTATAAAAGCAATGTCTTCGACTACACGATTTTGTTAAACATGAGTAGGCACATACCTAATCTTTGGTTAATTTGGTTAAGAGACAACAATAGATAGATTAAGATTGGCCGAGGTGGACCGAGGATCGGTCAAGATTCCCGTAAAAGTTCTATTATTTATTACTTATAATTAGTAACATTTTCAGTGTTCGAGTATTATGTTACTACACAGATAACAGATATGCATGAAATTTAGTACAGTAATATCTATAATGTTAGGACTACACAAGGACATTGTGTATTTTGCAAGGAATATAGTTTATAATTATAGTATTGTATGGCTGCATCTCTAGCTTGCACAAACCAATGCCATAGTGCAGTTCAGAATTTATTAAAAGGTTGCTTGTCGATAAAGCAACTGATTAATAAAATGTAAAGATTCCATACTTACCTACCAAAGAACGAAACGGTTTGTTATAGAAAACACATAATTTTGATAAACAATTTGTTATTATTTATGTACTAAAATTTGGATGTCATAATTGTAGTGAGATGACATGATGTTATATTTTTTATGTATTGTTTCTTTATTTACTCAATTACTTGTATTGGCATTTCCTATAACAAGGAGGTTAGGTAGGTACACTTTATACGAAATCTAGCGGCACAATCCATACTACTGAGTACTGATACCATTTTACTTATTAAAATTGAAAATGTGAAAGTGTGTTTGTTTGTTTGTCCTTCATTCACGCTAAAATTACTTGGATTTTATGAAAAATTTGCAAAAATATAGCATACTAGCTGTTTCCCACGGTTTCGCCCTCGTCCTGAGGTAACTACTTCGCGTACCCGGTTAATTTATAGCCTAAGTTACTCCTTGGAACATCAGCTATCCGCCAGTGAACGTCCCGTCAAAATCGGTCCAGCCGTTCCAGAGATTAGTGAGAACAAACAGACAGACAGATAAAAATTGTAAAAAATGTCATTTCGGTATATGTAGCGTGTATACATTCATATGAATGTAGTAAAAAGCGGTTATTTTAATATTACAAACAGACACGCCAATTTTACTTATATGTATAGATAAATACGTATCAGAGTAAGTGTGAAATGTAGTTTGTAACAAAATTGTGGTCCCTCAATATGTTTCTTCAGGGGAAAATATTTCCTTTTCAATAGTAATGCTAGTCCGACATTGTTGAATCTTCAACCTAATCGGATACGCTGCAATTCGCGAGTACTTTTGTTGACCGACAAACTACATACAGGGTGTAAAAAGACCCTTAACGAAAACTGAAATCCCATGTTGTTTACTTCGGCACCATACCTGGGAAATTACTGAATTACTGATAAGTAGGTATTTCGGGGACTGCACGCGCGCGCTTTTAATTACGGCTTAAAAAATGTGAAAACTTAAAAAAAATCGTTTCCCAGGTTTAATTTTTGGTTAGTATGACTTGGTTTATGATGTCCACAACAAGAAGACTTTGGCTTGGTGATGGGCCTTGTGACACCCTGTATATCTCAGGGGCTTCCAGACGGTAGGTAATTAACATAATAATTATAACAACACAACAAAATATACTTCATCATCCACTGCTGGACTAGGCCTCTCCTTTGAAAGGATGCCTACTATACCACGCTGGCCAAACGGGTTGGTATAGGGTTTGTATCAAGTTTTCCTTCTCTTACACCACACGGACAAATATACTTATTAGGTGTGCCATCAACATTTTATCAGAATTTACCTACCGATGTTTTCTTTGACTGCTGCAATGTATGCTACAACCCCGAACTGCAGTAAAGAGAAAAGCTGGTAATTCACTGGTACAAAATAAATTAAACAACGAATCAGTTACTCTGTTTTTAATTTCCAAAACTCTCGCTACCTTGCAATACTTAACTACATCACCATCAATTGTTTAAATATAATTTTTACAAATTTAAATTTACGATATGCGACGTTAAGTTATTGCTCCTAATATTTATTACGGCTAAATTCCTTAATTATCACTAAGCACTCGAATAATTTTGAAAAAAATATGTACAAAATAAAATATAGTTTATGTAAAATGTATAAAATGCCGCCTGGGGACAGACAGGAAACCAATCGTGATCACAGTTATGTTAGTCATCAAAAATATACAAACACAGGCACCCTAAAATTTTGGTAAACATTTATTTACCGATCTTTTGTACAATAATTCCTTTTTGCTTAAATGTACCAATTCGTCGGCAGTTGAACTTTACATTTATTTAAAATTTAATGGTATGACACAGTAGTTATTAAAATTAATTTATATTAACCACAGTCTCAGACGTGGGCAGCTTACAAACTAAATTACTTATATGCTAGTAGTACACAGGTATTTTTGTGAAATTTGAAAATATGAGGAATAAAGCAGTGTGAAGCATTTTAAAGCACACTGCATATTTTTGTTATGTATTTGCAACACATTAAAATTCACAATTTACACTCATTCCTACTTATACGAAAACTATCCTAAATATGGGCATAGATTATTTGGGCTTCGTTATAGACTTTGAGTATAGTCTTGTTTTTCACTGTAAGTAATTGTAACCACCGTATTCAAACAATCTCCACGTCAAATTGTTTTATAAATAGCTTAATTATTTATTATGGCACTAAACCAATGTAAGAAATGTAGTTGTTAAATACGCATGGGCCGGCATGGGGAGAAATTTTATCCATGGGATAGTGTGCTTCTGTCGCGCGATACGAACGTAATTTAAATTTTAAATGTTTCCTTGCACGGCAGTGAGAATGGCAGATTAAGTAACTACACCATATTCTGTCCAATAACATACCATCTGATGTAATATTAGACGGTTATTGATTAATGATTGAATTCAGGTTAATTTAAACGGTAATAGCGGTTGTACTACGTCAAAATTGAGGGTATGTTTATAAAAGTTTAAATGGAAAGCTTAATGTTGATGTTGTTTCAATAAACTACATTAACATTCCTTAAATATCTTTTATTTAGCTTTATGTAACACAATGCCATTGTCACATCCAAGAATTATTTACATCATTTTTAAAGTACTTTCATGGCGATTGTAACACTGTCTTAATCTTAACAAAAAGAAGATAGAAGGATGTGTAAACGCAAAAAAAAACGTAGGCACGAGAGACCTGCACACAATTCCTAACGAAATCAATCGAGTCTATCAATGCTCTCGCTAGCATACATTTCCGTAATCTGAAAAAATAATGCACACTATCTTCTATTCACATTTTACTCTACTTATCATATTATATTTGCTACAGGTTTAATTAATGTTTTGTTATGAGAGTAGGCAGTATTAAGTAAATACGGGATAATGTTTATAAGAATTCGCCTTAGAACGATGTTGTTTAAATTTTACCTGTGATAGACACCTTTAATAAATTACCGTAGTTCGTGTTTTCTCAATTTATTATTTGTATACCGAAAAAATGCCTGGAATCAATCGATTTGATACTGTATTCATTTTCAGAAACTAAACCAAATTTTGCCTTTCGCAAAAAATAATTTGTGAATGTCAACCAAACCACGATTACACACGGAGTAAAGGCAAATTTGTATCCAAGACGGATGCAATCTTAGGCATAATAAAGCATTTTCTTGGTCAAAGAAAACTGTGATCACGAAAACTGTTTCATTCATAAATAGGTGTGTATTTTCCTTCCAATGTTCGTAGCACAGTTTGTGTTCCTCTATAATAACTAATAACACCTAATGCAAATGGCAGTAGCTTATTAGCATTTGAATCTTAATTATATTTTTTACTCTATTGACCAGATTCAGTTATTTCTTACATGCCTACTTAATAAATATTTTATTTTAGACTTTGTTTTTTTCTTAAAATGTTCGAGTATACTATTTTTACAAAGTTATTGAAATTAAGACTGGTGGAAGACAAAATTACTAAACACTTATTTGAAATGTATTTTTAATGAATATTGAAAAATAAAACGCAGGTTAAGTAATTTTGTTTTCTACACATGTATCTTAATGAATAATTATTAATTGTTAACTGTACAGCTGCAAAATTTCCGAAACATATTAAAAGGCCGCAAACACAAAAATAACTTTAAATATATCAGGTATCATTATTAGGCTGGCAATTCTTTCTAAGTCTTTGGTAGTAAAGCATCCATATTGAAATATCTATGATTAGGTGCTAGCGGATCGCTAAATTGTTATATTGTTGCGATTTTGGGTCATTAGAAAATTACCTTCGGCACACTAAAAGTACCCAGACGATATCACCTTATAATGTTCCAGGCAGTGATATTTTAAAAGTAACAGAGGTTCTCTGGAGGCACGGTATCTAAGGTTTTACTAAAATATGAGAAAGAACACATGACTAGCTCAATGGAACTAATAATCTATACACTTATACCGACTGTAAGCGTATTCAGCATACATATACATAGATATACATTTATACCTACGTCGTCTTACTATAAGTTATCGACTAGACTTCTGAGATCATTATGAAAGCCAATTGTTCCGTAATAATTAATATTAAGATATATTACTTGGTAACCAATGCAAAAAATGTTCCCATTTGTAATCGAAGCGCTTCATCTGATATAAAATCTAAAGTATTCTCTAAAGTTAGTTCATGATATTTGACCTAAGAGGCAAACTGAACTAAACTATATTTTAAGAAAGATATCGTCTCTTATTTTCCAACATATTATTTTTGTATATATAAGAAATAAAGAAGTGTATACATGCATACATATGCTCACGCCTTTTTCCCATCAGGGTAGGCAGAGACTACAGAACGCCACTTGCTTCTATCCTTACAAACCTCACGCGCTTCCTCTACATTCATTACTCTTTTCATACATGCTCGCCGGTTACGGGTGCTTAGGACTTCTCCGAAGTATAAAAAAGTATTTCCTAAGGAAATACTTTTAAAACATTTAGTTAAAGAATTCGTAGGTAAATGGCATGGCACTAGGGCTGTTTTGTAACTCGGCATCGTTGGCGAAAAATGCCTGTATTTTATTTATAAATTTCCCTGCAGTTCATAGCGGCGTGAACTTCGCAAACACGAACCCTGAACTAAATATTGAATATTAAAATATATTCCATTAATATAATATATTCCATTAATATCATCATGTACCTATTTCCTTTAATTTTAGATTAAGAAGACGACTGACAATATCTCATAAAAGTAATTTAAACCAGTTTGCCTTTACGACTTCATGGTATATATAATATGTAAGAATATTCATGACCTGAGTTTTTATATATTATATAAAAAAACTATAATCATCTAAATAATGTGCGTTGTTATGACGTTATTTACATCATGGTTGATGCAATTTCAGAAAGGAGACATTTTAAAGAATTTACCTAATATCCTAATCTAACCTTAATTTGGTATTCCTTCTGTGACACATTGGTGAATAATTATATTATACTTAGGTACATATATATAATTTTTGAATAATTTTACGCGAATATAAATAGTAATACACTGCTTAGCCCTTTGGGAGAACGCAGGGATGACCCATGAATATATACATCAGTAAGTATTTATATTTAAATATATTATACTAGAAATAATATAAACTATCAATATTGCAATAATGTCCCACCTATAACACTTCCGTGGCAATTTTACATACGAGCCTATCCTACCAAATTTGTAACTTCCATCGTGCTCTGTTTTACCCATGTGCGGGTAAATGCGTTCTGTGCGTAGTCCACATTCAATAACAGGTACAGTATCAGCTGCGATAAGAAATTATTGTTGTAAAGTATGTTTATTGTTTACCTTGAATTAATTGACGAAAAGTAATTCATACAGTTTCATCACTACGTAGTATAAAACAAAGTTTGTCTTCTGTCTGTCTGTCCTTACCTATGTATGCTTAAATCTTTAAAACTACGCAACGGATTTTAATGCAGTTTTTTAATAGATAGAATGATTCAAGAGGAAGGTTTATATGTATAATACATGCACATTGCAACCGTGCGCCGCCAGGACGGGTCGCTAGTACTTAATAAATTACAGTTACAGTACTACAGCGTTTGGAATGGCTAAGTCTGATTGTACAGTCAAATGCACAAGAAGGCTATTTTAGCAATTGAGTTAAATTGGGAAGTGTACCAGTCTGAGACGATCTTTCATTCTTCCAAATAAATTTAAACTTTTTGCTATTCACGCATAAAATATATTTACAATTGTTTTAATCCAATTTTTGTCAGGGGCATGATTAATTGAATGTGGACTGGTGGAGATCTGGTAACAGTTAATTGAATGTGGACATAACACCTGACCTTACAACTAATCGTCAAATGTTCATTCGATGCGACAAATCAATTATAACGTCCTAAGCATTGTCGTGAATGAGATACAATGACAAACTATGAGGTATTTCTATCCAATATATCTAGACTTTATATACAGGATTTCAAATTTATTGTATTAAGGTTTTTGTTGACAACATGTAATTCTTAAGGACAGACAGTCACTGCTCAAAAGGAATCAAGTAGTTTGACTTTCGTATCCTGGTTCAAAATATTATTAATTCTATAACGTCACTTTAAGGTTTTAGAAGGGTATATTTATCACTCATTTTACTTTTTTACATATCATACTTATTTGGCATAAGTTAGGTCAATCTTATGCTCATTTTGAAGATAAGGTTTGCTATTTTTTTTTTCATCTGCCCTAAAAGATACTTGATTCCGTTTAAAGACAACTGTCTGAAGCAGTCAAATACTCTTTGGGTGAAACTATAAAGTTACTACAACAACTACAATGCTAAAAAACGTTAGACAGAGAAGTTACATCGCGATAACAATTTGAACTTACCATCACGCCGAGATCCATTCCAAAGTTTACTAGCCAACTATCCAAATTAAAAGACAGATAAAACTACATACTAATTTGTTATGAAAATATATAATATACCTACAAAAGACTCTGACTTAGTTTTAAATTTGCTAGCGTTTCGTTTTTGGCTCAGGTCTGCTTTATTTTTACGCTTAAAGATGCAGTCTTACTTTAGTATTTCCTTTGGCCAAGGGCGTTCGTAATATTAGGAACAACTTACATGTCACTGACAATTCACCGACGTCTTTCTTTATCAAAAAGTAGGTACAATCCATAAATTATATTGGAACTAAACACTGGATGATACACGTAATTAACTACGGAATTCAATATTCGAGCTATAGATAGATTTGTAGATTTTAGATTCGTTTTTGACATAAGCTCCATACAAAATATATCAAGCACCATAAGTCAATCTCAAAACCATGTGTGGATCGAATATTGAAAATGGCCGTTAGTAACTACTACTTTATTAAGTAGACGGCTGTCAGCAGATTTTTGAAAATAAGTGAAACTCTACATACTTATAATTCAATCAATTGAGTCATTTTATATGATTCGGCATTTAAAGAACGTATTAATAACAGAAATCAGTTTAAACATTTTTTTAAATCAATTTATTCAAAAAGCGTAGAAATAAATCAAACTGAACCGACGATATATTCAACTAGGAAGAAAAATAAATTAATTTGTAGAGTAATAACTTACTATTAGAGAATAATATACTATAGGTTTCGTACATGGTTTCTTATAAAATCGCTATATAAGTTGTATTTTTTTTGTATAGTCCGAAGTCCAGGTGCGCCATCTCTGAATAAGCCCTATTTGTAATCGGACAAATCAATTTAACAAGAACATAATATGAGACAGTAGTCAAACTGATCTCAAGTTTCGTTTCACCACTCTCCTATTGGCGACGCTAAGATTCTAACTAGCGCCTCTAGCGGCGAATTCAGAAGTTGTCCGGGTACTACACTTTTGACAGCTTAATACAATAACCACTATAACCTCGAAGCAAAGTTGTATTGAAAGCTGTCAAAAGTGTCGTACCCGGACAACTTCCAAATTCGCCGCTAGAGGCTCGCGTATAATCTTTGCATCGTCAATACATGCCGTATAAGTTAATTGGTAGACATTTGACAACAGTTTACAAATTTTGTTTCAATTAAGTTATCTGAAAGATGACGCCTATTCATAAGGTAGCCTAACTGTCACCGTACAAAAAGTGTAATGCGTTTCATGGATTTTAGGATCCATTATCATTGTAATCGTGCTTTAATAAATTAATGAACAATACGATGTTACGCAGCAAACAACATATCAAAGATATAATAATATATATCATAAACAAATAATTGTAAATACATATATTCGAAGGGTAAAAGACAAGCTGATGTAAACGCCATATCTCTAGATACAATTATTAAAATCCTCGAATGGTTATTGTTAACATGCAAGTAAAAACCGGCTATTACTTTGATAAATTATATTTATGTGGCGGGTTTCGGTTTAATTATGATTGACTTGCTTCTTCACTTTGTATAATTTACTTTTTTACAGTTATTTAATGTTTGTTTGAAAAATATTTTTTTACTTGTTCATGTATAATTATGTGAGTTAATATAGCGCTTCAGCACTTCAACTTGTCTTCGATACCTGTATCGAAAACAAGGTGAAGGTAAGGTATAAATAAATAACAGAGCTGTCATCAAAACTGAACCGTTAACATCTGAAGATTATAAAGCAAGTAAATTAGCTACGTCGAATTACTACATAAATTATAGCAGTATGGGTACTTTTAGTCCATACAACAAACGCATTATTATAATCAATTAATATAAAAATACTATAATACAAAAAGTTGCTTCTAAAGCCAGCTTCCCACGGTGCGCGGTTTCTCCTTTAAAGTTACACCGTGAGTCAAGTAACACAAAACCACGCATCATGGGCAACCGACTTAAGACAGAGTAGATTCACTCAGACTAGAGTACACATGACTAGATTCACTCATCCCCCGTGGGTATCTACCTTATTATCTAAAGTAAAATCAAATAAAGCGAAGTTATTCGGATTCTATTTAACGTTATCCTTAAATTATTTTATTTAAGTATATTACATTACCTATATTTAAATTAAATATTTTATCTAGCTGAACTAATACATTTATTATTTATTTATGTAGGTAAGTATACACAAAGCTAATAAATACATATGTACAATTACATCAAACCGGTAAATTAATGCTATGTTGAACTGATTTTGTTACAATACGGCTACACACAATCATTACTTAAAAAATGGTGTACACCTGACTATCGTATTCGATGTATAAGGCTATGCTACATTTTTTAAATTGGAATTCGATTGGACATTTTAAGGATAGCTTTTTCATACCGCTTGAATCTTATTATTCTATAAACGTGTCATTATTCGGCATAATTTGCTTATTATTGATTTCACATGTTCCTGAAATTTTACTTCATGAAATAATCATTTAATTGTTTATTTAATAAACAGAACAGACTGAAGAAAAGTGCATATTTGTAATGTAACATTGTGAGGCGTGAACTCTATTTACTTAAACAATTTACACATTTTGTGGGTCAAATCTTAGAACATAATTTTGCTTCACACAGCTCAGAGGACAGATTCTGACGAAAAATAAGTAATGTACGTGGAATCAGTTCTTACAAAGATATACAAATATACTTATCCTCAGCGGTGTGTGAGAAGTTTTCTTAAACCAGAATAATTAAAAAAAATACACATAACTCAATATACACTGTTGACGTCAATAACAAAACGGCGAAACGGAGCTTATCAATACTGGCCTTAATTGTTTTAATATACCTCATTCTTAATTTATTCTTATTTTCGTAATTAATGAGTCAGAACTTCAACATGATAGTATCGTCTTGAAAGACGCCCTTGTTGCAGGCATCCGCATGAAATGCACTGATGGGCGTTGGCGGGGCTCAGGTGCACAGTCCGGAATTATCTACTAACGAACGGGCTAACACATCAGCTGCCGCAATATCACTCACTTTCCCTTCGAAATGCCCTCTGACGTGGAACATGAACTCCGCTTTGCCGGCGAACTCCTGTCTACACATGAGACAGAGGTGGTGCGCATGTGTGTGTTGTCTCTCAGGGGCGTAGTGTGTGTGTCCGTGTGTGAAGTACGCCCCTCCCCCTCCTCCGCCGCCGCCCTCGTTGACCACGGTGGCGGTGGACACAGATGCTGTCGCGATTCCGTGGCCGTTCAGGATCTGCTGGTTCTGATTATGATGGTGCAGTAATTGTAATTTCTCCTGGTTTGATAGGTGTACTTTATCTTGCTGCTGTAAAATGAAAAATAAATAGTAATTTAGCTCTGCTTTTTGTAGGATGCATACGTATTAATAAGCCAATAAATGGACTGATTTGTATTTTCATTTTAATTAGTTTTCGTACAACTGACTCATAATCGGCAAACTCATATTGACGACCGGTTGGCGCAGTGGCAGTGTAAGCGACTGCTACGCCGATGGTCGTGGGTTCGATTCCCGCTCAAATCAAACATTTGTGTGCATGAACATGGATGTTTGTCTTGGTCTGGGTGTTTCTATGTATAATATGTATGCATTTACAAAAAAAAGTATATATGTATGTTTATCCATTATCTAGTACTCATAACACAGGCTCTGCTTAGCTTGGGACTAGATGGTGATGTGTGTATGTGGTAGAATATAAGAATATCATATTGGCAAAATTACCTGATGCTGAGTAGCCTGCATCTTATCTTGCAGCAGCTTGTTATCAGGTAGGTGCGATTTGGCGTGTGCACTCCACTCGTCCCTCGTGGCGAAGAGTCTGCCGCACAACTCACAGGACCACGATACCACCATGCCGGAGGTCGCGGCGGCTACAGCGGCCGTCGTTGCACTCGTGTGTACCAGGTTTGTGTTCTGGGGATTATTGGATGTGCCATGAACACGTGTCATACCAGAAGCGAATGAATATTCTTGTTTGGAAGAGGACGTTTTAATATTGGTTTGAAAGGGTCGCGACCATTGTGAGAGAAGGCTTTGTTAAGGGAAACTCTTATAAGCTTTTTGTCATCAGTGAAATCCCTCTATTTTTAGTTCCCAATCATATACAAAAGGTCGATGATAATGAAATATACTCCCACGTATAACAAAGAGTTGAATATAGTCTTCATAAGTTAAAGTTTGACACACGCCAGTGAAAGCCTCTAACTAATGATCACCATTATCCCCCTCGCAATTTTTCTCTTGGAATGTGCTTTTTAGTCTAATCAGATTTAGAATGAGAAAGAATATTAACTTTGCCGCAGGGGGACTGCGACCTGACCTGTTTCAGGCTTTCGTGCCTCATGGTGCATGGTGTACATTTATGTAACTGATAAGGATTCAGGGGTCTGTATTAATCATACTGTGACATGGTTCAAACCTGACAATCACTACGTATAAAGTAAACAGTTAATTTAAGTCAGAATTTGATAATCCTAGGTGTAAGATTTTAGTTCTATTTAAGACTTTTAGGCCCACTTGCACAACGATTCTTAAATGGAATTAAGATGTATTTAACGAGAAAAAATATATCAAACACCACTAGCGCCTTGCACAACGAAAAATTTGTCGAGTAATATGATTTAAGAACTGTCAAAATTAATTACCGGAAATCGGCTGATTAGTGGCTAATTTCATTTAAGAACTGTCACACTGATGTTGGCATCTTGTCATTAGCGACGAAAATTATCAATAATTTTATAACTGGACCGGACGACGCAGCAGGGGGAGGCCTATGTCCAGCAGCGGACGTCCCTAGGCTGACATGATGATGATGATGATATAACTGATAACAATGTACCTACTTGTGTTATTGTTAACCCTAGAATCCTACACTATTTGGCGCACATGTTATTCCTACACTGGGGTGCTAGAACACCCCATACTAAAATGACTGTAATCCTTAAAATAAAAAAAAACAAATTATGAAAATACGTTTTATTAAACATAATCGGTAACTTGAGATCGCAAATCAGCCTTATTACAAAAAGTTAAATGTAGTTTGAGCAACAGCGCTTGTAGGATTTGGTCCTTTTTTGAAGATCACTGCAATGGACTAAGTTGGCATCCGGTGACGGTCCTCCAAATGTTCATGTATCAGTTCCAAACCTAATTTCAAAACTGTCTGCTGAAACTTTATATTTGGCTTATTATTTGATCTTGAACACTTGTAAAGAACCCAGGAATTACAACTGGTCCCAACTTCTATTTCTTCCTCGCCAGATTTGTGGTCTAGAATAGAGTTTATTTCTTCGTAATTCAAACCTCTGACAGCCATCCGAAACAAAATAAATAAACTTCATTGAATTTTACCTTCATAATATCTAAAAATATCTGTATTTAATTCATATAAAACTATTGTTTTAATAAATAATCAAATTTAATAACTTATTACATATAAATGCATCAATCGTAATAAATAAATAATCTTACGATTTTACTACACTGGGGTGCTGGCGTACCCCACAGCGCTTAAACTGGCGACCACACAACGCGGCCCTCGTCACGGTATTGACGTAACGCGAGCGGTTGACACCAAACTAAAATACTCCGACGCGCGAATTCGTGGATATTAAAGAAATTGAGATATTTAGAAAACAAATCGGTGTGGGGTGCACCTGCACCCCATGTAGGGTTTTAGGGTTAATGCTCAAAAGTTTCTAGTTATTATTTGTCAATTGTCATTTCGTTGCTAGGCGACGACAATGCGTTTTGTTTTATGCTCAAAGTATACATATATAGTCTAAGGTTTTATGCGAAAGCATACGCATAACATCGTTAAAATCGTAACAAAAAGGCTTCATACCATGAAACAAAACGTAGGAACTACTTTACCGACCTCATAAAATGTTTAACTAAATCTAAGCGTTATTGTCGTTGTGCAAGAGGACGCTAAATACTTTTAACTTAAATTATTTTAAGCTGTTAATTCTGTTCAAAAAATTTAAATTAAGGAGTGACTTAAATCAAACGTTACGCAAGTGGGCCTTAGGCCCACTTGCACAACGATTCTTAAATTGAATTAAGATGTATTTAACGAGAAAAAAAATATTAAACACCACTAGCGTCTTGCACAACGAAAAATTTGTCGAGTAATATGATTTAAGAACTGTCAAAATTAATTACCGAAAATCGGCTGTTTAGTGGCTAATTTTATTTAAGAACTGTCACACTGATGTTGGCATCTTGTCATTAGCGACGAAAATTATCAATAATTATATAACTGGACCGGACGACGCAGCAGGGGGAGGCCTATGTCCAGCAGTGGACGTGCCTAGGCTGACATGATGATGATGATGATATAACTGATAACAAGATACCTACTTGTGTTATTGTTAACCCTAGAATCCTACACTATTTGGCGCACATGTTATTCCTACACTGGGGTGCTGTAACACCCCATACTAAAATGACTGTAATCCTTAAAATAAAAAAAACAATTCATGAAAATACGTTTTATTCAACATAATCGGTAACTTGAGATCACAAATCAGCCTTATTATACAAAGTTAAATGTAGTTTGAGCAACAGCACTAGTAGGATTTGGTCCTATTTTGAGGATTGCAATGGACTAAGTTGGCATCCGGTGACGGTCCTCCAAATGTTCATGTATCAGTTCCAAACCTAATTTCAAAACTGTCTGTTGAAACTTTATATTTAGCTTATTATTTGATCTTGAACACTTGTAAAGAACCCAGGAATTACAACTGGTCCCAACTTCTATTTCTTCCTCGCCAAATTTGTGGTCTAGAATAGAGCTTATTTCTTCGTAATTCAGATCTCTGACAGTCATCCGAAACAAAATAAATAAACTTCATTGAATTTTACCTTCACAATATCTAAAAATATCTGTATTTAATTCATATAAGACTATTGTTTTAATAAATAATCAAATTTAATAACTTATTACATATAAATGCATCAATCGTAATAAATAAATAATCTTACGATTTTACTACACTGGGGTACTGGCGTACCCCACAGCACTTATACAGGCGACCACACAACGCGGTCCCTCGTCACGGTACTGACGTAACGCGAGCGGTTGACACCAAACTAAACTACTCCGACGCGCGAATTCGTGGATATTAAAGAAATTGAGATATTTAGAAAACAAATCGGTGTGGGGTGCACCTGCACCCCATGTAGGGTTCTAGGGTTGATGCTCAAAAGTTTCTAGTTATTATTTGTCAATTGTCATTTCGTTGCTAGGCGACTACAATGCGTTTTGTTTTATGCTCAAAGTATATATAGTGTAAGGTTTTATGCGAAACCATACGCATAACATCGTTAAAACCGTAATAAAGAGGCTTCATGCCATGAAACAAAACGTAGAAACTACTTTATCGACCGGAAACGTTACGCAAGTGGGCCTTAGGCCCACTTGCGTAACGTTTGATTTAAGTCACTCCTTAATTTAAATTTCTTGAACAGAATTAACAGCATAAAATAATTTAAGTTAAAAGTATTTAGCGTCTTCTTGCACAACGACAACAACGCCTAGATTTAGTTAAACATTTTATGAGGTCGGTAAAGTAGTTTCTACGTTTTGTTTCATGGCATGAAGCCTTTTTGTTACGATTTTAAAGATGTTATGCGTATGGTTTCGCATAAAACCTTAGACTATATATACTTTGAGCATAAAACAAAACGCATTGTCGTCGCCTAGCAACGAAATGACAATTGACAAATAATAACTAGAAACTTTTAAGCATCAACCGTAGAACCCTACATGGGGTGTAGGTGCACCCCACACCGATTTGTTTTCTAAATATCTCAATTTCTTTAATATCCACGAATTCGCGCGTCGCAGTATTTTAGTTTGGTGTCAACCGCTCGCGTTACGTCAATGCCGTGACGAGGGACCGCGTTGTGTGGTCGCCTGTATAAGTGCTGTGGGGTACGCCAGTACCCCAGTGTAGTAAAATCGTAAGATTATTTATTTATTACGATTGATGCATTTATATGTAATAAGTTATTAAATTTGATTATTTATTAAAATAATAGTCTTATATGAATTAAATACAGATATTTTTAGATATTATGAAGGTAAAATTCAATGAAGTTTATTTATTTGGTTTCGGATGGCTGTCAGAGGTTTGAATTACGAAGAAATAAGCTCTATTCTAGACCACAATTCTGGCGAGGAAGAAATAGAAGTTGGGACCAGTTGTAATTCCTGCGTTCTTTACAAGTGTTCAAGATCAAATAATAAGCCAAATATAAAGTTTCAGCAGACTGTTTTGAAATCAGGTTTGGAACTGATACATGAACATTTGGAGGACCGTCACCGGATGCCAACTTAGTCCATTGCAGTGATCCTCAAAAAAGGACCAAATCCTACAAGCGCTGTTGCTCAAACTACATTTAACTTTGTGTAAAAAGGCTGATTTGTGATCTCAAGTTACCGATTCTGTTTAGTAAAACGTGATTTCATGAATTGTTTTTTTTTATTTTAAGGATTACAGTCATTTTAGTATGGGGTGTTCCAGCACCCCAGTGTAGGAATAACATGTGCGCCAAATAGTGTAGGATTCTAGGGTTAATAATAACACAAGTAGGTACATTGTTATCAGTTATATCATCATCATCATCATGTCAGCCTAGGGACGTCCACTGCTGGACATAGGCCTCCCCCTGCTGCGTCGTCCGGTCCAGTTATATAATTATAGATAATTTTCGTCGCTAATGACAAGATGCCGACATCAGTGTGACAGTTCTTAAATGAAATTAGCCACTAAACAGCCGATTTTCGGTAATTAATTTTGACAGTTCTCAAATCATATTACTCGACAAATTTTTCGTTGTGCAAGACGCTAGTGGTGTTTAATATATTTTTCTCGTTAAATACATCTTAATTCAATTTAAGAATCGTTGTGCAAGTGGGCCTTAATATTTTTTTTCCCGTTAAATACATCTTAATTCAATTTAAGAATCGTTGTGCAAGTGGGCCTTAGAATTTTTTAAAATCGAAACGTAATCTACGTTGTATGAAATTTTGCCAAAATGATAAGCTGTTTTACTTTATTAAAATGAAAATAGAAATTTGGTAAGCACACGTAAAAATAAATTGTCTATAGGGCATGTCAAACGCTTTATAAGTAAAGAAGTAGGAATTAGACTTAAACATAAATCGGTCAATACCAAAGAATTTTACAATAGAAATATCGTACAAAATTATGCTAACATTGATATCTATACGTACAATTTAAATACAGAATAAACTCATAGAATTTATTAATCTAATACATTTATTTACTTACAACATGAAGTCATGCCAACATCGATTCTAAGAGACTCTACGAACCATGCGTAGGAATTTCTCAATAAAATTTACCGTAAAGCTGTGTCCAGGTACCTGGCAGACCTGGATCGGCTGCTGGTGGGAGTGTTGCTGCTGTTGCTGTTGTTGTTGTTGCTGCTGTTGCTGTTGTTGCTGCTGCTGCGCTGCTGCCGCTGCGGCAATCTCTGCCTGACTCGGCTTTGTGTCCTCTTGCTTCGTTAGCTGCGGCTTCACGTCATCTAGTTTTAATGCTGTGGAAATTGGCTATACTTAGGATGGGATACCTGAGGTCTATAAAAGAAAAATATCGCTTCGATTATTGACTAATGTTAAAATGGTAAAGATAGCATTTTGGTTGTTTCTTATTTAAACCACATCAAGTTTAAAATTGAATTTCTTAAGTTTCGTTTGTATAAAAACAACTAATTCATAAGTATCAGAAACTAGTGAGGATCAAAGCAGATCTGATAAAAGTATTGATTATTGTATCGTGCATTGTTTGAACCGTCGCGGACCCCACAACGGCAGTGATAAGATATGGTATCAATGTGAGCATCTATCATTACCATTACGAAGCATACTCACGTGGTATTGTGATGGTTCTTTTACCTAGAGGTGCTATGTTCGAAGGCGTTATATGTTTCAGTTTGTTCATATGTAGCACTAGTTTGTCTCTTCGCGCGAAAGCTTTGTTACACACTTCGCAAACGTACGGCTTTTCTCCTGTGGACAAGGCTTCTCTTATTACACGTTGTCTCTCTTATTGGGTTAATATATCTGGCTGAATGATACCCTACTTTTTTTTCTGTAATAACCTTTAATGTATGCAAATATACACGTTAGAAAGCATGGAGCTATCTATGGAGATATTTCAGAAATTGTTTCGCAAATACGCTTTACGCAACATTTTATGACATACAATTACGATTTGAAAATCTGGTAACAAAGCTATGAGTATGTAATTTGTACATCATTCATAGATTTCTTTTAAAAACTTCCACTTATATGATTAAATCAGAAAGTTTTGGTAACTAACCTAACCCTAACTGAAATTAAATTATCTAAGCATTCTTACACAGTTCAGTATCGGCTTGATTGATGTAAGATTAAGACCCACGTCGATTTTACAAGCAATGACTTATTATTATCATTCCTTTATATAAGACCAATGTCCAAGTACCCATTAAATACCTACATAAATTATTTAATATGCAAATTTCTGTAATCCCCGAAACATAATCTGATAATGTCAACAATAGGTACATACAGGCTTCGACTATTATCAGTAGGTACATTATAATGTTTTATAGATGGTCCGATATAAAAGTACTTTGAACCTCTTAGCAAATACAGCTCAAAGCACACGAAATTTCCCATTACCCAAAATGCCATCAATTAAAGGACTTAGGGGCGGAACATATCTGACGGAAGATCCGTCGAACGTATCTTCGGTCGCGTATATTCCGTCAAATGAGTCGGTACACACCTGACGGAAAATGCGTCGAGCGTATCTGCACACATTTGCTAAAAGCGTGGCTATTATGCACACATACAAGTTTGTTCGTGCAGGGCCGTACTCAGGGCAGCTCAATATTTTACTGTCATATTCTTTTACCTAATCATTTTTCGTGTTCCCTGATGTTATGTAGTCACTGAAGACCGGTAGTTATTTATATTGTAATTCGAGTTTGACTATTAAAAATATGTCGGACTTAAGAGATTTTTATAGTAGCCAACAAGCGTTATTTGAATATATTTCCTATATAATATGTATGGTATGAAGGTTCAAAATTAAAAGACGATGATACGATTTGGTTACGGTTTTTAAGAAAATTTATACAAATGATATAGAAGGGGTTACAGTTGCAGCGCATGACACAAAATGTTTTCTATGTAGGTATTTTAATATATAAAGTTTGGAAATTAAAAGGCGTAGCCGTGAGATTTATTGCTTGTTCTTTCTCATGGTTCTAACTTCTACGCCTCTACGTCGCATTAACTGTAAATGTAGAATCTTTGGTAAAAGAGGATTTTGGTTACAAATCGTGTTCTTCATGTTTTATATTCTATATTTTTTTTGTTTAATAAGACAACTCCCGCACTAGGAATAAATCCTGTGTCGCGGGGGACTTTACAAACATACAACTAACGGACAATGAACACTCAGACTCAGACAAATTCTCAGTGCTGGTTTTTAGGTATTTTTTAGAAAATGTTATTAAAATCATAAATAATTCTACCAGACTCATTACGACGGCAGTAATTCCCGTAGACCTTTAGAACCTCATACCTAAAAATTGGCCCACGATCCAGGCTAGCAAGTATGCGTACACTCATAGCACATACTAACACTATATTATTCTACACATTTCGTTTCTAAAAAAATAAGTATGGTCTGGCGGCCCTGGAATCTTACTCTACTACGCGTCACTCAAAATCACCGATCTGGGAATGACATGGATATGGCATGTCCAATATCTACGAATTTAGCGTGCCTACCTACGAAATTAGCGTGCATACCTACGAAATGTTGGGCAATTTAAAATGGCTGCGATTTAGGTTGTACTCCAGAATATAATCGATATCGATATGGAACCTGTCAGAGGAAACCTAGACATTTTTGTAGTAAGTTACTTTAGTTAGTTTAAATCTTTTGCCAGATTAGTTTATTTCATAATGCAAATGTGGGCGAACATGGCAAAGTGAAGAACGACCCTTGTATCAAACATGTAACAAAATATTCTCTGAGAGCCAATATCAATACTGTGTCGCTGAGAAAGTACCGGACATGAATGGCACCATACATACGGTAATGAAACACACAGCCTGAAGCACTGATTTATCTGGTTTTTAGACATATTTATGCACAAAAACAAAATTATTATTAGATTTCACAGCAGACGTACCACAAACCTTGGCAAAAAATATGGCGACAGTGGCACGAATGACATTTCTAATAAAATCAGTAAACTAGGGCTATCTCCTTTTTTCTGACAGAGATATCCCTAAGACAAAACGAGACAACACTATGTTTGGTGGCTTTATGTCGATTTCGTATATATGTGTATAAAAAAAATCATGGTGAAATGTGGGTGTAATATTACACCTCTGCCTACCCCTCCGGGGATACAGGCGTGAGTCTATAAAAATAAAAAATATATGATTATATGTGTATAATGTAATTTTTCTATATGTACCTACTATTTGCCCTCTCCATGTATATTCCTTACTCAATGGTCAAAATTCACGTGGTGCGTCATGGTGCGTGGTGCGCGCGACGTCGACGGATAATCCGTCAGTACGCTCGACGTACTAACGGATCTTCGGTCAGGTGTGAATGGTTGAACGTTTTTCTATACATTTGTATGTATTGGCGTTACGCGACCGATAAAACGCGACGGATCTTCCGTCAGGTATGTGCCGGCCCTTATAGATTTTTTATCATAGTGTGTAATAGCAATAGAAATCTTTTCGTAAGCCTAGATATTTGTAAATCATGTTTAATTGAAACTATTTTGTAATGGAATACTAACTCAGCCCGCGGTTTTATCAGCGTTACTTCGTAAGTTCGAGACACTTTCAAAGCAAGAGCTGTAGGGCGCTTGCTTTAAGCTTAAAATTCTCCTAAATCCAAAAGTTGTAATTTTTTAAAATAACTAATCCGACACTTCTTTTTAGTATACAACCATACAGTAGCTGTTGCATGTTAAATATATTCGAAGAGTAGGAACTGACCTGTGTGTATCCTCATGTGGATTGTTAGTTTATCTTTGCGAGCTAATCCCTTCCCACACACTGTGCACTCGAACGCTTTGCTACCTGAAATAGATAATTAGTATTCATGGTAAATGCATTACGATATTCTTGTCCACGATTGCGATAGTTTGGCCGAGGAAGATCAGGCGAGCCAGATAGATGTAGCTAACAACATATATAGTTAACGATAAACATGTAAAATGTTACTGATTCATTAATAGCCGCTTTAATTTTACATCGTTTATTATTGTAGAGGAAGACAAAAGACATATTGTTTCAATAGTTACAATTGTTTAACAGTTTGACAAATCCTGATAGTAACTCGTTATCAAAGGATGCTTTTGCTGCTTGTCGAAGAGTCTGTAAATTGTGTGTTGCCGTTGGACTATATAGAAATACTAATAAGATTAGCGAGGTTATTGCATACTAGAGGAATACTAAAGATACGCGCGCAGGTTTTATTTAAAAGGACAGGGTTAGACCCTGTCTTCCCGTTCCTATGTGAGAATTTAGGGGAAATCCCTTCTCAGCGCTCCCTGCGGTCCCTAAGGCCACGCCAAATATCAGCCTAGCCTAATAGTTTTGAAGAATCGTATCGAATCATATTCAAATTGAGTCGATTAAACGCTCAACACAGCGCTTGAGTATTTAACCAGGGGCCCAATTCCGCTAAATAAATATAGTCGCGATATCATGTCAGTGTCATACTTACGTCACAAAAAGCGTATTCTTCTAAATTATATGATACTAGCTTTTGCCCGCCGCTTCGCGCGCGTTTAATTCGGGGTAACACAAATCTACTTTCAGTCTCAAGTTGTGTGAAGACACTCCTGATTATTTTAAAGACTTCAGAAACTCTATAGGGGTACAAAGTAATTCTGTCAGTATCCATGTCATTATCTAGCGTTATCTACCGAAAGCACTCGAAATGTAATATAGGAGGAATAACATCACCTTGCATACAGTCAAATGTCAAAGCCATGTTCTAATACATGTTCAATAATTATATCTCTATAAACATTTTCGCATTTTTAATATTAGTAGGGAAAATCGTTTCAGCCGTTTAAGCTTATTGTATAATTATTAGTTTACATAAGCGAACAATTTAATCAACGTGCACAATATGACATTATGTATGACGTGACAGTACTGACAGATATGTGTTAGCACATGCGCAGCACTCAATTATTAGCGCATGCGTTCTTGCTTCCAAGAGGTAAATTTGTGCCGTACAAACTTCTACCCTCCCTACAATCCCTCCCAGTTTAATTTTTGCAACTTATGGTAGCCTATATCCGTCTCCATGGTCCAATATATCTCTATATTAAATTTCAACGAAATCGGTTCAGCCGTTATAGCGTGAAAATGGAACATACATACATACATACACACTTTCGAATTTATAATATTAGTAGGGATTTGAATGAAATGGTAACGAGATCGTATATGTCAACGACGAACTGTTTATTTTAAATTATACGATAATGACATAAGGTTATCAGAATACCGCTTTTAAATCCATTCAAAATATGATATCAATGTCATATAAAAATAGCAGAATTGGCCCCCTGAGCCTCTGCAATTTACCAGAACCTTAAATCTGTGTTACACTCTTTTAACACGAAATTCAAATTTTATAACTCTAAAGACTAAGCTCCTTATCTAAGGTACATTCTCACCCTCACTTGTAGAGCTGGTCGGTTTGATAGCTGGATGTTTTCTAACGGAAGTCCCTTGAAGTGCTTTCAGTCTAGTCCCCGGATGCATGGATCCACCTTCTGCATAAGGCTCCGTGAATGGTATTAGGTTCGGCCTTGGTATATTATGCGTTACTTCTGGAGACCTGGTGAAAGAAATACTGGAGTAAAATATACGTGCAATTACAAAAATAATGACTGGAACGGTGATTTAGATAAAGCTTGTGATTATAGTTCATTATTTGAATGCCTAAGTCAAGGTTTTAACTAAACAGTGACGATAGCATAACAAAGACTAAAATATATTACCATAAATGGTAGACATGCTAGAAAGAACGTCATTAAAATGTCTCTCAAAATGTGACTAAAACATTAAAAGCAAATGTAACAAACCGCCACATTGGTTGTGTATGCCTTTAGAGACCATCACAAGGCATTTTAAAGAAGACTTTTGATTGAAAAAGATTTCAATTATATGAGATGGATGCTAATGTTACTTGTATACACAGCATATTTAGCACTATACAATATAATTTATAACTTACCAATTCCCAAGGCTCTGTAATACTCGAACTCCTCCTTCGAATCCCATTCCAACATCATCAGGTACGGTAAACGTGCTATCGGGACCGCCGGTACTGGAGCTAACTTGTGGTACTTTTATGGGAGAGTTGATGGTAGCGTAGTGGTGCTGCGTTGAACTGACGGTGGGAGGGGATGGGTGACCGGGGTGAGCGTTTCCATTTTGTGCTTGTTGCGGGAATATTATCTGATTTGATTTCTGGAAAAAGGAAAGTAATTGTTTTTAGTTGCGTGTCTACTAAATTCACTCACTAGCTATAGCATTATGATGTTAAAGCATTTTTTGTTTGACTTGTTTTAATAAGCAACTTCTGAGGAGTTATCAATAATAACCTGGTTGCATCCAAGACTTTCTTATCTAGTCTTATCAGACTGGAACATTGGGTTCTTAAGCGATTGCAGTCAATATAAACAGAGTGCATAAAGTTGCATTTTCGTGTTTCTCGTTTGATCGCCCCCGACGACTCATACCTGACTGACTACGTCAGATGTCGGTAGCGCGCGTCTGTCGCAGACCTTGGCAACGGCACCATTTATATTCTCATACTTTGACAACTTTGACTCGTGTGTCTGCGATCTGCCGCGATGCTCAAAAACGCATCTTTATTTTTAAAGCAAGTTACAACAAATCTTCTGTGCCAGTTTAGTAGCATACCTGCATTTCCTGATGATGACGTGTTGTGTTGTTGGTGTTTGTATTTTGCTGTTGCTGTTGTTGCTGATGTTGTTGCTGTTGCTGCTGTTGTTGCTGCTGTTGCTGCTGCTGCTGTTGCTGTTGTTGTTGTTGTTGCTGCTGCTGCTGTTGTTGCTAGGTATTTTACAAAGAGAGTTCAAAATTAGACTAGGGTATTTCATCAAATGTTTAAAAGATATTTGATTATTTGCAAATGATATACGTGATCGTATAAAATATGTATATCGTAATCCACGAGTAAACTAATTCGAAAACGACTTAATTTTTTTTAATCATCATGATGACAATCTTTTCATCTTTTCTTGTGATTTCTATGGTCTTTTAATTTATCAGGGTGTCAAAAATATTTTAAATCAATCATTTGGTGGTGTACCTACAGCTACCCCAAAAGACAATATACAATAGAAAAACTTATTTTTAGCGGTATAATTGCTTCACTGTGTAATATACGACAGTCACAGTATCTCAAACACGTACTGTGACTGTCTTAGGCTACAAAAATATATTTTTTATGAAAATAAAATTATTACCTGTTGTTGTTGTTGTTGCTGCTGCTGCTGTTGTTGTTGTTGCTGCTGTTGTTGCTGCTGCTGTTGTTGCTGTTGCTGCTGCTGCTGCTGCTGTTGCTGATGTTGATGTTGTTGTTGATGTTGCTGCTGTTGCTGTTGTTGTTGCTGAGACTCGCGTCTAGCAGCAGCTGCAGCCTGAGCCATGTGCTGTTGAACTGCGACATGTGCCTCTAGGTACGCCGTTTTCTGTGCTTCGGTCATCTTGTCCATGTTTACCGTACCATCCTGAGGAAGACAACAGAAACGATATGTTTACAATTTATGTCATTTCATACTTTTCCGTACTGTATTTTCTTGTAATTGCACAATTATTGTGGTGTCGAAGAACGCAACGGATATTAGTCGCTATAAAATTAATCAATTCTTGGTGTCTAGTCGGCATTACACCGCCTTCATTGAGTGTCTTTGATGCGGCCGGAGGGCCCGAGGGAGGGTCGCGTTAGGGTGGCCTCCCCCGCCAGTGCATTCACCCCGCAGAAAGTGAGAACGGCCCCCTAAGTCCCACCGACTTTCATTCCGTAACACGACGTTTGAACACCCTATAGTTAATTGCCTGAATTCGCCACGCGTGCAGTTCAATGACCTCGGATATGCCCAAGACGGGGAAACGGACGTGTGGCGGGTTGCATTTCCACAAACATTATGCAATGTGACTTTCTGTGTCTTGTATCTCAGAAGCTATGACGTTTTGTTTAGATTTGAATATAACTGTTTATTGTTTAGCCTTCTTGATATAAGTAGTTATTTGACATCGAGCCTATTTTTGCCTATTGGTCGGACCTTTAAATTAGTCAGATATCTTAACGTAAAAAAACATCGTTGAATCGCAGCACATATAAAGACAAAATCATTTCTTTTACAAAACACACCTCAGTTAGTTTTGACAAAGCGACTTGCATCAAAGTGTAAAAAATTTATGCCTTTACGCAGCCTACTAGATCAGCAAGTCACGCCGAACACATTTGGATTTGAAAAAGTGATTTGATTTTGGTTTCATACTTCTTACCTTTGTTTTGCCATTCGTTCAGTTATTTATATATGACTAGAGGAAGCCAGCAGCTACGCCTGCATTATTTTTAAATTTACCCGTTTTGGCCTTCCCGTGAGAATTTCGGGAAATCCCTTCTTACGTGCACCCCTACGGTCCCCAAGGAACATACATGCCAAATTTCAGCTTCCTGCGCCCAATAGTTTCGGTTGTAGCGTGTCTGTCAGTCAGTCAGTAACACAAGGATTTTATATACTTATTAAGATTTCTATATTACAGGTTAAGTCTAGTGCAGATAAAATAACCGTGTAAGTTGCCGCTAACCGGTATACTTACATTATACATTTTACTTCGATTTTGATTTGACGAAACAAACTTCTGGGTTATTTTCCATAGCATTGTTTTCAGTATTCGGTAGGTAGCACGAAAGCCATAGGTATATTATGTTTTATCAATATGCAAATTATTACGTATATAATATGATTAAGTACAATTTCCGATATGACGTCGATAAATAACTATGACAAACGTAAGACTATCGCGAATTTTTCCATACGAGTCTATATCTTCATAATATTACGTTTGATTTATTGAACTGATTATTTCATAATGTTATGGTTGAAAGTAAACTAGTTATTATACCTAGTAGTACAGCTTTTGTCGTTGAACTTTTAGTTTACTTTTGGTAAGTTATTTTAGAATTATTTGCAATTTGTGTTAATGGCTAAAGTCGATACGATTTGTAGCATAAGGACGAGTTGATAAGGAGATAGATATAAAAGTTATGATACAAGGCTAGTGAAATCTTCCATGAATTTAAAAAAATATAACAACTTAAATCAATTCGTATCTTCAACTTATACCGTTACCATGTAATATAATTTTAATTATACGATTTTTAGAGGTTACGTGAATTTGTCATCCGGCTTACAATTCAGTTAAGAGTTTTAGAGCATAAGTTTTACCGTACCTATTACATTACATAGGAACTTCGATCGTCTTGTACTATAGCCTCTATTTTTTCGAAGGATGATAAAGGGCAAGTCCCTTGTTTCATCTCCTTGCTCTAACATTATTATTGACTTTCATATTTAAACTTGCATAGCGATTCATCGTGTTCCTTTTGTTTTCGTGTTCGTGGTGCGTGGTCCCCTCAAGATAAGGGAGAAAAGTACGATTGGGGATGGGGGAAGCCTCGGGGGCCTTATCACTCATGCACTGATTAAAAACAAACTTACCTAAACGGAGGGTTTGCATATGGGGTACTTAGATAGGGTGAAAATATTCGGTACAGAAACTGATATGCGATGACAGGAATATCATTTATGCGAAATAAGGAATTCTCGGACAAGATATGATGCGTTTCTAAAAACGTCATAAGTTATAATTTAATCCCAATATGGATTTCGCTGACAATATAGATAACTCGAAAAATGCGTGCATCAGGTGGATATAATCTTAATATATAAAATCCTTGCGTTACTGACTGACTGACAGACACGCTACAGCCGAAACTATTGGGCGCAGGACGCTGAAATTTGGCATGTATGTTCCTTGGGGACCGTAGGGGTGCACTAAGAAAGGATTTCCCGAAATTCCCACGGGATCGTCCAAAACGGGTAAATTAACAAAAAATGCATGCGTAGCTGCTGGCGTCCTCTAGTAATAATATAATTCAGGTGTATTTAGTTAAAATTGAGTATTTCAATATAATATCAACTTATTTACCTTCAAAAGCAAATCAAAATTATAGATTTTCTTAATTGGAGCTGTTAAATAAACGCTTCTGGCCACTTAAGTTATTTTCCATTACTATTTTCCAGATTATGATAATCGTTACAACTACGCACTACATTTGCGTAAATAATAATTCTGAAATATCTCTATCAACAAACACATGTAAGTATAATTATAGTAACTTCTGTCGATTAGACATTTTCTATAAAAAAAAACTTACTCCAAGATCCCAAAGTTGATTGTAGTAAGAACTCAACCGCATTATTTCACACTAAACTGTCCAAATAAACACCACAACAAAATATTTTCCTAAAAAATATCCATCGGAAGCCGCGAGCCATGTTGTTACACGGATACAAAGTACTAGGCTGGCATAACGTAACAGGAGGTCGTTTGAAGCCAAGGGCGGCGGTGTGCGGTGTTGGGCGGTCTCGCGAGGCGGGTGCCCTCCGCCGGTACTATGCACTAAGTGGTAAGTGCAAGTTAACCGCTGGCGAGCCTGCAAGTCGCATCGATCGTCTACACTTTCCTCTTCGCGACGCACCTGGCTAAGACGGGACACTGTAGCGCCTATTGCTTCAAGTGCAAGATAGCTGCATGTGTGTCTAGACCGATACAGATATGATGCAGTATTTGTTTTGTATCGTAGTCCCTGTTTACAAGCCACATATAATTAATTAACATTTTTTTTTTATATTGCACAATATTACACAACTATAATAATGATAGATAGAGAACGCTTTCTACATATTTTAGTAATGCTATAAGCTATTGTTATAAAGATAATACTTATCTTCTATCTATTTAGGTGTACCAAAATCAATTGCCCCATGCATGATCATCGTATGTTTGGTCGAACCAAACATACGATGATCATGCATGGGGTAATATTGTAATAGACCTACTGATATTTAATTTAAAATTGGGCAAGTGCGAGTCAGACTCGCGCACGAAGGGTTCCGTACCATTATCTATAAAAAAAATCACGTTCGTTGTATGTATACATAAATACTTTTTAAGTTTCTACCTTTTTATTAAGATCGAGTAACGAATTGCTTAAAAATTACGTTTGTTGTATGGGAGCCCCCCTTTATTATTAACTTTTTTTTATTTAATTATTTATTTTGAAAGGTAATATACAACTACATATTCTGTGAAAATTTAAAGCGTCTTCCTGTTACAGTTGGTAATTTTGAGCAAAAAATACGAAAAAAAAACGTTTTTCGTATGGGAATAACTTAATATATTTTTATTTTTAGTATTTGTTGTTAGCGGCAGCCGAAAATTTCAGCTTTCTAGCTATCACGATTTATGAGATACAGCCTGGTAACAGACAGACAGACGGACAGACAAACAGACAGACAGACAGCGGAGGCTTAGTAATAGGGTCCCGTTTTTTACCTTTTAGGCACGGCACCCTAAAAATGAGCACTATGCTCCACTATTTATTTATTTACTAGCTGACCCGGCGAACTTCGTACCGCCATCTCGAATCATTCTATCTATTAAAAAAACCGCATTAAAATCCGTTGCGTAGTTTTAAAGATTGAAGCATACATAGGGACAGACAGACAGAAGACAGACTTTGTTTTATACTACGTAATGATTTATTGGTTTACCTACAATTGTTACACTTAAGAAAATATAATTACATTTACCAAATCATACATTTTTAGTTCAGTGTATAATATTGTTATGGCAAATACAGCAGGCATAATAAATTATGACTAGCGTTCATGTATAATAAAAAAAAGACATATTACATCTATTTATATAAAATTCTCGTGTCATGGTGTTAGTTAAAATACTCCTCCGAAACGGCTGGACCGATTTGTATAAAATTTTGTATGTATATTTGGTAGGTCTGAGAATCGGTCGTAATCTATTTTTCAAACTTCCAAGTCATAAGGGTGCCCAGCCCAAAAAATCTTTTTTTTATTTTTTGAACATTTTTTTATATTTTTATTTTTTTATGATATGGCAGTATAAAATACATACAACTCTTAATTTTCACCCCTTTATCACCAACTTCTTTTTTTTTATAGCCATATTAGTAATTTCATCTTATCGCTAGATCTGTAATCAGCGCAAAGCGCATACCTCTGTCAAAGAAATCGTTTCACAGTGTTAGTCACAATACTCCTCCGAAACGGCTGGACCGAGTTGTATGAAATTTTTAACGTATATTCTTTAGGTCTGAGAATCTTAGAGAATCTTCTGAGAAATTTAGTTTTTAAACTCCTAAGTAATGAGGACAGGCCAATCCAAACATATATTTTTGAAGTTATACTTCTTTAGGCGCGTTATGAAAAAAATATGAGTCACATTTTACGATGCGCGCGTATGTGTGACACAAAATTCTCACAGGAGAAGTTTTTAGTTTCTACATTCACAAGATGGCGGACGAGACATTTTTAATAAAATTAACCTATTCGCTGTCCGGCGCGAGACAATTGAAAAAAACAATTGTTATGAATCATATATGATACACGGGACAGGGCAACTGTTAATATGGGTGTAATTTTCGGGGTTTTTATGGATTCTGATCGCGAAAATGACATCTATTTGGGAATCCAAGATGGCGGACGGGACATTTTTAATAAAATTAATATGGGTATCATTTTCGGGGTTTTCATGGATTCTGGTCACGAAAATGACATCTATTTGGGAATCTAAGATGGCGGACGGGAAAATTTTAGTAAAATTAATATCTTTAACATCATAATATCATAAAATTGGTCACAAAATTCACAACACGTGTTTTAGATTCGTACAAGTGCGACTTATAAATGTGCTGATAAATTAACCCGATAAATTAGTATTGAGCTTAACTAAATTAAAATAATATTGCTTAATATAATTAATACTAAGTATTATTAAATTATTAATGTTAAATATTTATTATTGGTTATTTAATATCTATAAAATAAATAAATGTAATAAATATTTTCTGATAAAAATTAAAAACCAACATCAAATTAAAATATTATTTTTTAATATTTATTTTTAAGTATGAAATTGAATAAATAATAAATATTTATAGAAATAAATGAACAAATGGAATGTTTTTTTTTGATAAAAATAAAAAGTATATTTTTAATGATGCCAAAGAAGTATAACTTCTCACGCGCGTACGTAAAGTGCACCCATTTTAATTAATTTATTTCTTTGACATTTTATTTAGTATCTTTCTTTATGATAGGGCATTGAAAAAAAAATACAAACAACTCTTAATTTCTACCCTTTTAACACCAAACCCTATTTTAATAGCCATCTTAATAAGTTAATCATATTACTAGATCAGTTTTCCACGATAGGTGCAAACTGGATAAAAAAAATCGTTTTACAGTGTTAGTCACAATACTCCTTTGATACGGTTGCAGGGCAGGGTTTCTTAAGCCCTGATGGATGGATGGATGGAAAAAAAAGGAATGAGAAAAAAGCCTTAAAAAGGCGATACGGAGTTCGCCGGGTCAGCTAGTATTTTTATAAAATATGAAATCTAGCTTACAGAAAAGGATAGGCACACAATAATACATTATTAAAGGAAAAAAAACAAAGCAGTTGACATTTTCTTGTGTATCCAGTGAAAATAGATAATGGCTACCAAATGCCTAATTCTTAAATCTTCAAATTTTTTTTATATTTAGAAAAGCAGTGTCGAAGATATCAATGGACTTGTCGCAAGCGTTGAGAAGTCTACACATTCTTGGGATGGGTGAATGGAAACCTGAAACAGTTTTACGATGTGGGAGGTGCAATATTTTGATAGGGTTACGCGGATATCTAGTTGGGATATTAAAATTAAACTTTGAACTAACTCAGGGCAATCTATTACATTTTTAAGAAGCTTGTATAAAAATATTAAGTCATGACAGTTTCTGCGAAGTTCAGGAATAAACCAGGTGATAGAAAATCTCTTCTAAATCCGTTCTATTCTTCGTGTATGTGTTGTAGAACGGCGCGACTGAGCAATATTCAAGTAAGGTAAGTGCACCGGTAATGGACAGCGTACCAGTTATGAACATTATTGATTGAGTCCTAAAAAATAAGGATTCTACAACGCTTTTGTTACCTGGCAATATTTTACCACAGAGAAAAGGGATTAAAGTGTCAAAATATTGACAGCTGATATATGTCTGTGGTTCAGTTTCAAACTGGTGGAAAGATAAACAGCACGTGTCACCAGTGATATCGTTTTTTAAGTGAGTTTGATAGCGAGGTATGTTGCTGATGAGTATTTTTTGACAATTCAATTAAGGTAATAATGAATAAATAATAAGTTTGTGGCTGAATTAACCTCTTTTCCAAACAATCTTAATTAAATGTATTGCAAACAACAACGTGGTTTGTTTTTTTTTTGCTATGTCCATGACTAGTACCTGTTATTATGACATGTCCTAGTTATGGACATTGTGTCGATTACTAGTGCAGTGCATTTTTTTAAAGATTTTAGTCGATTCTAGATTTATTTCTCGAAGTCAATGAAATATCTTTTTTCCATGACTTTATAAAGCTTTTTACCAGTAATGGACAGACGTGTTCATTACTGGGGTGTCCATCACTGGTTCATTCCATTAGTGTAGGTACTACAAACAAGATCTTTCTTACAGTACTTTATTTTATGATTAATAAGAACTTTTATTTTAGAATACGTAATAGCAAATAAAATTTGTTTCTAAACAAACAATATTTTTATTTATTTGTATCTATCAAGTGTCTATCACTAGGTGTCCAATACCGGAACACTGTCCATAACTAGGTGTCAATCATTGGTGTATGACTTGTCCATTACTGGATAATTTTAAGCCAATAATATTCGTAATTTTATTTTTATGGAAATTACTAGAATGAATGTAGTATTCTCTTATTAGATGCTAAAAAACCATAACCAACTTTATCTACAGCTATTGCAAGAATCGGCCCACAACTTTTTTTTTTGGAAATTTTATAAGTACTTCATCGACCTTAAACCGTCCATCACTGGTGCAGTTACCTTATAGAACGGACGAAACTGTTGTAAAGAATAATTTTTGTCTTAATATTTCGAAAGCATTTAGCGTTGCAAATTATGAAGCCCAAAGCCTTAGAGGCTTTTTTAACGGTAGCATTGTGTGGAGCGAATGTTAATTTGCTGTCCAGAAGAACATCTAAATCCCTCACACTGCTTACCTTGTTCAGACATGTGTTATTCATTGCGTAATTAAAATCAATGTAATTAAGTTTCCTCGTGAAAGTTATTTTTGAGCATTTTTTTTATATTTATCTCCATTTTATTGTCGGCACACCATTTTACAAGTCTACATATATCCTCTTGAAGCAATATTGCATCGTTATAACCGTCACTTATTTTAACCAACTTCAGGTCGTCTGCGTACATGTAGGGGGTTGAGTATTTAAAACAACATAGAAGATCATTTATAAACATTATAAATAACAGAGGATCCAAATGTGACCACTGAGGGATTCCTGAGGTTATTTGAAACAAATTAGATTCAAAACCATTTACTGCTACATAAAATGATCTGTTTGTCAAGTAAGAGGCTAGCCAGTCGAGTATGGGCCCAGTGAAATCAAATCTAGTCAATTTTTGGGGTGCCGTACCTCGAATGAAAAAACGGAACTCTTATAGGATCACTTTGTTGTCCGTCTGTCTGTCAAGACTTTTTTCTCCAAAACGTGTGAAGGTATCAAACTGAAATTTATATCAAATAGTCAAGTCTACTGTCCCTTGAAGCTGTGAAAACATCAAACTTTTAAGCCAACGCAATGAAAAGATACAGCTGTTAATGCTGCAAATTTTCGCAAATTCAAAAACTTGCACGGCAATCAAAACCTACAGGGTACTTCCGGTGAACTCAGAATCTTGAAATTTGGTACAAAGCAATGTTTTATAGCACAGATAAAGGAAAAATTCCGAAAACCGTAAATTTTTATTTACATCATATTATTAAAATATTGTTTATATATTTTAAAGGTACGAACTACCCTTTTCCTCATAAAAATATCAAATGCTCAAGTCAAACCTAAAGGGTACTTCCAGTCGATCTATAATCTTGAAATTTGGCTTAAAGCAACGTTTTTTTAGCACATAGGAAAAATTCGGAAAACCTTAAAGTTTTTGTTACATCACATATTTTTGAAATAATTATATATTATACCTACAGGTTTGTACGGAACCCTCGGTGCGCGAGTCCGACTCGCACTTGACCGGTTTATTTAATTAATAATACATGTGAAACTTTATGAAAAGCTTTACTTAGGTCAGTGTAAATAGTATCGACCTGTTTATTAGCATCAATTGCTTCTGATATGCTCTCAACAAAAGTTACCAAATTAGTACATATGGACCTCGATGTAATAAAACCGTATTGACAATCTGGAAGTATTTAATAGCATAACCTTTAATTTTTGCACATATCAGTGCTTCGAAAACCTTGGCTAGTGTTGGGAGAATCGATATTGGCCTATAGTTAGATACTTTATCCAAGTCATCCCCTTTATGAACAGGCACTACTTTAGCTAGTTTCCAACGGTCTGGAAATATACCACGCCTAAGAGAAGTATTGAAAATTAGCTCAAGAGGAGTTACTAGCTCTTTGGCACATGAAACAACAAAGATGGAAGGAACGCCATCGTACCCCGGTTGTTTTATACCTTTTTGTTTATCCAAATTTTTTTGATGTTTTAATATTTCCTCTAACCCTATCTCTAATCTACTAAAGCTCTCGGAGATACAATTTACGTGACTTAATATCGTATCTAAATTAAGTCGTTGATCAGCCGATGTATATACTGAAGAGAAGTATGAACCAAACATGTTACATAGGTATTTCGGCGCCCTCACTTGCTTTAATATCATCGTAACACATAATTGCAGGTAAGCCTTAGTTACATTTCACTTTGTTTTAATATAGGACTAGAAAATTTTACAATTTTTGGATATCATTCGTTCAGTGTGCTCTATATATGAATTGTAACACCTTTTTGCCAGCTTATAACATTGCTTACTACACCATCTGAAAGAGATGTTATCCATTGGAATTTTGTAAATCATGTACCTTTTTCTATAGTTATATAATATTAAATATATTATATAGTTCTTTCACGTATCAACCTTTGCAGTCCTTTCGTGAACCAGGGAGGTTTCGAATAATTATTAACAACGGTTGCTGGAACGTGTTTTTTGATGATGGCATTTATAATATTATAAAAAATGTCTAATTAAGTTCCTTTCTGATAGAGCTGTAATCTGCCTTTCCAAACAAGTACATTCACAGTTCAGTCTACAAGTACTGTCATGCTTCAATTTATTTTCAATTACATATTGCAAACAAATTTCAAGAGGTGGATGGCATTGATCTAATTTTGCTAGAGCACTGGGAGCTTCAAAGACGTTGCATTGCAAATCGTCAACAAGGACTAAGTCTAATGTTTTACCTGTACTTTTAGCAACATAGTTGTATTGCTTTAACTTATTAATATGAGTGAGATCTATTAACATCTGGCAAAGCTAAGAATGTCCTTTTATGGGCTATATTGTATTTGGTAGATAGCTATTTAGTGTTATCGAACATTAGACTTACGGCTTACTTATTAACTGCGCTGAGTGTTGTGGGCTCGATCCCCGACAAAACAACATTTTGTGTGATCCACGGATTGTTCTTTCAAGTCTGGGTGTACTTAGTGTCCATTCATAAAGTACCCGCGACATAAGATTAACTCAAATTTAAATTATTTATTTTGTGAACACAGGTCATTACAGGTGTTTTCAATATACATATGTGTACAGTCCATGTTCCGCCGATAGGCATACAAAATTAGGTCAAATAAATTGAAAAAGTAATGAAAAAAAATGTCAATAAAATAGAGAAAATATCACAACAGAATAAAATAAAAATACAGAATGTCAATCGATTTCATAACAAATAATAATTAAGTAATAATAACAATGTGACAATAATAAAAATTATAAAAATTGGTCATCCAGATACTCCTTAACTGAATAATATACTTTGTCATTTAGTAGCTTAAATAGTTTGTTTTTGTATTCATTAATATTCTTAACTGTCAGACATTTATTTTTCTTTAACCTGTGCAATTAAACATAGGGTAAAGTAAAAATAAAAATGTACATTCATTATAAGTTCATCTGTTTCAGTATGTTGGTAACGAATAACACACAAAGTGAGTAATGTGTTGTTTGTATAAATTCAAAGCAGCGTTGCGTTGCGTTGAATAACTTATCTCCTTTATGGCGCACTCCAGCGTCGTAACTTTTGATACTTTGCGTTGTAAAGCTAAATTTCTGTTTTATCGTTATTTTCATAGTAAAATTGCGTGTGCCGTGGCACACTCGGTGAAGGATAGCAACGACTATCTCTAACAAAATGTAATGCGCCGGTGTGAATGGAAAATAAAGCGTGGCACATAGTTATTTAACATGATTGTACTACGTAAATAAAATAAAGCTTTCCGGTTGCATTTATCTGTCTGTACACGGAAAACTTAAAAACTGCTTACACAAATGGATGGAGTGATTCATGAAGAACGTTAAGTTTTTATTTCATAGATGTTTTAAGTAAACTAGCTAATGTGACGATTGAATAATGGTAATACCGTATGACTCGTTTATTAGCAATAACTTGGAAGAAAATACAAAAGAAAAGAGAGAGCGGTGGACTTTTAACTTATATAGACCAAATGAGAGAAAAAGTATAAATATGTCACGTCGTAGCAAGAGGTCAAAGCAGTTAGAAAATAGGAGGTCACTTGCGCCACCCACAAGAGCTCTAAAATAAAAAAAAGATTGAAGTAGGTGATAAAATCTTACGGACTGGCAGATTTACTGACATGGGTCTCGTAAATAAATCAATACGAAAAATATGTATAACCCAATTATTTTCTTCAAAAAATATTTTCAAATGGCCTGTAATGATCCTTCTTGTAACATCTCATCATCATCGTCTTAGTATCTTTGCATCAAGGTGTCAATCATAAAAGTGTTTACGCGTTCTAGCCTGGATGCCGCTGTCTAACCATTTTAAATGAATACTCAATAGACAAATATTTAGGCGCTATCAATAAAATTTTGTTTCTCATCTTCTGGTAACAGTCCGTGTAAGAGCTTCAAATTCCTACTCATTGGACGTACAAATGGCAAAATAAATTCCGTATATATGCGATAAAATCCTATGTTTAAACGCTGATACTTAAATGCCTAAGTTATTGAAAAATAATATTAGTCGTATTCTTAATTTTGTATAATTATGTATCGCCATATTGCCATCTAGAGGATGCAGAGAATCCCTGAAACTGCCAGTAGAATCGTTACGACTGTCGAATAGTTTGGTATGTTGATCTGTCTTTGTCATTTTTAGCAACTGGCCTTTAGCAATCTAATATTCTATGTTGAGACATCTTCGGATCCTTTTCTATTTGACTTTAGGGTGCCCGTGTGCCCTTCTACCATAAGTGGTTTAACACATTTTTGTTCGGGTTTTCGATAGATATATATACATAAAGACCGATAGTCGAGTGACTGTGCGGATGACGTCGTCGTTTAATTAGTTGTCTCGCCACGACATCGAAAATGGTGCGATTCTACTCTTATACAGGATGTAAAAAGACCTTTAACGAAAAGTGAAACCCCATATTGTACCAATCATTACGATCATTTTTTGCTGTGGCATCATACCTGGGAAATTACTGGTTGAGGAGATATTCAGGCTCAAAGTTACTATGGAATTTTTGTAATTAGGTACAAAATCCACGCATTTACCCCGCCAACCTGTTCTATAGATGTCCTATGCACCCATAGATTAGTAGGTATTTCGAAAATTGCACACGCGCATTTTTTATAGCGGCTTGAAAAAGTGAATACTTAAAAAAAAGTCGTTTCCCAGGTTTTATTTTTGCTAAGTATGACTTGGCATGATGTCCACAACGCGTAGACTTCGGGTTGGTGATGGGTCTTGTGACACCCTGTATAACAGTCTGGATAATGGCTAATGGTTTAACGCTGTTGGTCCACCGCCGCAATCGCATGTGTCAAAATATCTGTCAGTTGCATGGAAGCGTTTTGTACATGTATTTGCTAACTACGGAATTCAATATTCAAATTATAGATAGATCTGTAGATTTTAGATTCGCTTTTGACAGTTTTTGACATAAGCTCGATACAAAATATGTCAAACACGAATCTTAAATCTACAGATCTATCTATGGTTCGAATATTGAAAATGGCCGTAAGTCTCACTCTATTATAGAGCAAGATTAATTTGTTGTATCCTTTTCACTGTTCCGCAAATAAATGCGAAATCGTCGTTACACAGACGCAGACCGACAGACGTATTTTCATATGATGGAAGCCAGAAACATTGAAATATTGCTGAATATTATTCCGAAATTACGCGATTGGACGCGTAGATATAGTAAAAAATCGTTAAAAGATGTTTACACCCACAGGCCACCAAAACTACAATGACAATTGTTTTCGTTCCGCATATGTATCGTCTCCGCAAAATTTCGCAGCTGACGAATTCAAATTCAAAGTCAGACTCATTTATTCATATAGGTTACAAAAGCAACACTTATGAACGTCATTTCTTTTTTTACAACCAGGTTCGGGATGGTAGGGCTATGAGAAGAGCCTGGAAGAAACATATGCCACTCTTTTTTAAATTAGAATCTTAATCTTACAATTTGTGGTACCATGATTGCTGACACAGCCAAAACATTTCGCGACACTGATTAGAAATAAATGGATATGACGCATAACGCTGTCATGCTGTTAGTCCAACGACGCTAAGAAAAATCTGTCAGTTGAATGGAACCGTTTAGTTTTAGTACATTCTAGAACTCACTTTATTACACAGTAAGATTAATTAGTTGTATCCTTTGCGCTATTATTTCGCAGATATGATATCTGCGATATCGTCGTTGCTCAGATGCAGATGTTTTGCAACGCAATGCGTCACCGCAACGTTGTGTCAACACGGAGAAATTTTCTTAGTTTCGTTGCATGCGACTGCGTCGGTGGACTAACAGCGTTAGCAAGGTGTCTTGCCTTCACCATGTAAATCTTACACTGAAAATTGTGTTGCAATGTATCGACCATAGAAATATAAACAAGAGGAGAAGTGCCAATAGGGCGTACCGGTGTCCGCGCGAAATGCCCCGAGTGTGCATATCGCATGCAAATGGTCGTTGCCGCGAAATAGTACGCTATCGATCGTGATCGCGAAAACTTATAAGAATACCGTCTTGTTCAGTGGTTTGTTGTAAAAATAGAATTTCAAACCAAAACTTTGTGTAGAATGCAATCACTTACCATATGAAACTACAAGAATTTTACTATATATGTCTTTAAAAACATGAAAAACAACAAATCGTAAAATATTCCTAGCTGTTATTATTGTTTTCAAACATCTCAACGACTATATTATTTTTCAATAAATACATTGTTCTTTAAATACTACCTAAATTTGTCGCGAAGTGACTAGACAAGCAATGTAATCATGACCGAACGATACTTTATTAAGGTAATGCATCGCGTAGTACGGCCGCTGCATCTTGCAACGAATTAGTGTACAGTTCTATTGCTTAACACAACGATAGTGGCCGATGGTTTTGTCTGAGTATGTTGAACGTTGCTTGTTAAATACACGCTATGTTCGATAGGATAAGGTTTATAATTCATTTTTTTGGAAGTTTTGATTTAAAAAATGCGAGTGTGTGCGCGAATGCGTTTTTATATTGCTTTTACTGATCTGCATGTGTAGTAGTAGCCGCGAGGTAGGGGCAAACTGGCGACACAGGTATCCACATTTTCGTGTACAAGGCATATCTCCTTGTTTATTATATCTGTGGTATCGACATTGTAGTAAATTATAGTTACACTACCATCCTGATATACAGAGTAGATATGATAATACATTTATAATAATGCCAGTAGCCTTATTTATACCTATTATGAGAATACCAGTTGATAATCACCTTTGTTATTAAATAACTTAATTGGCAGACTTATCGCTTAAATATAACTTTTCTAACTTTAAAATACGTACCCATGATTGAGAATTGTTATGACAGAAATAGTCGATAAAACTTACTGGTTTCAGCTTGGTTGTATTATGCTCTTATGACTTGAGCGACTTCAATCTACGCTATATATGACAAGCGATATGTTGACTGCCAAACGCTGTGCTCGACGCGACGAAGATGGATGGGATATATGCAGCGAGAGCCTAGTGGAGATACCAACAGACTGCCATGCAAGAACGTATTGGGTTTCTATTCTACTGAGCGCACTACTAGTGCGTAATAAATAGTTAATTATCGCTTGCCTCGTGCTTCGGTGAGCACGTTATTCGGTCCCGCTTAGGGCTTGTAATATCCGAGAGTATTGAATTCCGGTACTCAGTTACGATATTGGAGTGTCAATTCCGGAATTCCAGTACTAGTTCCGGAATCGGTATGCTCTTGCAAGATTTAAATATCTAATACAAAATAAACGTGTATAATGCCAAAATTAAACAAGTTATATAATTTTCATTAGTCTATAATTCGTTATACATTGGATAGATCAAGATTTTACCATTGAATTTGAAACGTTTTTGACAGTTTTTATTAATTAACATGCCATGAATAAAAAAAGTATAATTATACATTGTTATAAAATCAGGCAATCTAAAATTTAACATTAAGATAATAACAAAATCGATTGTCAAAATTCCTCATGGTTTGTCAACGTGTCATGTAAAGTAGCGTGTTAGGTATACCGTGTAAGACAGGCATAATCAAAGTGCTCGTCAAAGCAGCGAAGTTAAAATAGGATTGGGTGGGATATGTCTGTAAGATACATCTTGAAAAGTGGACATACATCGCCAGACAATGGAACCCTGAAAGCGACACAGGGGCAGGCTGAAAATACGATGGCGGCATGGCTTGATACTTTTTTAGCAGACCGGCAAGATAAAGCCAAAGATCGACATTAAAGGGAGAGTGTGAAAGAGACCTTAGCCCAGCAGTGGGACAGTAACGGTTAAAATAAAAACAAAAATTATTAAACTTTAAATAACATTTAGGAAAAAAGTAAGAATTTATGCACTTTTCTCGTTTTATGGGTAGTTGATTGATTCAATTGTTAAAAATCGTGGGGGCGAGAATCAATAAACTCTTTGAAACCGATTTTTTTCCTTATGAAATTGTTCAGTTCCCAAAAAAGGGATGATCTATTGGAGCAAGTTACAAGCTCTAGGGCAGTCTAGGGGGTATGGCGAGTCTCAGAGACTTTCTAACCTCAGCTCCCTCTAATTTAGTAACCGTCTTTCGTGAAGTACCTATGTTTTTTTTTCTTCTTTATTTATTTAGAGGCTTTTAAAAGTACCTATGTGCTCTAAGTGTTCGTTCTCCTCAAGCAGCAGTAGGCTCTAACGAATAAAGATATAATTATGATTATAACAATTGAGACCGGTGTCGGTTGTTTATCAGGCACCTTTCCATGATTTCCATCATTGTTTGCAATTGTTGACAGTGAATTTTGCTACTGTAATATGCTGTCCAGATCTTGGAAAGCTGAAGTGCATGATACCGGCACTGGTACCCCAGACAACAACCAGTACTTTTTCTGAATGAACTTTCTCTTGTATAGGAGCTAGCCGGTTCTCCTTGGTTCAAGCGCTTTGATGAGCTATTCCTATTGTCCGACCGGACCCATTTTATCATTACAAGAAACGATAAGTTTCAATATTCCCTCTATATTGTGACGGTTGTGTAAACTCATATAGCACTCAATGCGTGTTTTTAGTGTACTTCGCGTAATTATTTCTGCAATTGTTTCCTTTCTAATTTATTTCCAGAGAATTAGAATTGTTTCATAAATCGTTAATAACGCCGAAGCTACCTCTGATGTGGTTTGCATTAGATCTGCTTCCATGATTACATTTAATTCTTCATTGACAACTATGGTCTCGAGTCGTTTACGGAATTAGCAAAATGTCTGGGACATAGGAAACACTCAAGGGGGCACGCGAAGTCGCTAGCGAAGGAATGGTGACCTAACACTGTGTATTATTGGCCACGTTTACAAAAAAATGTTATGTAATATGTAGAATAATCGGGATCCTGCCATTTTGCCGAAAAGATTTGACAAAATTTCATTACCCAAACAAATTTAAGCAACCTTTTTTTATACCATTGCAATATTTCGAATAATTTTAGTACCTACGCATATTTTTATTTGGTCAAATTTTTACTTGGCAAAATATTACCAAGTATAATGTCATTATGGCATTTGGTCTTTAATCAAATGATTTATCACAGCAAACAATCTTCAGACAATAAACGTTTGGTGATATTAGTTTATTTATGGAAGTAGTTAGAGTAGGTTAATTATTTAAAAAATGGTAAGGTTAGGTTAGGTTAGAACTGTGACCTCCTACGAGGAGCCAGAAACGACTTGCATTAATATAAAAAAGAGATTGTTTTTAGTAGGTTACCCGGAACTGAACTATTTAGATTAGGATAATTATTGATTTTGCGTAAAAACAGTTATGCTAACTGAAATATTTGTCTAAATAAAAAATGTTAAAGTACTAGATGGTAAACACTGTTGGTAAACAAGTTATAGTTTAAACGTTCATTTCCCAAACATTAGGTTTGCGTTAAAATTTTTTGTGAATAGATTTTTTGCTAAGTAATAATTTGGCAAATAAAATTACGCGAAAAATTCCTTTCGGTCAAACAAGGGAGACCCAGAATAATCACTTTGTATTATTTATGAATACCGGAATTACGATATTTGGGCCCTCAATTCCGGTATTATAATATCGGATAAAAACGTCCGAAATTCCGGTATTACGAAATCTCGGAATTCCGGGATCTCCCGCTTGTCATGAAGAGCTTTGACAGTTCATATGGGTTACAGTACTCTCAAATAAACCGGTAAGACTAGTAACTTTTGACTTTGAGTTTTTGTTGAAAAAACTAACTCGACATAAGTCCCATGTCTTTTATGTTCGATGCTTTAACCTGATAGCTAAGTGGGTCTTTAAAATACAATACTATTAAAATAAACAGTACCTAGCTTAACTAAAAGATTATGAATAAGTACTTTTTGAAATTACAGTTTAAGCTGAGTACTGACTAATAAAAAATAAGGTCTAGAGCATTTACTTAAGGTGACGGGTAAGGAAACAATGAGTCATTGTAATGGACTTCTCTTTGTGGGACCAAACTAATTGCTGAATATAAAGGCTTATTATGTCAATAAATGTTATTATTATTATTATTATTAAACTTCAACGACTTGTTTCAACTTTCAACTTGTTAAAACCTGGCTTTACGAGCGTGTTTGTGTAATATTCTGTGAGGAAAACACGGCGCACACTAACAGACATTTCAAAATAATAAAACAAATTATGAAATAATCTAACAGGTAAATAAAACGTATTTCTGAGAGCCTGACGTCGAAAAGCGCTTACGAAACATCACGTCACAAGGAAAAGCTTCTTTACGTCAAACTTTCACTCGTTTTGATCTCTAAGAACAAATGGCACAATCGTTCTTTCGTAACGTATATTTCAATTCTTTATAATATGAGTGTAACGGCAAATGGTAAGCGGTTAACCATGTTACCAACCAGTCACCAGATGAAATCAATAAAAAAGGTCGCTCTGTTTCGTCGAAGACGATGCCATTTTCGCCCTATTTTACCAAACCTCATTCCTTTCTCATTTCCATTCATCTTACTTCATAGAAGGGGAGAAAGGATGGGAAATCATCTTGGGCACCCGACTCTCTCATTCACCGAACGAAACGATATGACCGCAGCACTTTAGAAAATAAAGCAATTCTAGAGAAAAATGCTCTTGTTTATTCTTTGTATATACAGGGTGTCACAAGACCCATCACCAAGCCGAAGTCTACTCGTTGTGGACATCATGCCAAGTCATACTAACCAAAAATAATAACTGGGTTTTTTTTTAAGTTTTTACATTTTTTAAACCGCAATTAAAAGCGCGCGCGTGCAATGCTCGAAATACCTACTTATCTATGGGATTACAGGGCATCTAAAGAACATATTGGCGGGGTAAATGCATCAATTTTGTACCTAATTAGAAAAATTCCATACTAAATTTGAGCCTCAATATCTCCAGAACCAGTAATTTCCCAGGTATGGTGCCGAAGTAAAAAATATCCATAGTGATTGGTACAACATGGGATTTCAGTTTTCGTTTAGGGTCTTTTTACACCCTGTATATATATAGATGTTTAAAGAAGATATTTTAAGCTTCTAAGACGCTTTCATTTATAAATAGACATCTACAAGAAAACATTATAAATTCTTACTTTTAAAACAGTAGCATACGGATATTTTTACTACGGAAAATGGTTTAGTACGGCAACAAATCACGACGAGTACGCATGAAAATATAATGAAATGATCGTAGCAAATGAAAAGCCGTAGACACTTTGACCGTAGACTATACTTGAATGTGCTATGTAGGTGTACTGCAAATACTACGCAATAGGAAGCGAACCGGAAGTAATTATCTACTCGTTACAGTATTAGATTTTGTGTTGACACGTAGCGTAGCTTGTCCAGAAAGTGTATATACAAAGGAAATTGCTTGCATGGCTGAACGACAAACACTGTCCCTACGCAAATGTTCGGCCCGATGAATGAAATATGTATGGCAACCTACGCCCCACTAGCAAAGTTAGGCTAGGTTTTGTTTTTACGGCCTAACTAACCTAGGGCTACGCGTGAGCATATGAGTCTAGTCAAAGTTATACAACCTATCAAACTTTGAAACAAAATTAAACACGATATTAATGGCGGATTTATAATCAAAACCGAACTAATAGACCTTCAGATTTTAAGCTCGATAACATAAACGCAACTATAAAACCAATAATTGATAGTAAGCTTAAATTGATGTTAGTTGAATGTTGTAGGCCTAAAGTTTGGTGTTTTCCGGCTGTTATAAAGTTATGTTAGTATATTTAGGTTTGTTTGTGGTGTATCACCATTCACAGGCATCATGTGATGTGGGGAAGGCTTGAACCGTTTCAGTGCAAGTGGTGTTCAGGGTAGCGGGTGCGATCCCCCGCGGGGCCCGCGGGCGGAGGGAGGCCGTAGTAGGAATATCCTTCACCTCCCGCGCTAGGTCAGGGTTAACGGTACCCCCGGGCTCGGCGACGGAGCCACCTTCGACCTTGGATGGGATGCGTGCGCTAATGCACTTTGTACATACGTACTAGTATATAGCGCCACGCTCCTGACATAGACATTGAAACCGCTCTTAGCAGACTGATGCCACGCCAGATTTAGTCCAACTAACATACTAAGAAAATAAGTATTCCTTTGATAAATATATGAACATCACGTATTGCTATTCAAAGTTGTACTCTAGTTTACGTCAGCAGAATATTCAATAACTTAGAGGCGTACAAACTACAGAGATAAAACGAAACCAATCTATAATCTGCCGCCAGCAGATTTTCATGTAAGTAAATTACACGGCGCGTCATAAAAACAAAACGTCTATGGACATGCGTAGCCAATTCATGTGCTGCCAACAGTCGTATTGCGCATGAGACATTGCTGAAAGCCTTATAACTATCACATTAAAGCTTACAATTCATTAACGTAACTGGCTACGTGGAAATGAAATACACGCGTTCAGTAATAGTTCACAAAACGTCTTTATTAAGGTTCAAATTCGGTGTGTGCAGTGTTTTTCCTTTTGGTGATTCTGAGATGGAAATTTTGTTAGTATCGTGAGGGGTTAAGGTTGAGAATCGTGTAAAGTAGTCGCGGGTGGTGGGTGGCTGTGGGTCGATACTGCCGGGCGTCGCTGCGATCAATAGAGGAGAGGGGTAGCCCCGCGGCCCCGGGCCGACTCCGTGCATCGCCCGCCGCGTGCCTACACATTCGTCAACAATACATTTAATATCTAAGTGCCGCAATTTGTCACTAGATAATGCGGACATCTTGCTCAGATAACTATAAACTGGGCATGATGAATCTCTAGCATATTTTATTCACAAACAAGATTGAATATCTCGAAAGGTCACAAGACAGGCACGTGTCATATACATCATCGTTATTATCATATATTTAAACAAAACGGGTTCTTAGAACGATGACAAAGGACTTCGTTCTTTCGGTTATTGGTCGTGCAATATTTATGGATTACAAATACGAAAATAAATTGTTTCGGTAAGATATTGTTAACTGAAATTATTGTGCCTACTTACTATCTAATATTAGACAGAATCGATCGTTGGCAAACATAGAGTATTAATATAGATTCGAACAATAACCTTGGGGGTATTGATGTTAGATGGAACGGTATATTGTTTGTGAGCGATTCTCTAGCGTCAATACAAGTCAAGAGCAAACATAGGTGTGTCCATTACAACTCTTTTGTGTTATTGTCGTGTTTATTTCTTTAAGATCGCATTTCTTATATGATGTATGGGTGTTTCTATGTATGTATAATAGGTTATGTATTTAAAAAGGTTTATAATTATGTATCCATTGTCTAGTGCCCTTTAATACAAGCTCTGCTTAGTTTGGGGCTAGATGGATATCTGTGTATGTGGTAGAATTCATGATTTGTGGGTAAAATATTAAAATATGCCATTACATCTAATAGACTTTGGTTTATATAGTAAAGCATCATTAGGTATTTCGTTTTCTTCATAACACAATAAATTGCTTTGTTCTTTTAAAGACGAAAGGACTGTCAAAGACAGACGAGCTTCAGTTACGTCAATTTAACGCATAATTTGCTTTGAGTTACAAGTCGAGCATGAAAAGAAGTGTTGTAGGTACGACGAGCGAAATATTGAAACAACTGTTGACGTAGTATTTATGACTTTATTGGGTATAAGTAAAAAACTGACGTATACACGATTGTATGTGATCGTGGCCAATTTTGTACTTACAGCAGACTTCTGTGGTTACATGTTTTGTGATATAGGCTGTTCTACAGAAACGTAGCATATCACGTTTCAATTTCGAAGGAATTTCATTTTATGAGGGGATGATTTATTTGTTTGAGGTGAGTCTTTCAGTATTTAAGGCCTGATAAATTGTACATTAGTTGTTGTTGCTTTTGTACCATGCTTATTTAATACACTTAGTAAAATAACCAAATTATATAATGAATATAAGTGTATATGCACAAACTGCCAGTTGCTCGTTTAGGCAAATTAAACTTAGTCAGTTCTTAAGAATTCTGGTTTTAACTTCAAAGTGAGACCCACGAGTAAGTAAAGAAAATCTGGTAAACAATAGTAAAAGAGGAAAACATAAATTAAAAGGCTACCGTTAGGCATAACAAAGAGTTATTAAGTTCACTGCCAGCCTGCGTAACCAATTAGGTAACATTAAGAACATTGTAAATAAATATTGTAGAGTTTTACTACGTTGCGTAGCAAACCCGTAGCAGATGCTACGTTTTCTATTATTAATTTGTGGTTACGACTATTATTCTGTTGTTGTATTGTAATAATATGAGAAATAGATAGAATATTTCTCAGTAGGTATTGTTGTACCGAATAAATCCTTATACAGAAAAGAACGGTTTGTGATCTGCATAGATGTACAGAGGCTGAGTGTTTGTTCTGCCCACTATTTCGTGTTTATGGAGATCTCCGTAAGACAGGATATATTCCGAGAACTTTATGAATACTAAAAAGCGTACAAATTACAAATACAAAAAATACAATACGCAACTTTCCTTACGATCGCTTTTGTAGGAAGGACAATTTCAACTCATAAAGGTAGATATTGGCATTTCCTAATCTGCGTCGCGGTAGCATTATTATGAGTCAATCGGTGGTTTTCGTTAAACACGCTTGCCAGAAGAGTTGGTACTAATAAAATCTGATTATCATGAGACAAATTTCATTCTATTCGAATTCATTTTCCGAATATGGTGTATGTTTTGACATAATATTTACACTAAATTGAGGTCTGGCGGCGTGGCAATAAATGTCCAAATACAGATAGGTACGGCTACGCCCAAGGGGAATCGGAACGGATTGAGTAGCTGATAGATATACGTATCGAAATGCGTGGTTATTTGCTGACTTCGGGCTTCTACAGAGAATTGGCAAACAGAAAACTTATATAACCCGTGAATCGAACTCGGCACCTTGCTTTTGTAAATGAACATGGATGTTCACGTGTACTCATAATAACTGAATATAGTATATAGGTTATGAATCCAAAAGATTCTGATTAAGGTACACGAATACTAAACGTAGTGGCTCTCAATGACGTTATAAAAGGTAAAATGGTACAAAAACTAAAACCAGCCATGGTGTGCTACATGCCGAAACACCGGCACAAGTAGGTATTTCTCCTTTATTTATTTAAATAATTACGCGATTGAGAACCGTTACATACATAAAAGTATAAAATGTTAATATCCAAATTTATAACCCAATACACCTAAAAGAGACACCGAGAAAGTTTAAGGCGAACGCTAAAAATTCATTTATAAGTTAAACCTTTAGTGAAAAGTCTACGACGCCATTGAAACATTAAAGCCCTCGTTACGCTCCCATTGTTAGATATTTTTATACGGATCTTTCGAATTGAGTTTTGTGAATGAGTTTTTTAAGACCGATTAGTACCTAGGTAATATGATTCATTCATTATCAAGATGATGAGTTGTAGTATTATTTACTTTGAGAAAGATTTTTTATTCATGGTCGGTTGGTTGTTAAACAACGTTTTGCTATAATGGTTTTATATATTATATGGGTATGTTGATAATACATATACATAATGCAATTGTTTTTCTGATAATTTAATAACGACGAACTTACGTTATGACACAAATATATACTATGTAAGTAGGTACTTTGTTTAATATAAGTTTACAACTATTGTTTTGCAATGTCGCTTTGAGAAATAAATTTGTTTGACTAAAACTTTAGCCTTAACCTCTTTCTTTTTAATATCACGACCGACAGAATCAATACTGGGTAATTAGTTTCTATTTGAAAGCATGTTTCATCGGGTTGGATTTTAACAACTTACTATGAAAATTAATCTAGTCATAGCTATGCCAGCTTTTAATAATATGCAGATCAAAATCACTGAGATTTAAATGTGCTGTATATTTATTGTTTCATTAAGCATTTACTGCTTAGAGCGAAGTCTCTGATATATGCAGCCTTGGCCTGATTACCATCGTTATTTGTTCAAAAAGTTTAGAAATGTTGTTAAAAGATTGATAAGAAACAATGTCTAGTAGATAGGTATTTTTTTTAAGTACTTATCCCTTAAAATGTGAAGACAATGAAGGAAACATTAGGTCAGCAAGAAAAGCAAATGTTTTTATGTCGATCGAATCGTTGTCACTATTTCGTCTATTTTTGTTATCGTGAGACGTGCGACTCTACTAAATACAATATAGGAACGACTCGTATTTTATAAAACGCAGAGAGTTCTTTACCGTTGCTGGTGGCAAACCAAACAGTGGTCTCTGGTGTTGGACTTTGCTAATGTCAAGGGCATACACAGCCACGTCGCAGTCTACAGAATAATGTTTACTCTCAATAAAGCTCGTTGGATTTGTACAGGTATAATATGTGTATTTTTTAAACGCTCACGCCTGTATCCTTGAAGGGATAGACAGAGGTGTTGTATAACACCCACATTTCGCCATGAATTTTTAGGTCCCACATAATAGGGGGCGAGCCTATTGCCGTTACCGGGCACATCACCAGACTCCGTGCTGCTAGGTACTGAGAATTCGGAAAAACCCAGTAACAATTTTGCCCAACCCGGGAATCGAACCCGGTACCTCCGATCAGCAGTTGCATACTCTATCCACTGAGGCACACCACGGAGGCATACATACATAGACTCACGCCTGTTTCCCCGAAGGGGTAGGCAGAGGCATATTAAACGCCCACTTTTCGCCAGTGTTTTGATCCCACGTAATAGGTGGCGAGCCTATTGCCGCTTATCGGGATATTTTGTTTGCCAGAGCCTCGTCCGTTGATCGGCAGGTGCACCACTTGCAGGTGAGGTTGGTTCAATTAATTTGAAGGTTACACGTAGAGAGTATGAAAACCGATGTGGAGTCCCGTAATACATTGGTATACCTAATCAAGCAGCCTAACCTTCTTGAAAATATTTGAGGGTTCATCTATAGTTATCGTCGAATAGCTATATCACCTAAAACATGACCATCATAAAGTATGCTCTAAGAATGGAGAAAGTGATTCAAAGTCATTCGGAAGCCCCACAACTACGCTCAACTTAAATACGTACACTCATTCATAACCACGCCGAAATTACTCAACCTTATTAGAAGCTTGACGTGTACCTAGTTCTCACAACGCAAAATCATTTCAGATTGCGAAACCACCAAACGAGTATATGCTTATAAGCGAGCCAGGAAAGTAATTAAGTATATCTTCCTTATATTTTCCTAGTATATACGAGATGAGTCTACGCAGCTCAGCTCCGTTCATCTCTGTTGGATACGTGGCTTTACTCTCACCAAATATACATCAATGGAAACTGCACTAACGTAGACATATACTAGTTGTATTTATGTATGTGTATAATAGTGGAATCGTACTACGCGTACTAACAAATAAAGCTGCTTAGAGGTAGGTATATAAATATGAGGTGGGTTGTGTGAGTACGGTGAATATCAACAGCTGTTCGATGCGTAAGTCGTCGAAATCAAACGTTTATACGGTTCAGCAATTTTGTACGGAAGCTGTTAGTAGTAATACTTGACCGGCGAGGTTGCTCATGCTGTACCACATTGTGGTGGAGTAGCGTCGCCCGCCATTGAGGGAAGATTGAGGACACCGCGGTGGTTTTTAGTGCGTAGGTCATCAAGCAACGCCGAATGGTCTAGTGACCCGCGACAAGAGTTTACCATCGCAACACAAAAAAAGATAAGTTCTTGATGATATGATATTATATTATTACTAGAGGACGCCAGCAGCTACGCCTGCATTTTTTTTTAATTTACCCGTTTTGGCCGATCCCGTGGGAATTTCGAGAAATCCCTTCTTAGTGCACCCCTACGGTCCCCAAGGAACACACATGCCAAATTTCAGCTTCCTGCGCCCAATAGTTTCGGCTATAGCGTGTCTGTCAGTCAGTCAGTAACGCAAGGATTTTATATATTAAGATATTATCCCGAGCTAATTATAAATGTAGGTATGATAGAAAAATATTAAATACCTTTTGTCAATTACCACTCATATTAAAAAAAACATTTTTCTTGATATTTAATTGCATTATTGCCACTGGAAAAGCATGAGTCACGGCTTCGCATAGGTTAATGTGGCAGGCAATGCATAAAATGCCTTCCTAACGGCTATATGTTCAGTTAATATTCAAATGAAGGTCGCATCAATCTTATGCTAATGTTGAAGTAGGCAGAAATGGTTAATCGTTAAATAATTAAAATAGAGATATATTGAAATTAAGCTACAGTTTGCGGATTCTATTGCAATATATTGGTTTTACTGGGATTACATTTAAACCAAAAATACAAAAAATTAAGATAGTTTAGAATAATCTTTTACCCTGCGAGACCCGTCTATAGATAAGGATTAAAATTTTAAAATGGAGAATAAAGTTCCTCGGCCTACAATAATAGAGAAGCAGAGCAATAAAAAATCCGTAATACTTTCTATAGCACTTTCAGTCAGTAAATAAACGTCTGAAGTCACAAGTAAACTCTTTTTGCGTGGGAAAATACGTTATTCTTACCCCTCCTGTTGGGTAAAACCACCTCAATTGTCTATGAATACCATCAGACGACCGAGGTATCAATTACTGCATTATAAATGTACGTAAATACTGCAGCTCTACTTGGTTCACAAGACATCACTACAGGCATATAGATAGAGAACATAGGTAGGTATATAGGCAAAATGTTTCGGTTATCCACGATATATATCTTGCTCGTATTAACACATATTAATTTATAAAATAGGTATTCGTTTATATATAATAGGAACCTAGTAACATCACATGAGTCCAGTGGCGTAGCGTGGGGGGGGCCGGGGGGGCCATGGCCCCGGGCGGCACATTTAAAGGGGCGGCAAAAGAGGCCGCGAGAAATAAAATAAAAATTGTAATTTTAAAATTCTTGGCGCGCGTACTGACGCTATCCCAGCTGGACCGCAAGGCGGCATGGGCGCAGTAGAAAGAACAACAATCGAAAACAAAATCATCATTATTTTCATTACTTGAAGACTTGCTGGTGTCTAATATTCGGGTGATCTGCGAGCCTGTTATGAATAATTAATTAATCCATATATCACTGCCGAGCCGCCCCTGTGTGCGATGTGTTCTAGCTCCTGTGTGCTATTGCCATGGCGCACTGGCGCACACAGGCGCCAGGGCAATAGGGGCGCCGCGTGCCAGATAAAATAAGTGTTAATTATTGAAATTATGTTTGATTTGCTTCAAAATACAAAATAATCTTTATAGTTGAATAGGTATGGAAGAAAACAGGTACAGGTCTCCTAAGTCAATAGTCACACCTGCGGTTTAACTACATGCTATTTGAACGTTGACTCCAATATTTACGATATTTGCGTTAAAATCAAAGCCAATTATTTCCCTGCGACAAACGCCTTCTGCTAATATTTGGACGCAACCCTGTGGGACCACCAACAGCCCACTGTGCAGGGCCTGTATGGCAGCAGACGAGACGGCAGCCCACCTGCTCCTCGACTGCCCTGAGGTCGCACAGTACAGGCAGCAGTACCTGACGAAATACAGCACCCTGAGGGAAGCAGTGGGCCACATCAAGAGTCTGCTGGCCTTACTCGAAGAGCTGGGGTGGCCCGAATGACGACACCATTCCCACCCGCACGCAAAATACACGCCAAGACGTGGAGTTGCGGAAACAGCCCGTGCCATCAAGTATCAAGTAACCCTGTGGGACGAGACGCGAGATTTGTCCATAACCTTACAGATTTCGCCTCTCAACTCCTTATTTTTGCGACAATAAGGAGTGTGTAAATGCCATAAACCGGTGACGGACAGCAACGTCACCGGTGCGAGAAGCTACGCCCTGCGCCCTGCATGACGCACACGAAAACACACAGCGGCACAACTTCTCGATCGCCACGCTATTCGGAGGAGAATACCATTACCCTAGATTCAGATTCAGTTTCCGCCAGCTACATTATTCCCGGCCAAGGACGCGGTGGCGGTAACGGCGATGCATGGGGTCTGTAACATCACCGAGCTAGCAGGCGACTAAAATTTATCATACCTGGCTACCTACAACGAACGCAGTCTATGACTAAATGAACAGAAACCTCGCCGAGCCCGAGGTAGAATTAAGTCACTACCTACTGGGGTCATCAGAAGTCCGAGACAGAGGGAGAACATGTTAACTCAAAGATTCAGGTTACTGGTTCTACCCAGTGCCGCGCTGACCCAATCCAGCGCCTGTGTGCGAAATCCATGCGCCTTTTTGTCGTACTTTTTCGAAAGTAATTTTAATAATTAACGCTGGATTTCACCCGTCGCGCGGTTTCATACCCTGGCGCCTGTGTGCGCCGCACACATAGCATATAGGGGCGGCTCGGTCCTGCTTCTACCTTCAGGAAGGCGACCTACTCTCTTGGGTGGTGTCGGTTTCTTGGTCAGGAGGAAACTTGTAACCAACATTGTGGAAGTCGATAGTGTGTCGACCCAGGTAGCGTACCTACCTCATACTTGAACTTTACATTAGGCGTTGCCTAAAGACAATACAGGTATATGCGCCGACCTCAACTCGCCTGACGAGATCACCGCACAGAGAAAAAAAAAGGAGTGTAAACTTTCTGCCGAGATGCTCGGACTGATGAGGCAAGGACGCGAGTTGCCACTGTGGATAGCCGCACCGTCAACTCAAAGTTCGAGAATCTCGAGGAGGTTGAAAATTTTCATGCACAATTGTACACCTCGCACGTAAACAGACTAATTTATTGGACTTAGTCTTGATGACCACAGAACCTGACTGACGCGCCACTACACCAAAGACATATAACCTTCTAGTCCAACCTCTCTGCACTACACCAAAGACATAGACAAGGATGAGAGCCAGGCGGGAACATAGGACTAAGCATTTGTGGTCATTACGATTGCTTCTACATTAAAAATTTTACAAGCCGTCGACAGCTAGACTAAGCTATACATAATTATATTGCAGCCAAGAAACGGCTGCGGCCCTGCGCGACATATAGGTAAATACCGCTGAGACCTGCCAGGTTTCTTCCTTAAAAATATTATACCCTATGCTTCTTCATCGTGTCATTGGTTCAGATTTTCTGTTCCCAAAGCTTGGCTACAGTAACGGCATTGTCTGAGGCCACTTTAAGATCTCGTTTACTGCAGGTAGATGGGCAAAGAGGGCATGAAAGCAAATGCGCCATTGATTGTGATGGTAGTAGAGCCTTGCTGATTTCAGCATGAATGGGTCGGCTTGACCGGGGCCAACAGTAGGTACTACCTTCTCACAGAAAATCGATGTAAAGTAACAGTACTTAAACTGCGTTTCGTTCGGTGAGTGAGAGTGCCGGAGGCCCTATCCCCTATTACTTCTTCCTGATCCCACTCCTCATCCTATCCATTTTCCCAACCCCAAGGGGCGGCAAAGCAATTGTGACTCTTGTGGTGTTGCTTGTGTCTATGGGCGGCGGTAATTGCTTACCATCAGGCGATCCGTCTGCTCGTTTGGCGACTATTACTATAAAAAGAAAATGGAGCTCCGCAGTCGCTACACCTATACCCAATGCTTTATTGCTTACAATTGAGACGAAACAAATGATAACTAATTTGTTTAAATCCATCAAGCCGTTTGGGGGTGTAAAGCCATGCTAATGAACATACAAACATACCTACATCCGAAAAACCTTACACTTCTGGCAGATTTATTGGGGTACCTAAAAGAAGAGGGGGCGGCAAATTTCTGATCGGCCCCGGGCGGCAAAAAGCCACGCTACGCCACTGCATGAGTCTTAAGATTTTGAGGATTTACAGACATATTACTCGACTGGCGGCAATTTCGAGAAAGCCACGGCCGACTAAGGGACTCTTGTTAATACAGTTACGTTAATGATATACTTAATCTATAATGTGGTTGAGAACAGAATGGCAAACTAAGAAATCTAGGAAGGTTACAATGGACTTTGAACCGTATTCTCCATAATGCTTCAGGTATATTTTTCTCACAACGTATTTCTTCACGGCCTAATGCATAGAAATAGAAAAGTAGCATACATATTAAAGTTTCTTCGATAAGCCTGTGCATAAGTAATTATAATCTTGTACAAAAGCCGCGATGCAACCTTCATCAGCACAAGGTTTATTAAAAGATAAGCTCGAAGTGTCGAGGCCTCGGAACAAGTACTGAAACAAAACATTAACTCAGAGGTCGAGGCTATCGCGTCAATAACGTGAGAACAAGTTACTTAATAAGAAGTTGGCAGTTTGAATGAGAGCACAGATTCACACAAGAAAGCTAGATGGGAAAAGCTTTTTTGAACCACGCGTAACATGGGTGTAGTTAAAGGTACGGTAGTGTATTTTATTTAACAAATCATTTATTTTCTGTAAACTCTAGGCCGTAACAAAAGATTTTTTACTGAAAAAAGACAGTGTACAGAATTTAATCTTGTTTCGTGTAATTTGTCTTTACTGCACGTTTACTGTTGACATAAAACGTCTCAAGTTATTTCTTTTATTTAGCTAGTTACAGCTCTGAAATTTCAGTTTATTATTTTGTATTAGGTACTTATTTATCTATACATACATAGGTACATATTGTTACGAATGGCGATATTTGAAAATAACGCCATCTATCGGAGAATGAGAGAACTAGAAGAGAATGGATATATCGGTAGTTTAAAGGTATTTCATCTACTCTCTACTAGATGGCGTTACTGTTTGTTTACTCGAAGTATCGATTATTTTCTACTGTTACGAAAACATTCTCGGGAAGACTAGAAATGACTAGTTTGTTATCCGGCCGGTATAAATACCGCGCGGACAGGCGAATCGACTGAGTACAATTGAATAAGCGGAGCGATCAAGATCAGCGAAGGATCTGAAGAGTCGGAAGTGTTTAGTGGTGCGAAGTAGAGTTTTTATTAGTGTGTAGTTGAGTGTTTTTGTTCGTAAAATAAAGTGCAGTTTTAGTGGCATAGGAGTTTAATTTATCACCGAACCCCAGCTCGTAACAATATAAATACAATTGGAGTGAATAGTCAAAAGCGGTTATATTTTAATATTACAAACAGGTATTAAAATAACCGCTTTTTACTAAATGCATATGGATGCATACACGATACATTATACGAAATGAAATATTTTTTACAATTTTTGTCTGTGTGTCTGTTTATTTTCGCTAATCTCTGGAGCGGCTGGACCGATTTTGACGGGACGTTCACTGGCGGATAGCTGATGTACCAAGGAGTAATTTAGGCTATAAATTAACCGGATACGCGAAGTAGTTCCCTCAGGACGCGGGTGAAACCGCGGGAAACAGCTAGTATTTTATATAATTGTAATGCCAATAACATAAATATGATAATAATAATATTTTTAGTGGCAAGTAAATCATTGTAGTACATTACATGGAACGGTAAGTAGTTACAGTATCTGTGAAGTAGTTTACTACACAGAATAGTGGATAAATGTAATTTTAATAGCTTTTTTTGTGATCAACTTATCATACTGAATATTAGGAGATGAAAAATAATCTGAAATCTTATAAATATTATCAGGTTTTATTTGGTGAGTTAACATCATCATGTGCCATGTGCATCTTAATACGTGTTACATTGAGTAAATGACACCAAGTCAATTACTTAATATAATCAATTAGAAAGCTTGAAGGCGAGAATGAGTATGACATGCTATCACATAGCAATACTTATTTAAGCTCCAACATTGAGCGTATACATCGCATACTTGATAACTTATTCAACCGCTTCGAAGATACATCAATGCGAGTTGAAACATTTAGGCCACAAAGCTTTTAATATTTTATTGCTTGCTGAACGTGTACCGCCACATTGTCAAACGTATAAAATCAAAATAAAAACCAGCTACAAGCCAGTGCCGTCTCACTATTTTATGTAGCATCAGGGTACCTACTAGTCGATATTAGTAAACCCGAATATGCTAGACTATGCTTTGAGGAGATTTAACTGATTTAATCATTTACAAAAAATAAATTAACCTACTTACAAAGAGCTCTCTTTGTAAGTAGGTTACAAACAAATTTAGTTTTTGTATTATCGGTTTTATTTAGCTTCTACAGTAAAAAAGGTTGCGTTGTAAATTCCTGTGTGTAACTATATCGGCTATCGTCCTTAAGGTGCGGTGAAATAGCGATTTTGAATATCGACTTATATGAGAGTTTAATTGTTTTTAGTTTGCCGTTCATATTGCTGAAGAAACAGATACCTACGATTCAAGTTATTGAAACTACAGTTCTGACAATCAGCGTGATTTCGCAGTGGGTTGTCAGGGACGCCATGGGGACTTAGCGAGACGTAAAGTAACAGAATCTATACTGTTGCGTTTCGATCGGTAAGTAGGATTGCCGCAGGCCCCATACCCCACTCCTTCTCCTTCATCCGGCTTTTCTTCCTATTCCTTTTCCCACCACAAAAGCTGGCAACGCGCTTGCGACTCCTTTGGTGTTGCTCGTGTTTGCAGGCGGCGGTAATCGCTAACAATTTGGTGATGCTTGTGTCCATGAGCGACGCCAATCGCTTATCATCAAGCGAACAGTCGGCTTTGTAGCGACCTTTTGCGTAAAAAAACTTACCTGAAAGTTGATAGTAGAGGTGACGATCTTCATGGACTCGGCGTAGTTCCGAAGCACGGAGTCGGTGCTGAGACAGTTCTGCCGCCATTCGTACAGCTGCTCCAGCCGCGTCACGCAGCGCTCGCAGATCTTCTTCGGCAGGAAGTCATCTTTCGATATCTGCTGGATAAAACACATTTTTGTTAAACAGTTACCCAACATAGCTATTAGAATTACTACAAAACTTTCAATTTCACACCTTAAACTTTCGATCCCTATGATATAGGCGAAGTCGCGGGCAATAACTGCGAGTTTAGAATAAATATCTATTAAGTCTCAGAACTCCCAGACTCTGAAATCACAACTTGTTTGTTGTATCTGGGGAGTCAAATCCACAATACCTGGGACGATATAATGGTCGGGGTGGTTGGGCGACCATTTTAAAATCTTTCCCAATAACATTTATTGACAATGACATAATGATTCCAGACTAGTTTGAAAAGCAATATGCTTTGTGTTCCTTTGTAAAGACGCTATGTTTTTAGTGCGCGTTAACGTTACCTCGTAACAAATTTCATCAAAATCAATTTAACAGTTTAACCATAAATCGTAAAACACGGGCTAGGTTGCCTTCGTTTCTATTTATAGCATAAAACCTCATTCACACATGAGGAATTTCTCGAACACAAACGACAAAGAATATTTCCTCTCATTGGAATTAGATTTTTCAAAATCTTGCATCAGTAAGAGTTAAGGCCGACCTCACATTGGGCGCCAGCGTTCCTCGAGCGTGCGCCCGGCGTTCACTCCGTAGTACAAAGTGAACGCCGGGCGCACGCCGAACGGACGCCGAGCGTACGCTCGAGATACGCTCATGAAGAATGTGAGGGAGGCCTTATAGTGTATGGATAATAAATGGCATGAAGAAAAGATCAGCGCACGCTTAAGGTAGTGAGCGCCGCTTAGAGGAAATAAGCTCTAAGAATAATAAGCTCAATTTTTAGATAAGTCTTTGTGGGTAAAGCGACAATTCGGATTGTTGAGATCGCAGTTTCTTATCCAGCTTTATTACCGACAATTTTCTTGTTCCCCTGTTTACGTACACCTATTTACAATAAACATGAAAAATGAGAATATGCACCAATATAATTGAGGATATCTGTGTCAGTCAACACTCTGTTTTAGGCATGCTAGAGTATTTCAACCTAAACAGGGATTTGAACGTCAATGTGTTCATGCATATATATCTAATTGTATGGGGAATTAAAAAGCAGTAAAATGAAATATATTACAAGACTAGACCAAATCTGTACCTAATGATTTAGTTACAAGTTACTGCACTTAGAAAACTCTACTGGTGTGAATGAGGCATTAAAATAGAACGGCGGTGCTTTAGTCGAGGTTGCATTTAGATTCGGTTTGTCTATTAGATGTACAATTACGCGATTAATTACAACCAAATTGCATTTACCTCGAAATTAAAACTACAGCTACTTGTATAATAATATGGTAACGGAAATTAACGCGATCATGCGTATTCGGTATTTGCATGTATCTGGAGGCATACGTTTCAGCCGGGTTGTACTGATTGGTAGCAAGCGGATCGTATCTATGTACGTGGCACAAGGAGAATCTAATCATGACGATAAAGTACTGTGCATTGTAATAATATATTATTACCATATATTTTTCACCGGATTTTTTAAATGAAACTAAGGTAATTTACAAGTAAATTGAGCACACCACATTGAATTGTTTAATATTTGCAATAAAATTGCGTTTAATTTGCAATAATATCGCTTATTCATTGATGCAGACGAACGCATTAAATATTACAAATATTTGTATCAAATTATATCCTTATTGGACAATATCAGACATGCATAATCGAATCATCCAATCAATGAAGCATGAACGTTCATTAACTTAGGTACAAGCGAAATTGATCCTTATGGGTATAAAAATAAAAGCTTCGAAAAGAAGATGATACGCGCAAGTTCGTACAAAGGAGATCTTGGTCACGTGATATGAATGCGTACTTGTTAACGGAGTGATGTGTGTGCGAGGGATTTGTAGCAATACGTCATGGCAATCCCTACTTGGCATCACTGAACGATGTGTGAACAAGGGATTCCAGTAATCCCTTACGGTGACCTATTTCAAGTCAAGTCCGCTGGTGAGTGGCGGGGTCAACGAACTCCGCACGCCTATTACTACTAATGCATTATTAACCAAGAAATCAATAGACTCGTTATAAGACTTATAAGATATGATACGGTTTCTTACGCGTCTCAATTTGGTTGTATTGACATTTGTAGGAATGGAACTTAAATGATGGTAAATGGATACGTAAATTATTGTATAAGTTTGTTTTAGATGTGTTATTTTGGTTTTATTGTGCTATTTGACCTAATCGCGAACTTATTTTTGGCTTATTTCCTGAGAAATGACTCTGAAATTTGCACGTTTGACAATGTTTTACAATAATTTTAAACACTTATTTGATTTTTAACAAACAAACTTTTGTATTAAAAGTAACTTTAGCAACATAGTGACCGTAATAATATGATTTATATTTATACAAAACATTGGGCTATAGAAAATGAAATTGAAAAATATTTATTTGTTTTAGCCTGTAGCTGCAGCATAGGCTTAGCTATGCAAAAAAAAACTCAACAGGTATTGTGCGATTTCGTTATGCCTTGTTGTGGTCGTAGCACGACGTAGCGCGCAGGCGTCTACGACAGCTACGTGCGGGTGCTACGTAGCGGCATTATTGCACTTCAAAGAACCACCAACCTGATGTTTACATTACACTTAACCATTCATTATTCTATACACTTTTGGAAAACACTGCATTCGAGCACCAGGGTGTACTGAACTTAGTCTGCGTAGGTGATACGAATGTCAAGGACAAAAGTCCAGTCACTTTAGTACAAAGAAAGACTCACCATAGTGGGCAGGCAGGTCCTGAGCTTGAACAGAATCTGTCGCTGCTCCGACTCCTTATCGAAGATGTGCAACCTGGGCCCGCTCTTCAGGGAGCACAGCCGACAGAGGTCGGTGAACGCCGTGAAGTTGAGGTCCTCGGGCTCGGTCATCGCGAAGCACCTGATGAGGAGGTCAAGGAGGCAAGAGTTGTCCATGTATACGGCGGTGGTTCTCGGGTGGCGGGAGACAGGGTCAACGCCGCGGCATGTCGCGGGTGCAGGCACGGGGAGGCGTCGCGCCGCCGCTGCGTCCGGGGGGCACTGGGGCCGCGGCGCGCGCCACCCGACGCCCCTCGCCGAGCCCCCTCCCCCCCCTCGTGCCCCCCGCCGTGCCCCCCGCCACCCGCCTCGCGCACGCAGCCCCCGCGCGCCTCCCCGTTGAAGGGTGGCCCACGACCGCGGAAAACGCCAGTTTTCCCACTTAACGGCGTCTGAGAACGATGCTGTTTATCGATATGCAATTGATTTTATTATTTGTTTATGTACTTCTGTCTATACGCTGTCTTACATATATATTTTTTTTTACTTTTAGAATACTAAATACATACACTCAATGAAGACCATATTTAACTGCATACATTCTGTGATACATTCTAAGCCTGGTCAACATCATATAATAAAAAAATATAATTCTTTTAGGTCCATAACTAAAGTAGCATGCTAAATTGTTTGCCTATTATTTTAGTTTAAAGCCTTAGACGACATGTAAAACACACATCATAATTATATCTGTTATCGTATTCGCGATCAACATTAACATTATAACAAGGTCTACATCGGACCTTTTTGCTCGACCTACATAACACTGCGTCACTGTCAGAAATAACTTCACACATCATTTTTTCTTTGGTCGTGGTATATTGTTGCTAACGTTTTTATTTCTAAAATAAAAGTAATGTCTGTTCGCTCATCTGATTCCGGGGCTGATTTCCATGCGTATTCTGAGAGGACGCTGGCTGTCATCAAACCAGAGGCTTACGAAGATGCCGAGGCCATTGAGAACACGATTAAAAATAATGGTTTCACCATCCTTGCGGTTAGTTTTACTTTTATTTGTACGACTCTATTGTATCTATATTACGTAATTCTTCTGTAGTTACGTGTGCATGCAGAGTCTTGAACTCATCCTCAATGGTTTGACTAACTATGATGTTTGTTTAAATGATGTTTGTTTAAATGTGTTTGATTTGGTCTCTGGAAAGTATGGATCTGGGCTTTTCTTTATTACTAGCTAACAGCTGCTTAAGCCCCCGTGGCTTAGACTATTATTCGATAAATGTATGTATAGACCATACAACAAAAAAATTATTTACATTTGAACCAATAGGTTCCTGCGATTAGAAAGTTCAATCATCCATAAAAACTTTTCAGCTTTATGATATAAGGGATGGATTGGGTACCAAGAGCTGTCAGTTTTGATTGCTTACTTAATACCTAAGGACATACAAGATTAAATGAGAAAGAAAAAGTAATAAAAAACCGTAATCTGTCCACACAGCGGTTGTCTTATTTTGGAGAAGACGGCTGTGGACCGCGCGTAAGACCAATTTTGGAACAGGAAATGACTATTAGATTAACTATCTCGTCACGTCATTAAAACAACTAACTGCAATATATTTCCATCTACAGTAGTTTAGGCCCAGCGATGATATTTCAGTGAGTACAACTGATTTTATGTACAGTCAAAGAAGTTGGCGGTGGACCAGTTTGAAAAAAAAATCCCTTGGCTTGCTCGTAGAGTCGAGGCACACTAGAAACTGGTTTTGTATAGGAGGGTCAATGTGGGTGTAAAGTAGTACTAGAAGCGACGATTTCTTGCTGAGCGATTCTCGCCTTAGGGTTGTCTAGCAGGAAGTTGTTCGATTGTACATGAGGATGATTAATACCTTAATCAATAATTAATTACTCTTAAATATACAAAAGATACAGTATTTATTTATGTAATACAATAAGCGCAGCAAATATCGCTCCAGTTGACGATAGTTTCGATAGCATAAAAGGAAATTCTTTACAATGCGAGCGGGGATTATTGCAAGCTGCATCTACACCTTTGTTACGATATCATTATTATCATTGTATGTTTCAATGGCGAGTTGTAGTTACGATAGTTCCAAAGGTACTTTATTTGTTTCTTTTGTTTATAGACGTCTTAAATAGTATATTTAAGCAAATATTTGAAATGCGTAGCAGGTACCTTATAATAATTATTCCAATTAGTAAGTAATATCCGTGAAAGCTGAAAGTGATCATGATTGTGTCAGTGTCCGAAAGACGGAAAACGGAAATAGTAATTAATAATTAAAAAACCTTCATAAATTTTAATTCCTTAAACTTGAATGGCACCTAACGGGAAGAAGAAAATATAGGAATTTTCGCAATCGGTGAATATATAACACAGGTCTGAGGTAGCGAACTTAAAAAGGCAACGGTATTTAGAACCTCCATATTATTATATTTTTTTAATATTGGCACACGGCCGGTTTCAATATTCGATCTATCTATGGATTTTGAGATTAAAAATTCGTTTTGACATATTTTGTATATTTGTATTTTGGACATATTATAAGCATGGGTATTTGCAGAAAAAGTTTGAGAAAGCGCATGATTCATTTGAACTACAGTCAAAAGTGGTTTAAAAGTGCTTTTATTTGATCTTTCAAGCTGGTATACCGCTATAGATGTTTCGGTAGGTACTATGGAAATAATATAATGTCATCACATGGAATACTTTAAAACGCTTGTTCTGCTCGATCGGTTCTAAAAACGCTTAATATTATTGTACAGACTGAGATCGCTAGTGAGACGCCGAAGAGACTTACGGCCGGTTTTAATATTCGATCTGTCCATAGATTTAGAGATTCAAGATATGTGTTTGATATATTTTTCTATGGAGCTTATGTCAAAAACGAATATAAAATCTCAAAAAAATGGATACATCGAATATTGAATACAGCGGTTAAGTGCTCTTTATTAAAATTAACCGCGGTTAATTTGTTTAGCAATGTTTACTAAAAAAATGTGCACCAACATTTTTATCCGTCCCATCATATTCACCCTACTTATAATCACCTTTATTACTTAAACACATATTGAACTATACACTTTACGAGCCACTAATGTTATTAAATTCCATCAAATACGAAAAATAATATGAGGCGTCGATCAGAGGGGTTTATCGCTTGCATTAATCGAGTGCATCGTTTGTGGAACATAAAACACACATGTCGGTCACTCACATGTGCTACGTAGCTTTTCATTGGTTGCTTGTTTGTCTGGCTGTCGTTTTCTAAATAAATACAGTTTCAATATAATGTCAGTGTGATACTTATGTTACAAAAAGCGTATTCTTCTAAATTATCTGATATTTGAATGAAATTGTAACGAGATCGTAAATTGAACAAGTGTCAAAATATGTGTCAACGACGAACTGTTTATTTCAAATTATACTATAATGACATTATATAGATAGACATATCAGAATACCGCTTCTGAGTAAATTCAAAATATCATTTCAATGTCGTATAAAAATACGAGAATTGGCCTGCAGGTTATGGTATGGTGCGTCCACACCGCTGTTACTTTTTGTTGAGGAGTATTGCAGAATGTTTAGATATTCTATAACAAAACACTCGAGGTGACTGCATAAAAATTTTATATTGTTGCTAAAAATCATTGAAGGTTGCCATGTTTCTAAATGTTGCTCAACAAAAAGTAACTGCGGTTTAGATCCACCGTTAGACAATATCTATAATCTTACGTCATGGAAAACCTGCGTAATCCGTCAGTCTTTAGCTGTATTCTGATGTTGACGTTACGGGTTTGATACCCAGGCCAAACTTTGAAAATTGTGAAATGGCTGCCTTGTCACTTCGTAGCAACTCAGTGTTTATTTATTTAGTCTTAACCTCAGTGCCTGGTACGCGACGATAGCAAAAAAATCTGTCGATAGGCATGCCTTCACTGCCCTGGAAGTTGAGTAGGACTTTAAAGCCTTGTATTCATTAGGCAACATTTGTTGATAAACACTGTTAATAAACAGTTTATAAACAGTGTTGCATCATCTCTGGATACAGTTTATAAACAGTTCATAAACAAATGTGATGAAACATTGTTTCTGAAACATGTTGCCGTGTTCCCCAATCAAACGGAGAACAAGCCGAAACATTTTGTTTATTAAGCAAAAGTCAACAGGTGTGGACGTGTGTTGCGCGAGTTTATTAACATGGAAGTAGTGTGGTCCAACCACCAAGTTTCGATGATCATAGAGCTTTATCAACAGAATCATGTACCTACTTTGAGACTCTTCAAATAGAAATTATAAAGACAAATTAAAAAAAAAAGATGCTTGGGCCAATATTGCTGCAGAATTGAATATATCAAATGTAATAAATATAATATATATATATATATATAATATGTATATATATATATATATACAGGGTGTTACATATCCATCCGTCCGATCAATGAAGGGGTTGTAGAGTAGCGTAAAATGATGAGATATTTGTCATTATTTCACGGAAATTCAACATAAAATTTTCCCATGTAAATTTAATTAATTTTAAATAATATCATATCAGATTACCCATGGCAACACTAAAGACTCATAAATCGTATTAGCTAGGTATCTACCTAAAGTTCATAAAAATTTGACGGCAAAAGCGGCGCCTTTGAGTGCATAGGCCAACCGACCGCCTCCTTTGACAAAAGCCGCCGCCGCGCGTCATCGTCCTTTACACGTGCCAAGTATTATTTTAGGTATAAACAGATTTTATGCACTTGATGCAACAGCTGATCTTTTGCTTCGACGGTTTAGGCAAAACTCCGTAAAACAAAGTACAGTATTAAGGTTTTCTGTTTGTTTCGTGCGAGTGCGTGGCCAACTCTGGTGTCACTGTTTTCAAACTGCTCGAATACCTACGACATGGCCTAACGATTCTTGGATGCGGCTTTACGGGCCGTCGGAAGCCCGGAAGCGCTTTCATGTAATGTCACACGCGGTCACCCATCTAAGAGAAAATCGTCGCGCTATGACTACGGTACTTACATTAATAACTACCTACTTTTTAATTGGTTTAATCTTACGTAACTAGGTACCTACCTTAATTGATAAAAATATCAACTTGCTGTAAGTTGCGACGGTCATTCTCCACATGTCCGCCGCCCACGTCCAGACACTTACGGCACCTTTGCACCATATCCGAACGCACACTTCTTAACACTCCTGGGTTTAAACTTCGGAAAGCAGAAACGATACGCGCACGCATTTCTTCTTCAGTGTCACACGGTTTTTGGTACACTATTTGTTTAACGTGTCCCCACAAGTAAAAGTCTAAAGGCGTTAGGTCCGGTGATCTTGGTGGCCACGAGATAGGCCCGCTTCGTCCAATCCACTTGCCAGGGAACTGTGCGTCAAGATACTCACGCACAGCTCGTAAAAAATGAGGTGGGGCACCGTCGTGCTGGAACCACAAGCTGCGGTGGAAGCTTAACGGCAACGAATCTAACTCGTCACTTAGAACTTCCCTCAAAAATCTTAAATAATTGGTACCGTTCATGGTTTCATTTAAAAAATGCGGACCAATAATACGGTCGCCGAGGATTCCCGCCCACACATTGATGCGCCAACGATGTTGAAAATGGCTTTCTTTCATCGCGTGTGGATTTTCAACAGCCCAGACGTGTTCATTGTGACAGTTGAAAACACCCGTCCGCACAAATGAACATTCGTCGGTAAATAACACGCGCTCCAAGAACGTAGCATCCTCTTCTACTTTGCCAAGTAGCCAGTTGCAGTATTGTCTTCTGTGGGCATAGTCCGACGGCATAAGTGAGTGAACACGTTGGTAGTGAAAAGGATGTTGTCCGTCTTCTTTTAATATCCTCCACACTCGCGCGTTACTGGTGCCCAGTTCACGTGCCGCACTCCTGGTACTCTGCGTGGGATCCTCAGCGAATAATTGTAAGACCTGTTCCACTACACCGTCGCTACTTTGTGGTCTGCCACCATGATTGCGATTCGAATCATCGCGAACACTGCCCGTGTTGTACACCCGGTGGTGAAGCCGTTGAAACGCGCGCTCCGACGGCACGGGTAGACCCCGTGGTCTGGCATACCGTTCCTCGTACTCTCTACGAGCACCTGCATAATTGCATTCACTCCTACCTAAGCACATCAACATGTTAAAGTATTCAGGGTTTGAATATGACATACCTAACGAATCTACTATTTCACGCGGAAGTCTAAACAAAAGGAAAGCTAGCGAAAGACTGAGTGTTCAAGTAGGCAAATAGTTAATTCGTAAATCAAATAGGTAAATAAATAGAGATGTAACAAATGGTATTCACTGGAGTACTGTTTCTATCGACATTTTATGTTATTGTTTACCTGATAGAATATCGGTAGCTAAACCCCTAAAACGTCAGCTTTGTGTAAATTTATGTTTTTATTTGCTGTTAATAAATAAAAACATTCCATGGTTTAGACTAGAATCAGTTTATTTAAGGGTACTGACTCCGCGTGACGACTGTCAAAGATCTTCATGACTGTTGCTCCGACGGTTTAACGTGCTCTCCGAGACACAGGGATATTAACTATTTATTACGCACGTAACTTGGAAAAGTCTTATTATCTTATTATGTATTTGATGCGCGCCGTGGATTCGAACCCGATACCCTCTGCACGGCAATCCGTTGGTATCATCACTAGGCTATCATTGGCCTAGTAGTCTAGCAGGCTATCATTCTAGTTTTAACATGTCATGTTAAAATTAAATAAATCGATATTATCTCTTGATCGTAAACATCACTAGAGCGGTCCCTTTGTGTACGGCGGCTCGCTTGACGGTAAAATTGCACTATTTTAAAAAGGCGGCATGCCCTTTGACACGGTAAGCGGCGAAAGCCGACAATTTTTAATAAATTTAAAGGCCTATCCACACGACACAATTTTACGTCCAACTTGACTAAATCACTTGATTAAATCGTGACGTGTAGACGCCAGTCGTCCAACTCAAGTTCATCGGGTGTGCGGACCACCAGATTTTAACCAATTGGGTGGACGGAATGAAATTCAGTCATTTGATTGTGTCGTGTAGACGGGCAAAGCCAATTCCATTGAAAATTTGATCAGTGGTAAAATTGTGCCGTGTGGATGGGCCTTAAGAATCATAAAGGATTCCGCTATTGAGGGGAGTGTTGTTAGTTTACAGAATTTTCGCTAATTTCGGGGTAATGTTTCTCGTTAGCACTGAGCTAAGGAAATTTATTCTGATGTTTTATGATGACCTAGATTTTTTTTATTATTTTTCCTGGTATGCCTGATAAGTCAGTAATATGACCTTTCGAGATCAGACGGGGGTTTATGAAACACACTGTATATATATAATTGGTTAAAATCTGGTGGTCCGCACACCCGATGAACTTGAGTTGGACGACTGGCGTCTACACGTCACGATTTAATCAAGTGATTTAGTCAAGTTGGACGTAAAATTGTGTCGTGTGGATAGGCCTTTAAATTTATTAAAAATTGTCGGCTTTCGCCGCTTACCGTGTCAAAGGGCATGCCGCCTTTTTAAAATAGTGCAATTTTACCGTCAAGCGAGCCGCCGTACACAAAGGGACCGCTCTAGTGATGTTTACGATCAAGAGATAATATCGATTTATTTAATTTTAACATGACATGTTAAAACTAGAATGATAGCCTGCTAGACTACTAGGCCAATGATAGCCTAGTGATGATACCAACGGATTGCCGTGCAGAGGGTATCGGGTTCGAATCCACGGCGCGCATCAAATACATAATAAGATAATAAGACTTTTCCAAGTTACGTGCGTAATAAATAGTTAATATCCCTGTGTCTCGGAGAGCACGTTAAACCGTCGGAGCAACAGTCATGAAGATCTTTGACAGTCGTCACGCGGAGTCAGTACCCTTAAATAAACTGATTCTAGTCTAAACCATGGAATGTTTTTATTTATTAACAGCAAATAAAAACATAAATTTACACAAAGCTGACGTTTTAGGGGTTTAGCTACCGATATTCTATCAGGTAAACAATAACATAAAATGTCGATAGAAACAGTACTCCAGTGAATACCATTTGTTACATCTCTATTTATTTACCTATTTGATTTACGAATTAACTATTTGCCTACTTGAACACTCAGTCTTTCGCTAGCTTTCCTTTTGTTTAGACTTCCGCGTGAAATAGTAGATTCGTTAGGTATGTCATATTCAAACCCTGAATACTTTAACATGTTGATGTGCTTAGGTAGGAGTGAATGCAATTATGCAGGTGCTCGTAGAGAGTACGAGGAACGGTATGCCAGACCACGGGGTCTACCCGTGCCGTCGGAGCGCGCGTTTCAACGGCTTCACCACCGGGTGTACAACACGGGCAGTGTTCGCGATGATTCGAATCGCAATCATGGTGGCAGACCACAAAGTAGCGACGGTGTAGTGGAACAGGTCTTACAATTATTCGCTGAGGATCCCACGCAGAGTACCAGGAGTGCGGCACGTGAACTGGGCACCAGTAACGCGCGAGTGTGGAGGATATTAAAAGAAGACGGACAACATCCTTTTCACTACCAACGTGTTCACTCACTTATGCCGTCGGACTATGCCCACAGAAGACAATACTGCAACTGGCTACTTGGCAAAGTAGAAGAGGATGCTACGTTCTTGGAGCGCGTGTTATTTACCGACGAATGTTCATTTGTGCGGACGGGTGTTTTCAACTGTCACAATGAACACGTCTGGGCTGTTGAAAATCTACACGCGATGAAAGAAAGCCATTTTCAACATCGTTGGCGCATCAATGTGTGGGCGGGAATCCTCGGCGACCGTATTATTGGTCCGCATTTTTTAAATGAAACCATGAACGGTACCAATTATTTAAGATTTTTGAGGGAAGTTCTAAGTGACGAGTTAGATTCGTTGCCGTTAAGCTTCCACCGCAGCTTGTGGTTCCAGCACGACGGTGCCCCACCTCATTTTTTACGAGCTGTGCGTGAGTATCTTGACGCACAGTTCCCTGGCAAGTGGATTGGACGAAGCGGGCCTATCTCGTGGCCACCAAGATCACCGGACCTAACGCCTTTAGACTTTTACTTGTGGGGACACGTTAAACAAATAGTGTACCAAAAACCGTGTGACACTGAAGAAGAAATGCGTGCGCGTATCGTTTCTGCTTTCCGAAGTTTAAACCCAGGAGTGTTAAGAAGTGTGCGTTCGGATATGGTGCAAAGGTGCCGTAAGTGTCTGGACGTGGGCGGCGGACATGTGGAGAATGACCGTCGCAACTTACAGCAAGTTGATATTTTTATCAATTAAGGTAGGTACCTAGTTACGTAAGATTAAACCAATTAAAAAGTAGGTAGTTATTAATGTAAGTACCGTAGTCATAGCGCGACGATTTTCTCTTAGATGGGTGACCGCGTGTGACATTACATGAAAGCGCTTCCGGGCTTCCGACGGCCCGTAAAGCCGCATCCAAGAATCGTTAGGCCATGTCGTAGGTATTCGAGCAGTTTGAAAACAGTGACACCAGAGTTGGCCACGCACTCGCACGAAACAAACAGAAAACCTTAATACTGTACTTTGTTTTACGGAGTTTTGCCTAAACCGTCGAAGCAAAAGATCAGCTGTTGCATCAAGTGCATAAAATCTGTTTATACCTAAAATAATACTTGGCACGTGTAAAGGACGATGACGCGCGGCGGCGGCTTTTGTCAAAGGAGGCGGTCGGTTGGCCTATGCACTCAAAGGCGCCGCTTTTGCCGTCAAATTTTTATGAACTTTAGGTAGATACCTAGCTAATACGATTTATGAGTCTTTAGTGTTGCCATGGGTAATCTGATATGATATTATTTAAAATTAATTAAATTTACATGGGAAAATTTTATGTTGAATTTCCGTGAAATAATGACAAATATCTCATCATTTTACGCTACTCTACAACCCCTTCATTGATCGGACGGATGGATATGTAACACCCTGTATATATATATATATAATTATGTTTACAAAACCAATGACTATTACAAAGTGATCAGCCATCGATAGGGATTACAAAAAACAGGTGCATGCGATTTTCGACCTTATTGACGTAACTCAGAATTTATAATTTTACTAACGTATCAATGTCAGAAAGCAAGAAAATACAAAAATAAAGTCTCTCATGAATTGTCAATAAGGTCGAAAATCGCATGCACCTGTTTTTTGTAAGCCCTATCGATGGTCGATCATTTTATAGTCATTTGTTTTGTAGACGTTCATTTGTCTTACACAATTTCTTTTTAAACTTATTTTAGGTACCTATCCCCGCGGTAAAACTAGTGGCACATAATAGCTAAAGGAGATTCCTATGTTTATTAGCAAAATAGATCATATTACCAAAAATATTCAACACTATTAGTGGTATCGTTGGGAATGTCAAATAAATCACGTCGTCACGTCGTGTCCTTGGTAACAAATGTATATTTTTAATCCGTGCTTTTAAAAGTTTCAGGTGCATGCCTTTGTTGGTTCCACTCGCTATTTTATTTACAACTGTACTTCTGCCGTATAGCGAATCCGGCGAGTCCAAGAATCTACCCAATCCACGAATCTGTCGAGTTGGGAATCTGCCAAATCACGAATCTGTCCAATCCAGAATCTGTCGTTTACCGAATAAGCGATTTGTCTTAACCTATTGTGACAACCCTACCAAAATAGGTAACAAATTTACAAGCTCTTAAGAAGCTGTCTCTCTGTTCGATTTATTTACTCATGTGGCATCACTACCTCCTCGGGCGACATCCTAGCAACAACTGACAAGTGTGGACGGCCATGTTTCAGAAACAGTGTTTACGGTAAACTTGATGATAAACACGTCATAAACAGTTTATCAACAAATGTTGCCTAATGAATACAAGGCTTAAAGTGGTTCGCAATCTGTGTCTACTACCGTACTTGACACACGTCGCGGCCCACGCCAAAGCGCAATCACATGTTCCTAGCAGAACGGGTTGCGCGGGCTCTGCTGTTGCCTTAGCGGAGACTCTCAAAGGGCGCAAATATCAGAATCCAGTAAGAGATTACGTATTTGAGGCGTTTGCTGTCGAAACACTGGGGCCATGGCGTCCAACTGCGAGGTCCCTTTTTAGAGATATCGTAAAGAGATAGGACGACGTCTCGCATGACCGTTTAAGTTTTTATGTTTGTTGTATAATTGTTTATAATTATTAATTTTAAGATTTAACATATAATTAGTGTTAAGATATTTAAGTAGAATATAAATATAACTATTGTAATATATAAAGACTCTATCTTGACTCTATCGCGTACCTACTTACATTTAAATGTCTCGTAGTCCAAGCATTTGCTGTAGGTATATTTTCAATTTTAATCGTCCCTTTTATATTGGATAGATACTTAAATAGTCCCCTTGTTTAATTTGTCCCTGTAAGCTTTTTACCGGTAGCAAAATGAATCATTGCAATTCATTTCCGACGAGTGATTGCACTTTTACCGTACGACTTTGACGCATGTCTACAATTTTGCATGTCTGTGACGTAACACGGTGGCACTTATGCACAGATCTATATACTTTTATTCACGTCTTTTGATACATTATTTTCTTTTTAATATTGTGCTTTGCAGCACATTAAGCTATATACCTACCTAAACTAGCTGTCACCCGCGGCTCCGCCCGCGTGTATGTTGGTTATCGCGATAAAAACTATCCTATGTTCTTCCTCGGGTCTTTAATCATTGATCGAAGAATTTATAAATACTGATCTCTCAACAAAAAATCCTCATCATACTGGGCAACTACTGCTAAGCCGTCAAGTCTGTATAGGTTATAGTGAAGATGGGCTCTTATAGTTCCTCATCAGAAGTTTCAGATCTTCGATTTTTGTAAGTCAACAGAAATTGCTCATCAGACTAAACAACAAAAAAAAGTTTCATTCAAATCCGTCCCGTATTTTCGGAGACTAGCGTGTACAAACAGACAAACAGACAAATTTTTTTAGATTCTTGCTCTATTACTATTTCTTAGCCTCCCTGAGTTTCTTTTCTGGAAATATATTCAATGTACAGGAATACTTTTTTTACTGTCTTATTATAATTATGGGATTTTTTGGGATAGAACCGAATGCTTGTTTTAAACAAGCATCGTACCTACTCCCAGTTTCACATTACGTACCTACTTATAATTATGATGGACAACTGTGAGACTACTATTGGACAGCTAACTATTACCAACTGTAGATCATTCCACATGTTGACCTGTCTGTTTTTAACAGCATCCATTAAAAACTTTTTTACATCGTCCGGCAGGCATTGTTCAACGTCCAGTCGAAGGTCCGGTCCCTATCCCCAACAATAGTACATCATAGCGAATATTTTTATCAATAATTCGCATACATTAGTTGACCGGTGGACGGTAGGGGTGCTCGCCGCTAGCCGCGCGTGCTCGGCGCGATCGCAAGGGTTGTGATATGCAAAACTCATATCGGCGTCAGAACTAGAGGGGCGCCTTCATTATTCTGCGTCACATGCAACCCTTGTTAGGGTAGGGCTGTCTACAGCTATTTTACAAATGTATTTTTTATTCAATAATAAATGTGAATTTGATGTGCAGGAATTGGTCTAGCAGGCAGGTATCTATACCTAGTTTACTTTATGAAAGCTGTGGCGTTTAGGTATGTATGGTAATATTCAAAGGTCGAGTAGGCATCTCGTTACAAGCGAACACTTGAGTTATTCTCACATACGAGTAGATATTAAATATTTGTTAGTGTGTGTGTTATGATCATCATCTTAACGACAAACGTCCACAACTAAGCTTGGCCTTTCCTAAATTTATCCTCACTAATATTGTGACTTCCGCTCCCAGCCGCTTTATAATAGCAGAAAACATTATACAATTTTACACGTAAAAAGTTGTTAATCATGGTTCTGTTTTATGATTTTACAATAATTTTAAACGTAAATCGTTGTTAATTAATCATGTTCTGTTTACACATTTCAAGTGCTCCTTAAAATTTAACAGTAAGCACAGTGACATTTTACGCTGTTTGCCTACTGTGTACCTACTTACTAGTTTATTTGCCGAGTTGCAACAATAGCAACTACATACTACACCCTTGCCTTAATTTTTCGCTCGCACTAAATTATATTTATACCTTTAACTTCTCTCCAGGGACAGCCCTATACATGTTGCAGATCTTCAAACGCCCCATCTCTCGAGGTCGCGACGGTCACCGCTGTTATCTACACAAACCATAGAAAAAACTAATTACGACTCCCCATTGACGTTTCGAGGGGACACTCCCGACTATCGCATATGATCGTTATTGTTTTTGTACGCTTTAAGAATACTTTATGTAGCTTCGTGTTGCATGTTATTCTATGTAGCGGTAACCATGGGTAACAGCACCTATTCTAATCCTGGTTTACTGCGATTACACCTGATTCTCGCTAGGTAGTTGGTAAAGCAGGAAAATAATTGCACTGATATGCAAAAGTCTTGAGCTTGTTCCTGCAACACTTGAGTTTTCTTGACTCCATATGAACAAAATATATACTTGTAGGTACAGATAATCCCTGACTATCTAACTTGAAGTAGGTATTAACCCCTAATGGGATAAAGAAGTATAAAAGTATTCTGTGGAGGTTAGGTAATTAGCTAGAATATAAGTAAAAATCTAATTATTAATACTAATTTAGATCGTCCGAGCATTTAAATTGTTAATCCTATGACAAGCACGCAATAAGCCGTAAAATCTCTTTTAAATACCTCGACTTACGGCCATTTTCAATATTCGATCCATACATTGATTTTGAGATTCGAGATTCGTGTTTGACATATTTTGTATGGAGCTTATGTCAAAAACTAATCTAAAATCTACAGATCTATCTATAGATCGAATATTGAATTCCGTCGTTAGCAAGCAAGTCGTAACATTACAAGATTTAAAACCTTTACCTATGTAAACAATTTGACCAAATTACAAATATAGCAAAACGAGAGGGTTACGTTTATGTTTTAAATCAATTAGTATAAAAGATTAAGATGCAAATTTTTTCCAAGCTTTTCAAAATATCAAGTTTTATGTTTAGATAGAATTATATAAGGTAAATGTTTTATACATTTACTTAAATGCATTATTCATACTTCCTCTGAACTGCAGACAGAATTAATACTTTATATCTAACTAGCGACCCAGTCCGGCTTCGCACGGGTGCAATACTTATTAGGCATGTATTATACATAACCTTCCTCTTGAATCACTCTTATCTATTAAATAAAACCGCTTCAAAATCCGTTGCGTAGTTTCAAAGATTTCAGCATACGTAAGGACAGACAGACAGCAGATAGATTTTGTTTTATACTATGTAGTGATAATATTATTTTTATCTACTGTTAACTTGTCCATACCATCTTGGTATAAAAATTCTCGTAAGGTCACGTACACTGAAACATTCAAAAAGAAAAGTTATTCTATAGTGTAAGGTACAACTTTAAATTGGAGGAGTCGAACACAAGGGTTAAGAGAGCTGCACCTTACACAATATGTGCTATCGTTTTGTTCGATTCTTTGTAGTTTATTTCCCCTCACGACATCTGACGCACCCCTTGTCACAACGCTTCTAGTTAAACTTTGAAGACTACAATTTATGGAGCGAATAAAAAGAAATCACGATCTTGTAGGTACGGGATATTATTTATTCATAAGTATTTTACTGTGTTTGTAATGTATATGATCCCTAAGACTATCTACAGTTTGCCATAGCTATGACTGTGTTTTATGTTCTTACTAAGCTGATTTTAAGGTTAAGGTTTGCTTGAGACACTGTTCGTTATGTCCAATATTGACCTAAAACTTATATGTGCTCATGTAGGTTGTAATCATACCTACCACACGTTTTCCTTTTGTAGCAAACTTTATTATATTCTCCGGTGCGGCAACGATTTTTGAAATAAAAGCTCAATAAGAGCCCAAAGGTCACAGTAATTTAACAATGATATGGTGCAACAAAGACATCGCAGTAGTGGTTTAGGCGGATGCCTCGTCGCTTAACACTGCGCCGACTGTTGTGGGTTCGATCCTCACATGAGGCTAGATTTTTTGTGATCCACAAATGGTACATACTTTTTAGGCACAAGCAGGACCAAAATCCTCAATTTGCCACACTTTAAGTCTCACCTATTAGTCCTTTAACATACTTAGGTACTTCACTGGCGCAGCGACCCGAAGTAGATCTCGGCCTTGCGCCACTCTTTGCTGTTTTGCGCCGCGTTTGACGAGTCGAACACCTCCATTTCTTTATTAAGATCTTTTGAAGTTTTGACAAATTCATCTTTCTAACAATATCTGGAGCGATCAACCGGTCGACGCCCGGCAGTTTGCCCGTTATGCTCTTTTGACAGCGCCATTCTCTTCCATTCGTTCGACGTGTCCTAGCTTGAACATTTATTAATTTGATTATTCAGTAAACATAAAAATGTCTTGTTCCCGCAGAAGCGTCACGTCCGCCTGACGCCGGAGCAGGCGGCGGAGATGTACAGGGGGCACTATGGCACGCACCACTTCCCGCACCTCGTGGCGCACATGTCCAGCGGGCCCTGCATCGCGATGGTGCTCGCCACCAAGAACTGCATACAGAGGTGGCGCACGCTTATGGGACCGCCACGGTGAAGATAAATATCAATAATTTACTCTTACATGACAGGATGGTTATTATGGCAATTAGCTTGTTATTAAAGGTCGTAGCCAAGGTTATTCACTAAAAGGACCTACCTAATCATCATCATCCTAAAGTAGTCCTACTAGCGATCATATAAGTATACAATTTTACCATGGAGTCAACGTTTCGTTAAGCCTCGCTAGCTATCGCTTTTGTATGGATCCGTACTAAGAAAAACGTTATTGCAGGGATATCAGCTTAACAAAAGTTTGTAAGAATACATACTACCTACTTATAGGTAACTGACTCGTATTTCTATTGTGAATGTAATAAATCTCGATTTTACTACAATACCTAAGCATATTTACGTATGCGAAGGTATTGTAGTACGTAAATACTACCTACTTAACTGATATATGACGATGATCAGCAAAACGTATAGGTACTCGGTCGGCCAGTAGGTAAGTATAGGTCATTTACGTACTGGCCGACCGAGTATATGTTACGATATGGAATTAAGTACACCAATCATAAGATATTTCTTCTTTGCAGAGTACTGGAAGCACAAGCGTACTGGCCGGACAGCTTGCGGGCGTGCTACGGGCGTCGCACTATGTACGGAGACTACTTCAACGCGGTGCACGGTAGCGATAACGAGGCTGAAGCGGTCCGAGAGATACACTTCTTCTTTCCTCACAGTACGTGTTTAAATATCTTTATTTAAACTTTTTGATAATATGGCATTCAGAACACTGCTAAACAAGTATGTAAATGGAAATATTTGACTTACATTTTCCAACCTTAGCCATCTGATCTTAAAATAGACAGATTGTACCTAGGTACCTGCTATACCTACTATCACAACCAGGCAACTGATAAACATATTCCTTAACGTCTAAAAACTATTCCAAATCAGACCTAGACAAGCAAACCAGCATGTTCAGGGCACGCTTAGAGTAAGATGAAGACAACAATCGCGCCTTTGCGCAGACTTTTCGTACTCGATAAATACATAATATGTAGATACGGTTTGGAGAGCCTTATAGAATGGACGATGAATGTAGGAACTTCAGAATGTTTAACAATCACGTTTTAACAGTAAACTTTTTTCTCACAGTGATAGTAGGCCCGCTCCTCCGCCACTGGCAGATCCATGACTACATTCAGAAGTATCTCACGCCGACCTTACAGCCTTCACTCACAGCCTTGGCCCACGAGCGACCGGCCGAACCGATACTGTGGCTAGCAGAACATCTACGGAGACATAACCCTAACGAGCCTGAACTCGCGCCGCAACCAACTGAACAGAGAGAAGAGGCGCGATGCCACACTCCTGTACCGTCTGAACAATCAATCGTTGTTGCTGAGAATAAACCGTTAAACCGTAACATAAACACGACGTAGGTAGGTACTGGAGGTTTGCAGGATTATGCGTGGTAGTCCAGCTCGGAAGCAGGTCCTCCCATACCTATATTATTATAATGTCGACGTAAACTAAGAAATAAGTCCGTAGGTGTGCAGTTGTTTTTAGTTTGGTGACTGAGACTGCGAAGACACCGTTCTTGTGACTAAAAGTGCGGAAGACCCAATTCTCTCTCCATTCCATAACCTTCTAATATACCATGTTTCTTCTGCCTACCTTTTTTGCTTTCTGAAGTATTAGTACCTATAGTCGCAATAAGTTTTTATCGGTACCGGCTACCAGTGATGAAACGCAAATAGCGAGCGTAGTTAAAAACACGAAAACAATAAAAATACATAGGAAATTATGTAACAATGATATTCTAATATTTTCTTTGATTTCAACAAACAATCCACAATAAATTTCCACGGTCACTGCTGTACAGCCTCTCCCGACTTGCTACAACAGCATTTTAAATTGTATTTGGCCAACTAAACCACGCTAGCCAGATGGATTGGTATGGTTTGAAGGTTAGTTTGCTGTCGAGTTCGATTCGCAAAGATATAATTTGCTTCGTGTATTTCCCTTTGATGGCAGCGATAGCCTAGTGCAGAGATCGACAGACTGCTACGCAGAGGGTCCGAGTTCGAATCCACGGCGCGCACCAATGACTTTCAGAGTTATGTGCGTATTCAATTGTTAATTATCGCTTGCTAAACAGTGAAGGAAAGCATCGTGAGGAAAACTGCATGTCTGAGAGTTCTTCATAATGTTCTCGAAAGACATGTGAAGTCTGCCAACCCGCACTTGTCCAGCGTGGTGGACTACGGCCTAACCCTTCTCATAGCGAGAAGAGGCCCGTGCCCAGCAGTGGGACAGTTTATATACAGGGATGATGATGATAATGATGTATTTCCCGTTGTCGCTTTTAAGATACCTACTCACGGAATAAAATGGGGCAATGACACTTCGTATTTTTAATCCATCTATACCTACAAGATTTCTTATTCTTAGACTTAGGTTTGATATTATCTACTGGTTGAATAAATATATTGTTTTCAAATGTAAATAAACGATTATTACAGATTCATTGCGTTTTTCTTTATTAATTTAAAACATAGTCTAAGAGCCAGTGTGCCGCAGACTTACGGTATAGTTGCAAACTTCATATTAATGCTAGTTATACTAATCATCTGCCGTAGATCAAAGAGGGGTTCACTATTTAATGCTAGTTATACTAATCATCTGCCGTAGATCAAAGAGGGGTTCACTATTCCCATAGAAGGTTCCTTTAGGCGTGCCTAGAAGTCGAAAAGTATGAAAATCGACTTTCAAAACGTGTTCGCAGCATGTCTGCCGTTTTGATATCTTAAAATATTTTTTTTTTAATAGGAAAACTTAATAGTAGACACTTGTCCGGTTCCAACTATATTATATACCTATAATAACACAGTGTACAAAATTTCATAAAATTTGCGTTATTTTAGCAAAGCTAGAAATTATATATATTACTTATTTATATTATTATTATAAACATATATTTACAAAAACAGACCCATAGGTCGGTTCTGACAAGCGGGCAGACCACACGATACTTTCTCAGTCGTGCTATTGAAGTTGCGTGACTTTGATTTTCTCACTCTTCATTTCGCAGGCAACTAGTGTTTCAGCAAAGCTACAATTTATGAAAGTATGTGTTTTTACATCATTATCATACATGTATATCTAAAAAAGACAGATAGGTCGGTTCTAAAATGCAGGCATACAGAAGAGCATGAACGCACATGAGATTCGTCATAATATGCGTTCATGCTCTTTCCTGCCCACACCCCACCTCCCCGCACATACCTAAGCCGCGGTACAGCCATGGTACAGCGTTTGCGGTCAAACTATAATGGTTAGCATAAAATATATCAGCATAATTCACATTGGCATAACGGAATTCAGCATACCTAATGATTATTAAACATAATATCTATTATTAAGCATAAATGGATTCCCACAAAGTTTGTCATAAATACGGGTGGTAGGCAAAAAGTACCTACAATTTAAACAGTATACCTAATACTGTTTTGAACAGTATTAGGTATACTGTTTTCCACTAAATTGTAGGTACTTTTTACTGTTGAATAAAAATAAAGTATACAAAATACTGTTTTCAGAAGAATTTAAAAACATAACTAAAATTGTCTCATATCTACTTTCTGTTCCCGCCACCTCAGCATTTATGTACTGAAAGAGATTTTTCAGTAATGAATGCTAATTGGCGGGAGGATAGAAATATTGCATCTATTAATTTAATAAAACAATAGCTTCTCATTTATTTTAATTTCAGTTAGAATTGTGGTAGGCGTATGAAGTTTTAAAAAAAGATAGGTAAATTAAGTTTGCGGGAAGCTCTAAAAATATGTATTTAAAACAATGAATAAATAAAATACTGTTCATTTTCTAAAACACTGTTTAATATTCTTCATAGGCCTTATTTTTTTTTTGGTTTCGGATTAGAAAATCCTCATGGAGTCCCTCCGCCCTGGGGGGGAAGGACGAAGGGGACTGTCAGACTCTTACTGACTAAAAACCAACCCGTGCTCCTCATGTACCCATGTGTCGAAGGGTAGGGTTTCACCGAAGCATTCCTCGCTACCCTCCAACGGGTATTGGCCCGCCAGATGATCAGGCGGGCCCCGAACGAAACCCTCTCGGATGAAGGTGTTGGGCTCCGCCGCCAAAACACCCAGCGGCCGCAGAGGATAGTAGGACGGCAACGCAACACTGCATCTCCTCTTCCTCTGCGGCCCCTCCGCGACGCAACGATGATGCGCCCCCATTTGGTCGCGGGAGATAGGGCGCGCGGCAACGCAACACCGACACACCTCTCCTCCCGCGACCGCACCCGACTGCGAGGGACAGACAGAACTGTCCCTCGCAGAACTGTCCCCCGCACCCGCACCCTGGGACGCATCCTACGCAGGCCCCACGCAAGCCCACGTGGAGCGTCCCCTCCCGGGATCCCGCTTAGCTTCACCGTGGGTGAGGTCCAACACGTTACTGAGCCCCCTCCACCACGACAAGGTGGAGATCCTATGGGGGGATTCTTCATAGACCTGAATATACTGTTTTTCTTGTAAAAACAGTTGGCAACCCTAACTGGTGGCATAATAGCCTAGGTAATAATGAAGTACTTACCTAATATTAAACACGCACGCTTTTGCACAACATTTCCTGTGGCATAAAAATAATTAGTTATAATAAACGATATTAAAACACAATCGATAACATTTCGTGATTATATGATGCTGTGGCGTACTACGTGCACATACCTACTTGCACAGTACGCACAACACTACGCAGCGTAATCAACAGATAAGTGTGATAGCTGATAACTGATAAGAGCTGATAACGCTTCGTCGCGTCGCATACGCGAGCGCGCCGTCCACCTGCCTCGCCAACGCATTACATCCTGGCGACGAACATCGCGGGCCGCGGCCACCGAGTTTTGTTCAGTGTGCCACTTTATTATAAAGTGTGCGTGAAGGACAGAGCGCTAGTTAGAGTGAGTTGACCGATGTAAATCAAATTGTGTTTATAGCTAGTTATAATATGTAGTCATGTAAGAACCGTTAGTTGTAAGTCTCCTTTTATTGGTCAATATCGATATTGTGCTCATCGCCACCAGTAACCTCTCTGAACGTAAATTTTTGTATATAGCTTACCACTTACCGATACCGAACTTCAAGAATAGTTTTATTATACTCGTCACGTCGTCAGTCTGAACAAGTACCTCGTCACTCTGCCAGTACCCAGTAACCCAGTAAAACCAAGTATCCTTCTATCCTACCATTCAGGAAAATGCATTTTAATTTACATCGAAACCTGATCCATATTTTCTGCTTTCTAAATACAGCAAAGTTTTCAATAAACTTCTTTAAAAAATATCTAACTCTCAGGTAACGAAAGCGCCAATTATGTCAATAAAATTATTAAACTGTGGAATACAAAAATGTCTTGCAACACTAAAAGATAGGTATGTATAAATGTATAAAATATTGAGTAAATAGTTATTTGTGCAACAAGAGAGCAAAGTTGTTTTTTGTTTCGAGTGCTGATTTTGAGACCCGAGCAAGCGAAGGATTCTATTATTGATTTACGAGCGTAGCGAGTGAATCAAAGTTAGAATCCTGAGCGCGGTGAGGGACTCAACAGCACGAGATACAAAAAACTTTGCTCTCGTGTAGCACACATAACTTTTCACCACAGCAGTGAGAACACATATTACTTAGGAGACATAGAAGTGAACAGGAATAGATTGAATTCTGCATAATCACTTGTTGATTTAACTCTTCTGGGGTTAAAGTACAGTCAACATCGCTAGTTTCACTCATCTTTTTAGATTATTTTATATATTAATATAATTTACCACGTTACGCTATAGGTACCTACTGTATCAGCATCAGCGAAATTTTTATTTACGCTACTTTTTTAAATCGCGTTTTAATACCGCGTCCCTGATGTTTATTTTTCAAATGTATCATTGTTGTAATTCTAAATAAAAATGTATTGGTTAAATACTTATTTTATACTATTAATTAGACTTATTTTTATTAAAATCCAATAATAAATTAAACATGTAAACAATAACATACAAAAAAGTAATTTCTTTGTTACAAATATCTTTTTTTTTGCGTTGGTAGGTGTTTTCTTTGAGGTCGAATTCCAAAATCGAATTTCGAATTCGAAGGGGTTTGTTTTTTCACTCATTTTTTATGTGCATGTGAAAGAGACAGAGCACAGTAAAATTCGAATGTTTCAAATTTGTGGCGGAACAATGTCAATTCGTGGCACTGAAGATTGAAAAATTAAAAAGCTACTTTGCCTCACGCTCGAATCAAAATCGCGTTTTGTTCACTGTTGTCTCGCAGCAAAAGCGTCATGTTTAAGCTGCTGTGGTGAAAATAGTTATTTGTGCAACAAGAGAGCAAAGTTGTTTTTTGTTTCGAGTGCTGATTTTGAGACCCGAGCAAGCGAAGGATTCTATTATTGATTTACGAGCGTAGCGAGTGAATCAAAGTTAGAATCCTGAGCGTGGTGAGGGACTCAACAGCACGAGATACAAAAAACTTTGCTCTCGTGTAGCACACATAACTTTTCACCACAGCAGTGAGAACACATATTACTTAGGAGACATAGAAATGAACAGGAATAGATTGAATTCTGCATAATCACTTGTTGATTTAACTCTTCTGGGGTTAAAGTACAGTCATCATCGCTAGTTTCAATCATCTTTTTAGATTATTTTATATATTAATATAATTTAACACGTTACGCTATAGGTACCTACTGTATCAGCATCAGCGAAATTTATATTCCCGCTACTTTTTTAAATCGCGTTTTAATACCGCGTCCCTGATGTTTATTTTTCAAATGTATCATTGTTGTAATTCTAAATAAAAATGTATTGGTTAAATACTTATTTTATACTATTAATTAGACTTATTTTTATTAAAATCCAATAATAAATTAAACATGTAAACAATAACATACAAAAAAGTAATTTCTTTGTTACAAATATCTTTTTTTTGCGTTGGTAGGTGTTTTCTTTGAGGTCGAATTCCAAAATCGAATTTCGAATTCGAAGGGGTTTGTTTTTTCACTCACTTTTTATGTGCATGTGAAAGAGACAGAGCACAGTAAAATTCGAATGTTTCAAATTTGTGGCTGAACAATGTCAATTCGTGGCACTGAAGATTGAAAAATTAAAAAGCTACTTTGCCTCACGCTCGAATCAAAATCGCGTTTTGTTCACTGTTGTCTCGCAGCAAAAGCGTCATGTTTAAGCTGCTGTGGTGAAATAGTTATTTGTGCAACAAGAGAGCAAAGTTGTTTTTTGTTTCGAGTGCTGATTTTGAGTCCCGAGCAAGCGAAGGATTCTATGATTGATTCACGAGCGTAGCGAGTGAATCAAAGTTAGAATCCTGAGCGTGGTGAGGGACTCAACAGCACGAGATACAAAAAACTTTGCTCTCGTGTAGCACACATAACTTTTCACCACAACAGTGAGAACACATATTACTTAGGAGACATAGAAATGAACAGGAATAGATTGAATTCTGCATTAATCACTTGTTGTTTTAACTCTTCTGGTGTTAAAGGACAGTCATCATCGCTAGTTTCGCTCATCTTTTTAGATTATTTTATATATTAATATTACCTATTTAACACGTTACGCTATACGCTATCAGCATCATAGATTATCAGCATCAGCGAAATTTTTATTCCCGCTATTTTTTTTAATCGCGTTTTGATACACCGCGTCCCTGATGTTTTACTTTTCAAATTTATAATTGTTGAAATTCCAAATAAAAATGTATGGGCTAAATATCAATTTTATACTATTACTTAGACGTATTTTTATTAAAATCCAATAATAAATTAAACATATAAACAATAACACTACAAAAAACGTAATTTCTTTATTACAAATATCATTAAATTTTAAAGTATCTAATACGCGTTTCCGAACATGTTTTCTTTGAGGTCGAATTCCAAAATCGAATTTTGAAGGGGTTTGTTTTTTCACTCGCTTTTTTATATGCATGTGAAAGAGACAGAGCACAGTAAAATTCGAATGTTTTCAAATTTATGGCTGAACAATGTCAATTCGTGGCACTGAAGATTGAAAAATTAAAAAGCTACTTTTACTCACGCTCGAATCAAAATCGCGTTTTGTTCACTGTTAACTCGCAGCAAAAGTGGCATGTTTGAGCTGCTGTGGTGAAAATTATATTGTTCACGTAGACATAAAATATTTAACCACTAATTGCTCGGTAAAGTTTAAAACAATAACATCTAACACTACGATCACAAGTTTATAGTTTTCACCCTATCTGTAACGTATATTTTTTGTTGATTTCTGTTTTTAATTAAGTATTTTAAACAAATCTAAGCCATAAAAATAATTAAGTACCTATTGCTTTTTCGTTGTTGGGGTAGCAAAATGAACATACCTACCTACAGGATTTTTGTTTCGTCGCCTTACCTATCAAGTATAAGTATACCTATACAGTTTCTCGTTTCAGTCAGTCAGTGTTAGTTAAAATACTCATCCGAAACAGCTGAACCGATTTTTATGAAATTTTATACCTATATGTATTCGGTAGGTCTGAGAATAGGTCGTTATCTATTTTCAAACCCCCAAATCATAAGGGTGGCCAACCTTAATAAAATATTTATTCGTTTTTTGGATTTATTTTTTATTTTTTATGATATGGCAATATAAAATACACACAACTCTTAATTTTTTATAGCCATATTAGTAATTTAATCTTATCGCTAGATCAGTAATCAGCGCTAGGCCACAGAATAGATCCCCCCGTGAGATCTCCACCTTGTCGTGGTGGGTTAGGCAACAACTCGCCCGGTCGAAAACTCGCCCGCGGGCGAGTTGTCCCGTTTGGTCAGATGTTGGGGCCGTACTCTCCCGAATGTATTTTTGTGACTGGGCCAGTTATACCGCTGAAAAATAACTAGGTTTTCCGTGTGGTGACGGAGTAAGAATACGATAGGTCACCCCACTCTGTCCCGAGGGTGTCGTACGAGGCGACTATGGGAAAACGCAAGCAGTGTAACAGCTCCAGCCAAGATTTGCGTTCGCTCTACACATCTGTCCGATTGTAGAGAAAAAGCATCGGGTGCGCGACCCCCGCTTGCTCGAGCTGCCGCAATTATTACCAATATCCCTTCCGTGATTGCCGTGTCCTGTTACCTTTGACTTCCTTTCCAAACACCAACCTCCTTTAACACTCCCTTACCCTATCCTAAATTATCCTTTGCCTTCGCAATCCGAAGTACAGGTGGAGAAGATGGCAGTATGAGAGTTAGCCAAGGAGTTGGAATGATTCTATCAGATAGGGATGAATGAGCGTGTGAAAGAAAATGAATTTGTTAACTCCAGGCTTCTTTGGGTGCGACTAAAACTCGGCTTAACTAAAGTCTTTGTTATGTCTTGTTATGCACCAGACATGTCCAAACCATCAAATATAAGACAGGAATTTTGGGATAATGTAAGAGATGTGCTTGCTATGGCGCCATAGTCCTCGCATACACTCACCTGCCATAGAAAGAGTGAAAGTTGAAAAATTTGAAGAAGAGGATGTACGTACAAAGAGGCATTGGAAGAAAGGTTTAAAGAATTGTTTGAGGAAGATTATTGCGAGATAGAAGAATTTTGGAAAGAGTTTAAGAATGGAGTAATAGAGACAGCTACACAAGTATTTGGCGTAAGCAAGAGGAAGCATGTTAAGAAGATATATAATGATTGGTGGGATCAGGAAGTAAGTAGTGTTGACGCGGAAAAGCGTAAAGCAAGGTTGGACATGCTGGCCCTAAGAGCCAACAAAAGGATATAATGAAGTGTGACTGTCAATGAGAGGATAGTAAAAGAAAAGTATGACAGGTTGAAATATAAAGTAAAAGAGACAGTGAGAAGAAAGAAAGAAGAATAATAAAATATCAAATTATTCTGGCACTTGGTTAGAACAGCCCGAGGCAAAGCAGGAGATTCGAAAGTTGATGTGATAAGGGATGTAAATGGAAATATTATAAGAGAGCATGGGAAAGTTTTGGATCAGTGGAAGATGTATTTTGAGAATTTGTTTGAACGAAGAGAAAGTGAAACTAGGAATATAGTGCGCATGAGGAAGATAATTTTATTGTGAAAGTAATATAAGTATGGAAGAGATACGGTATGCAATGAAAAGTATGAAAACGGGTAAAGCTGCGGGATATGACAGGATATCTGCTGAAATGCTCAACGTAGGCGAAGGCGTCACTGCAAGCCTGCTGTACAGACCTACTTTTCAATAAATGTTGGCGGTCCGGTCGTGTACCAGGTGACTGGAACAAGGCCGTAATTGTGCCACTGTACAAGGGAAAAGGGTCACAGCAGGAATGCAAAAATTATCGCGGTGTAAGCCTCCTGAGTGTTGTTGGCAAATTGTATGCAAAGATTCTGATTAAAAGAGTGGTGTAAGATTTGGGATGTGCAAGGGGGATTTAGAAAGGGAATGGGATGTACGGATCAAGTCTTTTCTTTAAGGTGCATTTCGGAGGAAATCTTAATTAAACACCAGAAGGTTTTCTGCGCCTTTATTGACCTGGAAAAGGCTTACGATCGAGTGGTGAGGGATGAACTTTGGTCAACACTTTCTGGGTATGGAGTGAGCAGCAGTCTAATACGGGCACTTGAATCCTTATATAGGGATTCAAGTGCCTGTGTCAGAATAAATGGGGCCTAAACGGACTGGTTTAAAATTGATAGTGGTGTTAGACAGGGATGTGTAGCGTCTCCTTGGCTGTTCAATCTATTCATGGACAGTTGTTTGACCGATCTGAAAGAGTCTGAATGTGGATTAAGAATGGGTGAATCTGTGTTTATAAAACCCTGTTATACGCTGACGATCAGGTTCTTTTTGCGTCATCACAGCGTCTGATTTACAGCAGATAGTCACCGTAATGAATGAGGCGTATAAGAATGGCATGAAAGTGAATGTAAGCAAGACTAAGGTCATGGTCATAGAGAGGGAAGACACCGAAGACAGTATAACTGAATGTAACATAATGATAGGAAATAAAAAAGTGGAACAAGTGACTGAGTTTATGTATTTAGGGTCTTTGTTTATGAGAGATGGAAAATGTGAGGGAGATGTTGAAAGTAGAGTGAAGTGAAAGCAGGAAATAGTGTGAATGGCGCCTTACAGTCCATCATCAGTAACGAAGTTATCCCTAGTAAGGCTCGCCTTGCTGTACTGCAGGGAGTTTTGGCGCCAACGCTGATGTATGGTAGCGAATCATGGGTATGGTAGAAGAAGCATGAAAGTAGAATCAATGCTGTGCAGATGACAGCTTTGAGGAGTATGTGCGGAGTAAGGCTGATAGATAAAGTGTAAAACTGTGTGATACGAGAGAAGTGTGGTCTTAAAGAAGATGTAGTGATAAAGATTGAAAAAGGAATGTTGCGATGGTTTGGACATTTGGAACGGATGGATGAAAGAAGGAATACGAAAGAACTGTATCGTGTAAGAATGAATGGAGATGTCGGTAGGGGACGCCCAAGACGGACGTACGCTGACCAAATAGGTGACGTACTAAAAAAGGGCCAAATTAAAAGAACCCATAACCGGCGACCATGTATGAGATTAATGAATGTTGAGGAAGCCAAAGAGGTGTGTTTGAACTGGAGCATTTGGCGTTCCATAGTCTCTGCCTACCCCAATGGGAGACAGGCGTGACTATAGATAGATAACTAGGTGTCAAGTGGCCCACTGATGTACAGTCTTTATATAGATCTGTTAGATGCGTAATTTCTTGTGGTTCCAAACCGTCAGGAGTAGTAGTAGAGTCGACTTTTTTTAAAATGAAAATGGTTCTTTTTTTATTTTCAGGGGTTTAACTAGCCCAGTCATAAAAATAGATTCGGGCGAGTATCTACGGCCCCAACATCTGATCAAACGGGAGAACTCGCCCGTGGGCGAGTTTTCGACCTGGCGAGTTGTCACCTAACCCGACGTATCGGGGGAGCTCAGTAACCGTGGTTGGGTCACCCACGGTGAAGCTAAGCGAGATCCCGGGAGTGGACGCTCCGCGTGGGCTTGACGGAGGCCTGCGCAGGATGTGGTGACCATCTGGCGGGCCAATACCCGTCGGGAAGTGGCGAGCAATGCTTCGGTGATACCCGACCCTCCGACACATGGGTACATGAGGAAAATTTGTATAAAAAAAGGCCACATAATAGCTAGTACTATGGCTAGGCGCATACCGGTGTCAAAAAATCCTTTCAGTGTTAGTCACAATACTCCTTCAAAACGGCTGAACCGATTTGTACGGCATTTTATATGTAGGTAAGTCTGTTCGGGAATTCTGAGAATCGTCGATATATATATTTTTAAGGTCCAACCCAGACATTATTTTCTTTTTTAAGCATTTTTTCTTTTTATAATGTGGCATTAAATTATATATACCTACCTATAACCCTTATTTTTTACCTATTTATCACCAACACCTATTTCCAATAGCCAAATATTAGATAGTAATTTTATCATATCACTATTAGATCAGTTATCTGCCTCAATCACTCATATCCCACTTACAATAAGTTAGTTTTTACTACCCTAGAAATTGCCTAAAAATAATTTAGATGGCAAAAGAACTTTGAAGCACCTTGGTAACTTTGTTCAATATTGTCTGGAATAGGGGTTGGATAAAAGGAAAAATACTATGGGTAAGGCGGTACGGAGTTGCTGGGTCAGGTAGTGTAATTAAATTATTATCAAATGGTAGGTAAATTAAAAGTTAAATTTTGGAAATCATCATAATTATGTATATAAAACAAATTGGCGGCTTTGTGTGTAGTTCCATTATGCAAAATAAAATTATGACTCATGATTATTAGATGAATATGTTATGACAGAACGAATTAGACCGAATGATAGTTATGATAACATATATTATTATGCTACAGTATCATTACGGTAATTAAAGTTATGAGAAAGCTTTATGCCAAACAATATTAGACCTTATAATTTTACATACATACATAGACTCACGCCTGTTTCCCGGAGGGGTAGGCAGAGACTTCACCCCCATCAAGTTTCTCATACATGCTCTTCAGATTAGGGTATTCCTGACCTTAAAATTGTATGCAAGTAAAAGGAATGCCCTCGGAAAGCACGTTAAGCTGTCGGTCCCAGCTCTCATAAAGATCTTTGACAGTCGTTAGGATTAGTCAATGCCCTTGAATATTATACTGATACTGATCTAAGCCATTGAATATCGCTATCCCCTTGGGTTGCGGCGGTCAGGCGGCAGAGGCACTGTTAAAAAGTTTGTAAGTATTCTGTCAAATTTGGTTAGTAGTGAGCGAACAACGAGGACCGGGCTTCAAGGTAGAAATTGGATGCAACCGGGATAACGTTAGGCCAGTGATGAATGCTAAGATGATATAGTTACTTACATCCGTAACAGCCAGATTAGTAATTGACAAGTCTGCCACCGACATAGCGATCGCAACAGAAATAATATGTTATCAATAAAACTCACATATATTTTTCCCAACTTTATTTATAGAAATAGTTTACAAATGAGCTATCACAGGCTAGCGCGTGTTTACTACAATATCGTTGCAAATAATCATGTTAGTAGCATTTACTGGTTATCATACTTGATGGTTACAAATTGTCGAGAAAATCGATACATCTTACAAATGAAACGCTTAACATTATATATTAAAACCATATCTGCTTACCAATGCCGTTTAGATTATCTGATGAAACATTAAAATTGATGTTAAAAAATATTACGTATGAAATCTAAACAACTTCGAATAGCAATGGTTATGCGACAAAAGTATTGTGACTATTTATTTCCCAAATATAAGTACACTTTCCAAAATTATTCTAATAAAAATACTTTTATTTTCGATTTGGCAACACCACAATACATATCAATAAAATTGATTTTGACAATAATTCTAATACGAATCTCCTCCACAAATAGTCACAATATTTTTTTATAAAAATGAATCAAACTTATCACTAAAGAGATTTGGTAAAAAATCATGACTTAAGTAAAATTAATATAGTAGGAGATTACGAATATCGACTACGCATGTCAACCTGCAACATCTGAAATAGAAAATACTTAATTAGACTGATGAAATTACACACATTATGCGCACGAGGTATGATACATTTACTGTAGCTACTAAATTAATAAGTAACCACAGGATTTGTTAATTTTTCTGATAAAAAAATTATATGATCAAATTGCTGTTTAATTCATTCCTGTGAAATTTGAGAAACTGAGGGCCTAGTCGGAAGGGAAGAAGGGATTGTGCACACCGGTATCTTTGATAATGTAAACAGCCACTAAGGGTTTCTATATTTCACCAAACTCTTAATACAGTGCACAAGAGTTCCGTTTGTAAAGACGTTTAAAAAGGTAGAATTTATTTTTTGTCTGTTTAAAAGGGACAACTCCCGCACTAGGACTAAATATCCTGTGTCGCGGAGGAGGACTAACATACAACTAACGGACACAATAAACACCCAGACTCGAAACAACAATTTATGAATTAAACTGTTGTCTTGTGTGGGAATCGAATTCACAACACTTGACGCAGTCTCGAGTGGCGAGTCGACCGCTTTAACCACTACGTCAATCGTGCAGCCAATGTTATAATTGCATTTATCATCCCGCTACTGCTATCCGAGACCCAGAAACACCGGAGGGCGTTTAATAAATCCTCCGGTAATGTCCTCTCTAGTGGGCTTAGACAAGTGGTATTTGCACAGAGTACCTTTTTAGGGTTCCGTACCTAAAAGGTAAAAAACGGGACCCTATTACTAAGCCTCCGCTGTCTGTCTGTCACCAGGTTGTATCTAATAAACCGTGATAGCTAGAAAGCTGAAATTTTTACAAATTATGTATTTCGGTTGCCGCTATAACAACAAATACTAAACATAAAAAAATTTAAATATTAAGGAGGGGTCCCATACAAAAAACTTGTTGTTTTTCGTATTTTTTGCTCAAAATTACTAACTGTAACAGGTAGACGCTTTATATTTGCACAGAATATGTAGTTGTATATTACCTTTCAAAATAAATAATTAAATAAAAAAAGTAAATAATAAAGGGCATACAACAAACGTAATTTTTAAGCAATTTGTTACTCGATCTTAATAAACAGGTAGAAACTTAAAAATTATTTAAGTATACATACAACGAATGTGATTTTATTTTATAGATGATGGTACGGAACCCTTCGTGCGCGAGTCCGACTCGCATTTGCCCAATTTTTATATACGGGTATTTGCTTCTGATTTCTACTATCGCTAGTTTGGTTGCCATAGTAACATAAACTATTCGTTTTCCGACTACCACGGGACATACCAAAGAGAATGTATGGAACATAGGCGTGTTCCATACATTTCTGCTCTTAGCGAAAAATGGTATCGATTATCGAATGCCTCAGGAATTTCCTCAGGACGTTTACCAGCCTATTTTGATGGTGTGGCAAATATGCGCTTAAGTACTACGTGATGTGAACTCACGTTGTTAGTTCCTCTTCTCCCGATACATGTGCACGTAGGCGGCGTCGGAGGCGGAGCACATGCCGATCTTCTGGCACACGCCCTTCGTGCCCAGCGACTCGATCAGGTGGATGATGCTGTCGCCGTAGATCTCCATCAGCGTGTGGCACTAACCACAAATAACTCAGGTTTAATAACTGTGCACTAAATATATTCTGGTACTAGGTAGTTGCGATTGTTTTTTACGTATTAGTTGGCTAACGGATCGCCTGATGGTAAGCGATTACAACAACATTAGAAGAGTCAGAAGTGTCTTGCCTCCCTTTGGGTTGGGAAAAGGAATAGGAGTAAAAATGGGATGAGGGAGAGGGAATAGGGGACCTCCGTCACTATCACGCACAGAACGAAACGCGAAAGGGGACTTTTCCGGTCGAGTTTGCCCATACATGCGGCATTCAGCAAGGCTCTAATACCTTTCTTATTAGGCTATGTTTACAAAAGTAATGCCTGCACTTATTAAGGATTTTGTATCGCGGGGAATAAACAGTAAAAGTCTCCTAACAATAATTATTCAATGCCACGATCTGTACGGAGATCGAACCCACAATCCTCGGCAGTGTTAAGCAGCGAAGCGGCCGCTGATCCTATCGTATCAGGTGTTCCAATAAACATTTTATAGAGTGAGAAATAAAACAAATAAAAGTGTAATACTGTTAATTGACACATTATCCTTTACATGACTGTCAAATTTAAAGAAAGCAAATTATATTATCATTATATTATTATTTTATTAACCTTGTATATGAAAACTGCATTTTATTGTTGTATTTAAACTACGTATTTATGTTCGTAATATGCTAAAACCCTCTATCTATTAATACATCAAGATAGCGACAATTTAAAGTGCACTTATGCGACTGACTAATCAGTGCAATAAAATATAATACGTCCATGTTTACGATCAATAAAGTAATAAATATGTTTGATATAAACTGCCAAGTGGTTTAAACCTGCGTTTATGAAAACGGGAGTGCCAGTTGGCACAATCTTCTGTGTAAGTGCACTGATTTCTATGGGTTATCGTTTTATAGGGGTTTAAATTATTTGATTGATCACTTAAATCAGTTCTGTAGTCTGTAGTGGGCTCCAACTAATTGCGGGGTTATTTAAAAAAAAATCGAATAAGCTTGTTTCATAAGTGGCTTGTAGCGCCTGGACAAGAATAGGCGTGCTATTGGAGAGGCCTATATCCGGCAGAGGACTATGGCAGGCTGATGATGATAACAAATAAGCTCATTTGCCATATATTTTTTGCCATGATAAATTTAATATGAAGTACTTTTTATGTTTGAAACAGTGGGTGACGGTTGTTCTTCTACGGATCTTGACCGTAGCTAGAAACATGAAATTCTGACGGTGAGTTCCTTTCGTGTTGTAAGCTACGACACGAAATAATCCTACTTTTTTGACAAAAAAAGCAGATTTTAAGCTAAATACATTTAACTAATGAATTGATATAAATAAAACCTAAATGTTTGTACATGCATTACTTACGACTGCACCAAATTGAGAATGAAAATATAAATATTGTCAGGAAAAGGTTTCCATAAAAAAATATATAAATGTTTGAAAAAAATTTGGTTGTTACGAAGTTAGCCAGGTTAGCTAGTATACATAATATATTGTCTTACCCTGGCATTATATTTGGCAGGCAGCAGGTTGCAAGACTTCTCGACGATATGCACGATGTTGCGGTCCACCTTGTCGTTGCTGAGCACCTTGCGCACCGCCATCACCACGGTCTCGCACACCGCGCAGTCTAACACGTCCTCTGTAAATACATTACAATATTCATGATCAAACGTTGCTTATATGTTTTTAAGGTTCCATACCCAGATGGCAAAAAAAATCTTTATAGATTAGTCAGTCTATCCGACTGTATGACACAGCCATTGTATTATTGTTCAAAAATCTACCGCTCCAGAAATATACCCTGTCTTGCAGAGGAATTACAATTCAATCAACATACAAAAGTTCATAATTTTCCCACTATAGGAGACCGAAGTTCGGCATGATTAATTATGATATATGATAGAGATTATACAAAAATTACGTTGCGTTATAGTGTACAGCGTTACTTCGGTCGGGCGTAGGTTCAGCGGCAACTTTTCTAGTAGTAGCGCACAAGCGTAGTTCGTAGCACGAGCGTAAGTTCGTCACTTATGGTGTGTCATATCAGCCGAATACACCGGAATGTAAAATCAGACGCGGAACTTCGGTCGCGTAACTTCGGCATAGTGTCACAGAATAGATAGTACTAATGTACAGAAGTATCACTTTGCAAACTAATTTATCGAAATGGCGACTCTTGGTTCTTGGTTTGCTTCTAAGCAACAAAGTGCAATTCAGCTCGCATAAGCACTCAGTGCCTAACGCGATATTCACCTAACAGTTCCCGCTCTTTTCTAACACATAACGCTGTCGCTGTCTGGCACGGAGTGGCGCGCTGGCTGTCGCGCTAGGGTTGTCGACTAGTCGTTGCTACTATAATATTTATTCATCGTCTATCTACCTACTTGACCAGTAATAATAAATAATTATCCTATAAGTATCCTATTCCACTATTAGAGCTCGTAGAACAAAAACCACAAAAAATCTGATCTTGATTTACATTTTCACTATACTAATTCTTAGTTATATTTCCTAAACGCGTGGACTGATTTACATGAATCAAACAGATAAAATGGTTTTTGAACTAGATCTTTAATTTGACACCATAATCGTTGGGATATCTCAACAAACAAAAAATCAAATTTTCAAGTTGCTCGACACACATCCGTTAAATGAGCAATACTTTGCACAATTGCACCAGACTTGTGATGAGACATTTTTGTTGTTCACTATTAAAATTCACTTTATTAGCGCACTCTGCGCGCGAGCGTCGAGCGGTGACAACCGACTAACCTGGCGCTTGGAAGCCGAGCGAAAGTGTAGGCACTTATGCCTGTAGGTACGGTCGAGTGAAGGAGGCCTGGTAGTTTGTTTTGACACGTAGGTATAACCTTCATCTTCAGCAAACTCAGTGTCTTGAAAGGACTTAAATATTTTTGAAACCTTTAGGGTCATTACCTAGACCTATCCCTGGCATTTTTCGAGTGAGATTCAAATATGAAATTCCACGCAACAATGACATTACCGACATAACCAAATAAACTACTGCAATTCCCCAATCAGAGTAGCTTAAAAGAAGTAAATTGTATAAAGAAGTGTATACCTTTAACAGCATCAAGTCCAGTGGGATCGCACAGCTTGAGTTTCTCGCAGACCTGCTCGGGGTCGAGCTCCTGAGTGAGCAGAGCGATCACCATGTCGGCGTACTTGTCGATGAACTGGTCGCAGTCAGACCTGATCGACTTGGGCATGCGCTTGCACACGTTGTGGACTAGGTTCTTGATCTCGTCCTACGAGAAAGGAATGTGATCAATATTTTAGATACATATATTTTCTTTCTTTTTTTTATAAATGCAATTGAAAAAGCATGCACATTGCTCTAAGCTCTAAGTAGATTAAGAGCTCATTTAAGAGCCATTAGAAGTTCTGATTATTTATAAATGATTTGTCACTACATTATTTCAGTAGTCGAACGTTAGGTCAGTTTATTATACTATTGAAACTGACCTACTAGACCGCCGCACTGTAGATCGATCCCATATAAATGCTTGGACATCTGGCAGAATATGCAATCTAATCAATTAGAGTAGATGTGATGTGAAGAAATGTACTCAAACTTTTTTATCTTTTTTTTTAATTCGTGGGTTTCTATCACTTTGTTTTATATAAATCACCAGTTTATGTATTAAGCTTTCCATTTTTATCGTATTTGTAAACTGTAACAGCCATTTAACGCCGATTTTAAGAATAATAAAATCACTAATACTTTTTTCGAAAAGTTGTGTTTTAGTTACTAGTTCCACATAATTCCAAAAAAATATTGATGAGGGCAAATTAAACAATTAATACTCTATACTTCTTGCTACTTTTAAGAGCCGCATGTATCCGCGATGTTGAGAAAAATTAAAATGTTATAAAACGCCTACTTTATTTTAAACAGCAATGTTACTATTAAACGTGTATGACTTGCTGATTATGGCGACGAGGAAGAATAAGTAGGCCTAGTAATAAATATCAATGAACCTTTTTTTCTGGGAATAGTACATTTTTAATAATTTAACAAAAAAAGACTTATTTTACCCATTTTTCTAAAAGAATACATGTTACGTACAATAGTATAATATTTCATTAACAGTGGGGTCCCTTTAAAGTCATAAAACGCGTATATACTCTTTATTTTAAGAGATATTCTTACTAACATGCGACCCTATATGATGTCCAAGCATTTGTATAGGATCGATCTACTGTGCGGCATGCTGAAGAGTGGATTGGATATTGCCTACCCTTTTACGCCGACAGACATATCGTCTATGCGGATATTTAGTGCCCAGCGTGATATTTGCTTGTCTACTTGTTGACTATGTAATAAATACTTACTCTATTACTAAATCAATAAAATTCAATATTGTGCTAACCATGAGCGAGATGTAAAGTAAAAATGTCGTATTACAAATTTAAACTCTGCTTATCCCATTCACACCCAAAGAATCTTTACAAAATAAAAAAACTTGCCAACAAAAGGACAGCATGCATTTATATTAATATAAAAGCAGAAACTTATAGTACTTTATTTTATACTATAAAATATAATACTTGTAGATTTCATCAAGGCAATTATGAACACTTAAATTTTATTTTTGTTTGCGACTTTAAATATACCTAACACAAAACGCATTCTTTACAAAAGCCTTGATAAAACGTAAGCAATTGTTGACGTCGTCTACATTCATAAAAAATACCGAATTAAATTCATTCAAGTTACCATTTTCCTATCGCCATGATAAGACTGTTAACAAATATTTAAAACGATTATTCATCAACAGAAAAATAGTCTCATACGAAACAAATACTTCTTATTAATTTCTGTTAAAGTACTATAAATAAATATATAATAACGTACCTCATTGTGTTTGTCCTTGATTTGATCGTCGATCTCCTTGAGAACGAACTGGCATACGACGCAGGCGGTTTTCTGTGAGACAGGCGGGCGGACTTCGCGGCCGTTTACTGTGTTGTCGAAGATCTCGTTGGTTTCTGAAATTATAAAGTAAAAGTAGTAATAAGTAAGTGGCCCTAGCCTAGTGGAAGATGGATACGACTGCCTTTAACGGCTGGTCCCAGTATTTGATTTATCCATAGATTTGGCTACTAGAGGTACACATTTTACTTATTTTTTATGTTTGAATATCATCTTGTCCGTGTGGTGACGGATTAAGAATACGGAATGTCACCATCACATATCATCCCATGGGTGTCGTAAGAGCCGACAGAGGGAGTATATTATGCAGAGAACAGCACTGTAAGAGAAGGAAAACTTGATACAAACCCTATACCAACCCGTTTGGCCAGCGTGGTATAGCAAGCCAATTCCTCCTTTCAAAGGCGAGGTCTAGTCCAGTAGTGTATTGTTAAGTATATTTTGTTGTGTTATTATATTATGTTAATTACCTACCGTCTGGAAGCCCCTGAGATATATGTAGTTTGTCGGTCAAAACAAAAGTACTGGCGAAGTGCAGCAGTGGACTGTTAAAGGCAAAAGTACTGGCGAAGTGCAGCAGTGGACTGTTAAAGGCTGATGATGATGAATATCTATGCATGGATAGATCAAATATTGGGACCGGCGGTAAGTCTCGTGAGCGATGTTTATATTTCATTGTTAGTTGCCTAGCTTTATGTTTTGGCCTGACAAAATAAGCTTGACTCCCAGATATATAGCTATCTTTTTAAAACAAGTCTTGGATCGCATAGGATGTAACGCTAAGCTGGTTGATCATGAAGTAGTCGTAGGTCAGTTCGTTGCAATATCAATATGGTTTTTAAATTGTAACATTATAACCAGTGATCGTAGTAGGTAGATTGAAATGACGTCATTGATCCGAAACGTTTATATTAATATGGACATTCCTCCGGAAATGGTTGATTATTAAAAAAATACGGAACTTAGGTAGGAATTGTATTCTGCCAGGGTTGCGGAATTTACGAAGAGTTACCGCGGCCCTGGAACGCAAAGGTCACACGATGAAACACGGGTGGGTTTTAGTCAGTAAGAGTCTGACACTCGGAAAAAAAAATGTAATATGTACAAACAATGTATAACGAATTATTTTGTTTTTATACCTTCCTTTAAATTTTGATTTGAGTAGTAATAATATCACTACCAACATTAACAATATTTAATTGAATCCGTAAATACCGGAATTACTTTTCGGAAAAATGGCTTATCCATGTTTTTCTTTCTGTGTGTATTTATGATACAAGTAACAAAAATCAATCTACCTACTCCGATCATTGATTATAACGTAGATAAGTGCTACGACAAGTTTACTTCATAAAGCTTTATGTGCTATGGACAAAACTAAAAAACTAATAAAAATAATATCTCACCAATATCCTGATCAGTGTTGACCATCATCTTAGGCGGCAGCAGCGAGTGCTTCCTGAAGTTATTCCTGTCCCCCATGAGCTGCGGCTTGTCGTGGAACTTGTCGATGGCTCCGTGGGTGAGCTTGAGAGGGTCCTTGACCTCGTCCTTGCACAGCTTGAGGAACACGCAGATCTCTTGCGAGTTCATGTTGGCGACGAGCATCTCGATCAGCTGTTCGGTGTACGTGTCCACGAAGTCTACGCACTCGGTCCGCAGTTTCGTTGACAGTTTTGTACAGAGGTTGTCTAGGGCGTGGCGGATTTTCTCCTGTGAAGTTTCAATGTAGATTAAAATAATTGATTACACGCAACATAAAGGAATTAAACTTATATAATGATTGAAATAATACTAATACTACATTTGAGTACTACATAACAATACTTGAGTAGACCATACTACTTATGGCACTGTGCAACTTTTTTCTAATAAATAACTGATATGTTTATCAGTAATGTGATTTAACCATTATACAGACTTTACCGAGTTTTGAATCTCATGGCCTGGCCGTATGTGAGATGTCAAGGATTAATTATGACTGTTTGAACGTTGATAAAGCAATAAATAAAAAGTAATAAGCGTATATTGTTACCTCGCTCCTGTTATTCTTGAGCATGGTCTCGAGTTGTTCCACGGCGAACAGGCACAGCGGGCAGTTGGACTTGCCCGAGTTCACTTCTACGCGACGCACCTCTTCCACTTGTGGGCAGATGCCGAGGGCTGGGCAGATCTGTTACAAACATATTTATATAGTTGAAGTTTATTTACTTAGCTTATGTTTATAATGGAATTAAATACATTGTATTAAAGAATAATGTAAAGCTGCTTTACAAGACGAACTTTTCGATTCTTTTACATACTTTTTGAGTTTAGATTTGTTTGTTCCTATTTATAAGATGATAAAAAATATAATTGTATGGTTTTAATAATAATAATAATATTCTACCACATTCACACAACACCATCTAGTCCCAAACTAAGCAGAAGCTTATACTATGGGTACTAGATAATGGATAAACATACATATATACTTTATTTTTTTGTAAATACATACATATTATACATAGAAACACCCAGACCAAGACAAACATCCATGTTCACGCACACAAATGTTTGACTTGAGCGGGAATCGAACGCGCGACCTTCGGCGTAGCAGTTGCTTACACTCCCGCTGCGCCAACCGGTCGTCGATTTTGGTTGGGATGTGCAAATTATACATGTTCAAAACGTCATGAATAGGCTTGTGTCCACTAAGAATAAATTGGTTTGATTGTAATATCTAGAGATTCATTATTATTTGCAGATGTCAATAAAGTATATTATTTATTATAAAAAGGTAAGATTAATGTTATTTTTAGAATTCTCAAACTAAAAATAATATATTTATTTTTGTGACAGTGAACACCAATCAGAGAGCGTCAAACAGTACGTCCGCCATTGATGTTGTTGACGTTTTGGTAGTAAATACAACTAAAACGTCTAACTTTGTACCTGTCAAATCGAATAATTATAACAAAACTAGCTGACACCGCGAACTCCGTATCGCCTTTTTAAGGTCTTTTTTCTCATTCAGTTTTTTTATCCATCCATCCATCAGGGCTTAAGAAATTGACCAAAAAAATAAAAAAAGTAAGTATATATTTAAGTTGGACCACCCTTGTGACTTAGGGGTTTGAAAAATAGATTACAGTCAATACTCAGATTTAAAGAATATACATAAAAAAATTCATGCAAATCGGTCCAGCCGTTTCAATTGTGACTAACACTGAAACGTTTTTTTTAAATCCAGTTTGCACCTGTCGTGGACAACTGATCTAGTGATATGATTTAACTACGAATACGGCTATTAAAATTAGGGGTTAGTGTTAAAAGGGGAAAAATTAAGGGTTGTTTGTATTATTAATGCCACATCATAAAGAAATGGAAATAAAAAAATATGCCGAAAAATACAAAAAAAGTGTTTGGGTTTGACCATCCTTATGACTTAGGGGTTTGAAAAATAGATTATAACCGATTTTCAGATCTACCAAATATATATAAAATTTCATACAAATCGGTACAACGGTTTCGGAGAAGTATTGTATCACTAACACTGTGAAATTGCTGAATTGTTTCCCTAATGCTGTGAAACGATGTTTTGACTGCAGTATGCGTCTGGCACGCATGACTGATTTAGTGATATGATTAACTTACTAAGATGGATATTAAAAATAGTGGTTGGTGTTAAAAGGGTGAAAATTAAGAGTTGCAAGAGGCCGGTGTCTACAAAATTGACTGTGAATGTGGGCTCTCATACATTGGACAAACCAAGAGAAACATAGGCATTCGACTCAAAGAACATATAGCTGACATAAAACATAAACGCTCAACAAAGTCTGCTGTGTGTGAACATGTGGAACAAGGACCCAACCACTACCTGCGATTTGATGAACCACAGATACTCGCAAAAGAACATCGTTTTCTTCCAAGGATGATACGAGAGGCTATTGAAATTAAAAAACACCCTAATTTCAATAGGGAAGATGGTTGGAATGTTCCTCCAGCTTGGGACCCTGTCATAAGGCTAATGAAACCCAAGAAGGACAAAGTCACCAGAAGACCTAAGGACACTGTGAGCTCATTCTGCGTAAATAGTAACACCAATAGTTGAAAAATGTTCGGGTACTTTGAGATAACTTATACATTCAAGAAAAAGACAAATATCACCTCAGTCTGCCGTGAACATGAATTATTCTGTAAAGAATTCGAAACGTCGGCTAGTAATAAATTAAAAATATAGTTTCTAGATCTTTAGTTTCAAATGTAATAACTTAGTGAAACCAATACAACGCGATAAAATCCGTAAACTGTAGTTTAATTTCAATTAAGAGTTGTTTGTATTTTTAATGCCATATAATAAAGAAAGAGAAATAAATAAAATGTCGAAAAAATTAATTAATTATAATGCGTGTTCTTATTAATTAATTATACGCGTGAGAAGTTACACTTCTTTGGCATCATTAAAAATATTAAATTTTATTTTTATCAAAAAAAAATAATATTTGTTCATTTATTTTGATAAATATTTATTATTTATTCAATGTCTTACTAAATAAATATTAAAAATTAATATTATAATTTGATGTTGGTTTTTAATTTTTATTACATTTTTTTATTAAATTTGTTTCTTTATTTTGTACCTAGATAGTAAATAACCAATAATAAATATTTAACATTAATAATTTAATATCACTACTGCATATAATTTATTAGCACATTTATAATTCGGACTTGTACGAAACTAAAACACGTGTTGTGAATGTAGAAACTAAAAACTTCTCCCGTGAGATTTTTTTCATAACGCGCCTAAAGAAGAAAAACTTCAAAAAAGTTGACACAGTGAAACGACGCGAAATGATAATTGGACCAATTATATTATGATGTTAAAGATATCAATTTTACTAAAAATGTCCCGTCCGCCATTTTGGATCTCCAAATAAATGTCATTTTCGTTATTAGAAAGCATGATAACCCCGAAAATTATACCCATATTAATTTTATTAAAAATGTCCCGTCCGCCATCTTGGATTCCCAAATAGATGTCATTTTCGTGACCAGAATCCATGAGAACCCCGAAAATGATACTCATATTAATTTTATTAAAAATGTCCCGTTCGCCACCTTGTGAATGTAGAGAACTTCTCCCGTGAGAATTTTATGTCACACATGCGCGCGCATCGTAAAATGTGATTCTTATCTTTTTTTTCATAACGCGCCTAAGGAAGTATAACTTCGAAAATATAATAATATGTTTGGGTTGGCCCGTCCTTATTACACTACGGCCGACGAATCATGGCGGGTCTGAAGCTAGCCTTTGCGAATTACCGCGCATGTATATTCGTGTAGAAAACTGTTATTGCCAGACTTTATATAATTTATAAACAAGTAGTATTTTATGATGAATGCATCTACCTGACAATAGTGGCAGATATTTTAACCGGAAAATACACAATATTAAACTAAGGTCTACAAACAGTACTGGATACCATCAACTAGGATACTGAAAACCGTGTCTAATAAAATATCAAATCCAATGAGCCACATAATTTTTGGTATTATGCAGGGAGTAGTTCCCACGGAATTAAAAAGGACCATAATAAAACGGCTCTTTAAGGAACATGATAAACATAGTATGACTCGTTACAGACCTATAGCATTGATTCCAGTTATATCAAAAATATTTTAGAAGGTTATCCATAAGCCTGTTGAACAATCAGAAACAAAAGAAACATACCTGAATGCTGCAGTAGTTTTTTTTTTCGAAAATTGCGTTGACAAACATAGATCAAACGGATTTTTCTTTAGGTAGCCACATCTTTTAAGCCGCAATTAAGAATGCGCGCGTGTTGTATTCCAAATAAGAAGGTATTTGGAACATGGCACGCACGGTATGCACCCATGATTCCCATGAATAAGTATCCATGGGTGCATGGGACCTCTATAGATCATTATCTAAAGATGTATGTTTTATATATATGCATTATGATTAAACTTTCAAGTTGTAGAGAATTTAATTTGCAACAAAAATCTCGTTCACATATTCTTTGTGCTGCCAATAGTTTACCAGATAATCAAGAAAAACTATCTGCATCTGCACTCTTTCCAAGATGGCGGCCGAGGGACAAGAGTACGTCCACATAAATTTGAATCAAGCTTTACAATAGCCCTTCCCACACATCTGTAAAATAAAATTGCATCGTCTGATAAATGCAACCCCAAACGTAACTTTTCAATGGACTATAAATACTTTTGTCATCGTCTGTACTCAAGACAGAGATAGTAAAACGAATACTAAGGTGTGACAGAGACACATTATATCGCACCGAAAACTGCAAAAGTAAAAAAGAGATGTGCAATGTACGTGTTTGAAGCTCAATTTAATCGATTTTTATTGATATCGATTAAAATTATTTAGAAAGAATATACGTGTATTCAATTACATTTAAAGATTTAAAATGTGTTCCAACTCATTTCATTTATGTCATCGTTAATAGATAACTGATATATGTATATAAATCTGGTCTTTAAACCTAGAAAATAATTAGATTTGTTTTTTACTAAAAACAAAATCTCACTATATTGCTTGGTTTAATAAATCTATTTAATTTTATATCTTATAGTACTTTTATTATTATAACAAAAATAAATTAATTCAAAATCAATTATAAAACTAATCGATTTTAATTTTTGATTGAATAAACTATTAATTTGTATTTATTTACATAACGTGCATCACTGGCCTAGACTACCGCCCCGCTCCCCCGCTTCTTGCCACCGCGTTATTCCTAAAAAGCATTACTGCGCCGCCTTCTGCGCGAACTTCAGACTCGCCATCGTTAAACGGCCGTACTGTATTTAGGGGTTTAAAAACTAAATTGCATATTCAAAAAGGTTTTTCTAATTACATTTAGGACACAAGCCTATTAATGCCTTCGTTTATAAAATGGCTTTATAAATTGTTAAAATCCCAATTTCATTTATGGTTGATTTCCTTTAACTAAATATTTAGAGAGATATAGTAATCAAGATATGTATTGTTGGATTTTTTCCAGGGGTAGGCCTCTTTCGAGGTAGACCGACGATCTGGTTAAAAACGCGGGAATCTCAAGTACTGTGTGGAGAATGTCGGGGGAGGCCTATGTCCAGCAGTGGTTGTCTGTCTTTAGCGACTGTTTCAATGTTCGATTGAAATACATGTTCGACATATTTTGTATGTAATGTATGTCAAATCCGCATCTCTTATCGCGAATAAATAGATAGATCGTTTATTGAATTCAGCGGCAGGCTGACATGAGAGTGGTCAGTGTTTGTACTCACGCTGGCGGGGTCGATCTTCTGCACGAGTAGCGCGATGACGGCGGGCCCGTACTGCGACACGAACTGTCGGCACTCGCCCGACACCGACTGCGGTAGTCTGTCGCACGCCTTGTCTACTGCGTCGATGATCTGGTCCTAAGCAGGGGAATTCAATCAGAATAATTAATAGTACTTACGTACAGAAGCTTCACTTTTCAAACCAATTTATTGAAATTGCGACTCTTGGTTCTAAGCAATAAAGTTCAATTCAGCTCGCATAAGCACTCAGTGCCTAATGCGATATTAACCTAACAGTTCCCGTTGTTTTTTAACACATAACGCTGTCGCTGTCTGGCGCGGAGTGGCGCGCTAGGGTTGTCGAGTTGGCGCTGCTACTATATTTATTCATCGTCTATCTACCTACTTGACCACGTACCTAATAATAAATAATTATCCTATAATTATCCTATAAGTATCCTATCCCACTATTTGAGCTAGTAGAACAAAAGCACAAAAATTCTGGTCGTTTACATTTTTACTATACAAATTCTTAGTTATTTCCTAAACGCGTGGACCGATTTACATGATTCAAACAGATAAAATGGTTTTTGAACTAGATCTTTAATTTGACACCATAATCGTTGAGATATCTCAACAAACAAAAAATCAAATTTTCAAGTTGCTCTCGTAATATAAATAAAATCAAATTTTCAAGTCGCTTTCGACACACAGTTAATTAAGCAATACTTTGCATTAGACTTGTGATGATACATTTTTGTTGTTAAAGGCGTTTAAGTATATATATTGAACAGTGTATGAACACGGCGCGTGAGAATACGGAGCGGTCACACTCGTTGCGTGACGTTTAACCTTTAAACAGCATCGAGACCGCCGGCGTTCAAACTATTATTATGCTCGATATGCTCACAAAGCGTGGAGAACGCCGGCGTTCAGCCGGTGCGATGCATTTAAAACCCAATTTTCTAATTCATTGGGTTGATTTTTGTTCAACGATTTTTTTTATTGAGACCATAGATAAATTTAGCTTGTGTTTTAAAACGAATATAAGCACTGGCACCTTTCTAAGATCCAAAAAAAAAAAAACAAAATGCCACATTTCACTTGCGTACGAGGCGTGGCTGCGTCTAGTGCAGTGATGCAGTTATGATCGTTACCGCTATGGCAATATGGGTCATAATAGGGTGAACGTAGAAGAGCTTTGTAATTTGATCCATTGCTTAGTTTATTTATTTATTATACAAATTTCGTTTATTTATTATCAAAGAAGGTATTTGAAATGAATAAAGTGATATTTTACCTAGTCTTTCATAGCAATTCTGTAAGTTGTAAGCCATGTAAAAATTATTTTCATGGCTTATAACTTGCGACGTGTACACAGCCGTCGCGTCGGCTTATCTCGGTATCGTATTTCAAGGTCTGTTTATACAAAACTGTGAGACTGAACATACTTTATTGCTTTATTTATTGAAGAATATATCTTGTTCATGGTGTTATAATAAGTAGTTACGACATTTATGGATAAAACATTCATTTATAACGCCCTAACCTTTTAGAGACCTGAAAACACATTTACGAAATCTTATCAGATCTTGTTAGAAACTTATGACGATCCACTTGTCGTCTTATTGGTATTAGCAACTAGGAAAACTATTCATAAAAACAACACAGCTTACAGAACAACGATAAGTGGTCTCGTTTGTTTTTTATGGATGTTTATCTGAAGTGAGTCATAAGTGCGCGATAACACGCGCCATGTTTACGATCAACGGATCAAAACCATAAACACCATAAAAAGTGACGTAAGGAGTTAATGTGAGCGGCGCGCGGCAACCTACTAAATCCAACCATGTCGACATGGTCGGCCGAGGTACGCGTAAGTTTATGCCTAAAATGCGAAGTGCGTCCGGCCTGGTCACGGTACGTAGGAGTATTGTTCGAGGCGCTCTGCATACAGACGCATCCGCCTGCAATTGAGGTAGTGCGCGACCTATAGAAACTTAAAATGCTAGACGCGCAAATTCGCCTCTCTGGCTACTAGCTGACTCCAGTTATATACATGTCCTATGTACCGTGGATAGGTAGGTGTCTTGAGCATTAGGCGCACATGCTGTAATTGTGGCTTATAAAATGTCTACTTTTGTTAGGCCTACATTTTTCATTTCTGTTTCCCAAGTATTATTTTTGCTTAGAATGACGTGCAAAACTAGTAGAACTCATACATACCTCAGTGTTAGTATCGCTGATCTCGACCTGCAGGTAGTGCAGGAAGTACTGGCAGAAGGAGCAGGCAGTCTTGCCTCCGACCTGCGGCTGAGCTAGGAACATGCGCTCGATGGGTAGCGGCGCGGCGGCGGGCTCGCCTAGCACGCGCACGTTGGTCTGCTTGTTGGTTAGAGGGACGCGGGCGAGCTGGAGACAAATGTTGGTTTATTTGGGTTATTGTTGTAAGGCGTAGCTAAAGATATACTATGAAATAGGCTCCACTAACAGGAGGCAAGCTCTTATGATTATAATAATGGAGTAATTTGAAGTATCTGAGGTCCTCATATTAGTCATGCGCGTTCCTCGAGCGTGCGCTTCACTCTGTACGACAAAGTGATCGGCGGGCGCAACTAGTGCACGCCAACCGCTCCCTTGAGCCTAAAGCTCATTGGCGAGTAAAGGGAATGTACCTTAGGTAGTGTGCAACCGAAAATAAAACCTATACAATAGGGTTGTTTCCAACTAGTCAAATCAAGCACTTTTAATGAAATGTCAAAAACGGCCTTTGCTACGGCGTTTGTATGAAATAAGACCTAGTGACGTCATAGTTTTTTGCTGTCAAATAGAATATTTATTATCAGTAAATTTTCGTTAAAAATGTTAAATAAAGTTTTAATATTAATTAATGAATGAAACTACCATTACTTTGACATATTTCATTAGATAAAAATACTTGTATAATTTATTTCACTTGCAGAAAACTTCCCTATTATATGCAGGAAAGTATACGACGATATGCAAAAATTATTCATATATTTTTACGCGCCAGACTCGATCGCACAATGTATCGATTGCGCTGCATCTTACAGTCCACTTTTGATGGCACTTTCAGGTGATAAAAATAGACAAATAAAATAAAATTAAATCAATATAAGCACGTCTCATTATTACACGCATATTCTTTAAAACCATATTTCGTAAATGGCGGTAAAAACCATAAACATTTCAAAATACTTACATCATCAGTCTTATAGCTATTCCTCTCATCAGTGCCAATCATTTGCGGCTTCTGCTTGATCAGCTTAATCGCCATTTCCTTGGGGACCAGAGGCGCGATCACGGGGTCATTAATCTTCTTGCCACAGACACCGATCATTGCGCAAAGTGCGTCGGGGTTCAGTTCCACGACGAGATATTTGTAGATCATTGGGTAGTATTCTTCGGCGAGGTGCAGACATTCGTCCTTGAAGTTGCCAGTTTGTTTACACAGACCTGTTGGCAATATTTTATGTTAGACATTGTGTGTTGACTAGGAATACAAAATGTCACTGCTCCATTGGATTTCATGGGTATTGAAGGGAAAATACACGACGCAAATAGTATCTTTGCAAAGGGACTTAAATTGCCGCAGCTGCTTTCGAATTTAGAAAGTGGTGAATAAATTGTTTTATACTAGTTTGTTGAGAAACACTGTTAAAAACTCTGTGATATTGTTTCCAATATGAAGAACAAACGCGTGCGAGTGCAGGCAATGAAAGATTTTATTAGGATTTTAAAAGTTTTTTTATCTATTTTGTTTGTATTTGACTAGCTTCCGTGTTGTTTACGAATCACTTAGTCCTCTGGTAAAAACCGCATAAAAATCGGTTCAGTAGTTTTTGAGTTTCTCGCAGACATCGCATACGCAAGGGGCCTTTTATCTATAAAATATTAAAGATGTTTGTTGTTCCACTCCACAACTTAACCAAGTACAGAGGTGCCATTAACATAGTATGTAATAAAGCTGCAAACCTTTGAGCACCTTGTAGAACTCTATCTCGGTGGTGTTGGCGACCATGACGTCACGCAGGTGCTTCACCAGCTGTTCGCACAACTCGCACGGCACGTCGCTGTAACACATGATACACACGTACATGTCATTGGCAACTCATTCAATTTAGAGAGTACTTAGTCCACAGACCGATTGCCGTCTGACCTCTGCAACCTATAGATTGCTTTGGAAGCGAAGCAATATACATATTTAATGTCTTAATTAATGAAGTATGATCAATCAATACGAATGTTGTAGAGGACATTTTGATAACTCTATATTTACTTATATTATTGGTTGTAAAAAGATCCTTAACTGAAAACGAAATCCCATATTGTACCATTCATTACGAACATTATTTACTTCGGTACTCAGATGAGTGAAGTATCAGATAGAGCGCTTTCGTCCAACTAAGCGTGGCACGTTGACAGCTATGTGTGCGTGACCTTTGGCGACTGGCACTGTACGGACACGCGCGGCTATGTGTGTGTAAAGTTGCCAGATTATGAATAATCTCCCAGTATTTTGCATATAGTTATGTAATATTCTTATATTCATTTGCGGTTTTGAAGAATTTACCATGGATTTAATTAATGCTTTTATAAATACATTTCTTAAATATAAGTACCGAGTTAAGTTTTAACTACTTCGTAAATCTGTATATATAAATGACCGACTGACAGACAAGCTACAGCCGAAACTACTCGGCGCATGAAGCTGAAATTTAGCATGTATGTTTCTTGGGAACCGTAGGGGTGCACTAAGACGGGATTTCTCGAAATTCCCACGGGATCGGGCAAAACGAGAAATACGAAAATATGTGCGTGCGAAGCCACTGGCGTCGACTAGTTGAGAAATAAATAGAATACGTTCAGATCTTAGATCGGCGAATATGTTGTTTATTTTTTGTTTAGAAATTCTCAGTATGGTATCTCGAAATGTTTAGTTAATTGCAATAGGCTTGCTTCCTATAATTCCTATAATATTAATTAGCTAAAAATGTACACATGTGTAATAAATAATACCTATACCTCTGCTTTTTGGAAATCAGGTGTAAGGATGAGAGAAGATGTTATACATAATTATACTATATACGGCGAAAAGGCAAACAGAAGCTATTTATATTGGACAAGTTAGGGCCTAACCTTCGATAGCTCTTAAGTATAGCCCTAAGCTTGCACGTACCTAAACCTAGACTTATCCTAATTTAAGCCTACTGGTTCCTATATCTAGCCTAACCTACCTACGATAAACCTATCCCTATTTTAGATCTAATCTAACACCTATCCTACGTATTATGTCGTAAACCTAGGTGTCCTATGAACTATTCCTACAACCTATCTAATTCCTACAAAGGCGTCGTTGTTGTGGTCCCTAAACCCTAATGTCCCTATCCCCCTAGCCCTACTATAACGTATTTTATAAATACTTATATATAATAGTCCAGGATATCTGCCACCGGGAGACCTAAGGCGACAGATGGAATTGGGTAGGATTTAGGGGTGGTGGAAATGGTTTTCTCACTGCCGGTCGAGCAGACTCACAAGACCGATCAGGGTGACGGCTAAAGGTGTCTTGGCCGCAGTGAGAGGTTTGGGAAGGGTAATGAGTCAAAGTCAGGAGTGAACAATGACTGATTTATTTCTTAAAATTATTGTCTTATATACTAAACTTATTCTATATACACATACACACGTATTTAGTTGTGTGCCGTCGGTGTATTGCGCCGATGCAGCATCTTTGAGCCGACCGCCGTACGTGATAAGTTAGTTGATCTTATAAGATCACGCATCTTCCTCGGTGATAAGTTGGATGTGTGTTGGAATGCCAAGAATGTCATGTTCATGTTTGAACATATATTATATACGGTATAAAGGCAAACAGTCAAGCTAAACAGTTGCTGTACGATTTTGATACTTATTCCCTACGCCATTAGTATGTATGTACACAGGGCGCCAAGTCAAGCTAAACAGTTGCTGTACGATTTTGATACTTATTCCCTACGCCATAAGTATGTATGTACACACGGCGCCAAGTCAAGCTAAACAGTTGCTGTACGATTTTGATACTTATTCCCTACGCCATAAGAACGGTGCAATGGTCAAAGTGCATAAGCTTGACGAGTAGCAGGGTGTACACGAATATGTGGATCGTTTGGGGATCGAACTCAAAACAATATATGTAAGGTATATACTAATGGAAATTCTATTACTATATTTATAGACAGAAGATATATCTACAATATACTTTTATAATACGGTAATGTATTTTTCATTAACATGACAATCATTATCACATAATCAATTGACAAGTGCATTTTCCCTAATTCAGGCAGAACGGCGTCGACAAAAACTGGCAACACTTACATATTTCTTGCACAAATACGAATTTTATCGAAATTAAATTATGAAACAGTCAAATGATCAATAGTTACCTGTGAAAAGATATTCCATTTTCCTGTTTTTGTTTTTGGGAACAACTTTTACAGTGTTTAAGAACACAATACGGCATTTTGAGAATTTAAAAGTTGAAGTGATCGCGACGCGTGAACTGTACGATGCTTCGTAGCGCACTGAGACGAGTTTGTATTCGCTTTTCAATTTGTATTTGCTTTAGTGGCCGCACGCAACTGTGCCGCGCGTTCCATCTGATACTTCACTAATCTGAGCTTCGGTACTATACCTCGGCAATGAATGGTACAGGAGATACTGAGGCTCAAAGTCACCAATTTTTTTTTTCTAACTTAGTAAAAATCGCTGCAATCCTCGCCAATTTGTTGTATAGATGTCCTATGCAGTCATGGATAAGTACGCACTTCGAACATTGCACGCGCGCACTTTTAATTGCGGTTTAAAAAATGTGTCTACTAAAAAAATATTAGTTTCCCAGGTATTATATTTGCTTGACTTGGCATGATGTTCAAAACGAATAGAGTTTTGCTTGGTGATGGGTCTTGTGAAACCGTGTATATTTGTTAAATTTCTTTAAAATCCTACTCTTGCATTAAGATTAAGCCTATGTCACAGGGGACTTTAAGAACATTTAATCAATAACAATTTAATTCCACAAAGTAGGCACGTAGTTGTAGGCGCATTTTACCATAACGCCTTACGTGTAATCCTACCGGGCTGAGAAATATCCACCTCCTACAAAATATGTAAAACTAAGTTTCAAGTTGTTACAAAATCTACAAATATGTCAATACTTACTCGTTAGCGTACATGACAACGGGGAAGGTATAGTCGTCGTGCGAGTGATACTTGAGCGCGCACTGTCCGCTGACGTGGCACAAGCTCTGCGGCGTCAGGTCCTTGCGCAGGGCCGCCACTATGTTCTCGTAGTACTTGAACACCAGCATCGAGCACGAGTCCGATAGGGATGACATTCGCCGGCACACCTGGGGGAAAGAGTTTTTTTTATAGACCCACGCCTTTATCTTCGAAAAGGATTACAGAGGTGTAATATTACTCCGAATTTTCACCATGTTATGAATTTGTAGCTCCACTACGTGGGACCTACAAATTCAGCGAGCGAGCCTATCGCTGTTACTGGGAACTTTGCCAGTCTCGGGAATCGACCTCGGCAGGATTAACAAGCGCATATGCTATCCACTGGATCACGCACTACGGAGGCATTCAAAGTCTCATCGTATATCTATACCTTGCTTGTATATTTATGAAGTGGCAACATTTGTGAAGAAGAATCTTACTCTTTTTACCAAGATAGCTCAAGTTCGTAGAGGTCCAATGCGATCTCAGTATCAAAATAAATTGTGTACAAAAAATTTTAGAACAGCCTTATTACGAAAAAGTATCTTCGCAATGGCGCCTTTAATATATAATCATCTACCAAATGCCCTTAAAAATGTGAGTTCTGTAGCCAGTTTTAAAACAAAATTGTATACTATACTTGTCAACAAATGCTATTATACGATTGATGATTTTCTGAATGACACAAATGTTTGTACATTGTAGCTTTTATACTCATTATACTTAATAATTTACCATTGGATAATAATTTTCTATAATTAATATAATTCTATTTATTTTGTGATAATGACTTTTATAATTGAAATAAGATGTATGACAAAATTTTAATTATTTAACACTCAAATGATTAATTACAATTTAGTTTCTAATTTATAAATAATATATTTGTATGCCCATGGCAAAACATAGTGAAACTATAAACCGACAACACCAATCATGTACCTATGTTTTACAAATAAATAATAAAAAAATTAATAAAAAAACCATGCGCTTTTCTGGACATGGCCACTTGTAATTTGCGCCAAAATAGCATTCATGTTTAAACCTAAGTTGCATTATTACGTTTGATAATTCATTCGAATGGATGACCAACTTTGCTACATAATTTTAATGCCTCTTCTTCAACCATGGAGAAATACAAGAAGATTTTTCCTTTAAGTCATAAATATAATATAACTTACCTGCAGTAATCCAACAAGGAAGTCTTCATCGCTGGTCGCGTCGAATTTCTTCCTCAAGCCACCGACGGTTCTCTGACAGTTGTTGCATTCTTGCCAAAGGTGCAGTTGCGTGTTCTAAAATAATCAAAATTATTGTTATAATCAGAAAAAAAAATTATAAGTGGTTATCAACGAATTATGCAAACAAACATCCTTATAAAAAAGGAGCTGAACTTTTCAAAATGGTTTGTAAATAATTATCATGGTGCCTTATGGTGTGTATCTCATCATCATTTGTTTAATACAACCTTGCCTGACTTGACTCACATCATGGCAGAGCCTAAACTACTAAAGCTAGAAACATCAAATTTGGATAGAGGGTTCCTTTTACAACTAACGACCGGTCGGGTTAGGCATCACATCATCATCAGGCTTTAACAGTCCACTGCTGAACTAGGCCTCTCCTTTGAAAGCAGGAATTGGCCTACTATAACACGCTGGCCAATCGGGTTGGTATAGGGGTTGTATCAAGTTTTCCTTCTCTTACAGTGCTGTTCTTTGCATAATATGCTCCCTCTGTCGGCTCTTACGACACCCATGGGATGATATGGGGTGGTGACAATCCGTATTCTTAATGCGTCACCACACGGACAAGGCATTCACCAGACGGGTTAGGCATTTTATATGAAGATATTATTTTTACATTTTGTCCTTATATGTCCTTATATTATAAAACATGACTTAATAGTTTCAAAAATAGCTTATTTTTTATTATTTAGTTCGTAGATTATCATTCTCAATAAGTTTAAGTACAAGAAGTCAACATAAATGACGCCTATCATATTAGTCAAACAGTGGTCGTTCATTTGATGTGACGCGACGTTGTATATTTAACCACGACTGATAACTTGACACAAATGTTATGACTAAACACGAGTGACTAATTATAATTTACTGTAAACAAACGTTGTTATAATAATAATAATAATATTCTACCACATACACACATGTCACCATCTAGTCCCAAACTAAGCAGAGCTTGTACTGTGGGTACTAGACAATGGATAAACATACATTTATACTTTTTTTTGTAAATACATACATATTATACATAGAAACACCCAGACCAAGACAAACATCCATGGTCATGCACGCAAATGTTTGACTTGAGCGGGAATCGAACCCGCGACCTTCGGCGTAGCAGTCGCTTACACTCCCGCTGCGCCAACCGGTCCTTTGTTATAAAGACAGTCTTTGTAAAAGACTTTTGTAAATATTATGTAATAGCTATTCATTTTCCATTCCTTTTTAATATTATTGTAGAATTTCCAACTCGTATATCCAAGCTATATTTTACTAAACATTTCCCATGGCTCCGCCCGCGTGAATTATCCTCCTAAACCTTCCTAAGTAACCACAGTATCTATTGGTGTTTTTGAGTTTTTCGTCTTCAGGGAGACCTTTGTCTAACTTAACGTGTTTCGGCTGATTTATGATACAGACGGACAGAACCCGGCGGGGACTTCATTTAATAATATGACTAGATGAGCCCACGGTTACACCCGCGTTATTTAAGGCTACAGCGCCGCTCCCGTGGCTCATAGCGTAATGTTATATAGCCTATGCCTTCCTCGATAAATGGGCTATCTAACACTGAAATTAATTTTGAAATCGGTCCAGTAGTTCCTGAGATTAGCGCGTTCAACCAAACAAACAAACAAACTCTTCAGCTTTATATATTAGTATACTAGATCAGAGTAATCGCTTCATACATATATTTCAGAAGCTTTCATAATAAATCTGTGCCCCTATTGCTGTAATATAATCAAACAAGCTACATCCGAAGTAGATATCAGCTTAACGCATCCGACGGCGATATCCTCGTGTCCTTTACGAGATACAGTATGTCATGAACAACGGTTATCTCATTATAGCTATACGTTACGTGGAGGCACTGTTTAATGTATTTACGCGTATTTATTATTCTAAGTGAATCTGTCTATCATTTACATTTTCGTGGCCAAATACCGTGCCCCTACCGGTACTAATGGGGTTCGGCATATGAGTTTAATTGTATGACTGCTGTAGTCGAACACCAGTAAGGTTAAACCTTTAATTGGACTCAAGTGTCGTTTTGAAATAACTGCAATCCTAAAAATAATGAACATTATAGATTTCACCGCTCATTGAAATTACAAATAGAATCCGACACGCTAGCATTCAGCCATTATGTTGAAATAAAAGGCGTCTTCCATGAACAAATATTTACAATGGCAGATTTTATGTTATAGTCCGTGCCTTGGAGAGCAGGTTAAGGCGTCGGTGACAGCTTTCCGTAGGTACCTATGAATAAACTGACACTAGTCTAAGTCATGGAATATAGCTAGCCTTTTGCGGAGGATCCCGGTTGCGGAGTTTCGACAGGCAATCGCAATGTCGAAAAGCTAATATAAGTCAAATCTGGGGGCGATTCAGAATTTTCGATATCTTATTTGATATTCGATTCCGTTAACTGTCAAACGGGCTACCTCATTTTTTGTCAAAACTATATCATTTCCTATCAATGTTATGCATTCAGTATGAAGTAAATTAATAAATAAACCGAATTCAATGAATATTTGTTCGAAATATCTCTGATAGGCGGCTAAAAGACGAGGACAATAATTTGACACATCATACGATTACTTGTCGTGACATTCTGAATCGGCCTGCCGGTTAGACTAGAAAGCGGACGCCGGATTCTAACTGGGACAACGCTAGGAGGATGATGATGATTTCATGCTTCAGTCATTACCATTAGCCATCTTGTCATAATTGCCCCAATCGTTGAAATATTGCAAAAATCAACAGGTAAAATGAATATTAACGTTTGTATCATATCGCGCCACAATGTCACATATTTACAAACGTACAATAACATTGTACTGTCACCGAGTCGTGACTAATTCCACGACGAATTTAATCTAGATCGTGTTTAATAAATATATGATTATATGATACTTATACTAGTAAGCTATAACCTTTTATTGTTTACTGAGTATGGCTACGGCTTTTCTGAGTTTGGAATATAAAGAATGATGTGTATTAGGTAGGGTTTAGAAATTGAATGAATCTGGTCTTTATACGATCTACCCAGGCAATTCTAGGGAAGCATTGTATTTCTAAAGTCTATAGTATATGACATAAATGTCGACAAACCGCGAACCACTATGGCCCAGTGTGATAGACTGTTTTGTGAGAGAGTGAATTCTACTATTCGCTTTGAAAAAGTCCTATTCATTTTGTGGTAATGTTACAGGGAATTTTATACAGCATTGCACACTCTTCAAACTACCTAAAGTACACAGGTTTCATCATCACCAGCCTTTAACAGTCCACTGCTGGACTAGGCCTCTCCTTTGAAAGGAGGAATTGGCCTACTATACCACGCTGGCCAAACGGGTTGGTATAGGGTTTGTATATTCAAGTTTTCCTTCTCTTACAGTGCTGTTCTCTGCATAATATGCTCCCTCTGTCGGCTCTTACGACACCCGGGATGATATGGGGTGATGACATTCCATATTCTTAATCAGTCACCACACGGACACAGGTTTGTTACATTTCAAATCGCTCTGACAACTTAAGGTGAGATTCTTCATTATAAAGATCATGTGGAATCAGCATATTAATAGCAAACAATAAGCTTATTTGCTTAAATTAAATTTTGTTAGATGGCTCTGCTATTAGGTATAGTTTCCATAAAAGTGTTGATTGTACAGCTGCTCTGCTTGTAATAATTCGATGACTAAGAGTCTTTGTACTATATCCAGGTCAGTTCAAAGTGCGTCATCAATGATTATTATCCGTACCTACTTGAAGTAAAAATGTTAAATATAACTGAACATTTATGACTAAGTAGTAATAGACGACTGAACAAGTTTTATTATAAAAACGATCATGGTTATAATTTGTTTTTGGGATTTTGTACGAAAAAACAAGAAGCATGGATCGCTCGTGAGTCTGTCCGTCCTACTGTCGTTGGCGTACAACTATTAGGTATTACCATTATGCTCTGAAAGTACTGAATCAAATTACATTTTTTTTCTTTTTAAATGACAACTCCCGCACTAGGAATAAATCCTGTGTCGCGGGGGACTTTTACAAACATACAACCAACGGACACAATGAACACCCAGACTCGAAACAACGATTTATGGATCACACAAAGTGTTGTCTCGTGTGAGAATGGAACCCAGAACACTCGACGCAGTGTCAAGCGGCGAGGCGGCCGCTTAAACCACTTCGCCAACCGTGCAGTCAAAACATTACATTATACTGTCATATTTTGTTGTAACTGTGACTGCCTCATTATTAAATCATAGGGCCTCGCGTATTAGTTACCTAAAATGCCATAGTATAACCATAGTCTCAATGTTTTACTTTATAATGTATTACATCGAGATAAATTAGTGAGCAAATAATAAAACGAGGCAAGAGCGATCTAGTCTTTCCATTCAGCACTCTGATGCAAGCCCATACAGCCATAAGCTAGGGTCCATAATAGTCAATGACTCTTGAAATAAAATTATTTTCTTCATCATTATTTCAGCCGATAAACGTCTACTGCTGCAAAAATAGGTATTTTTTTTACAAAATAATAAACTTATTCAACTTACATAGTCTTCCAGCAGTCTGTCAATCTTGGCGCTGTTACACAATCCAGCTACAGAGCACACTTGCTGTGGGTTCATCTGCGAAGCGAGGGTCTCCACAAGCTCCGGCACGAAGTCATCGGCCAGCTTCATGCACTCCTTGGCCACCACCTTGATGGGGATCAACTGGCACGACCCTTCGAACACCTCCTTCAACTCCTCCTGGAAATGGAGCAAGGGTTATTACGTGTGTTTATCGTACACGGTATAGGTAAATTCACAAAAGTTGACCACAAATGGCGGCCGTAGCGCATATGTACATTCGTGCACCAATGGCGTTGCTCCATTCTTGACGCATTTAGGGAATGGGTCAAGAACGGAGCCACGCCATTGGCACTCCACCCGCGCCTCACCCCGCACCTCCACGGGGACCTAAAAAATGATTTCTGCGCAGTGGTCATCTTTCGTGAATTTACCTATACTATTGAATCTTAAAACAATTGCGATTGGGAATAGCTTTGTTTGCGTTTGCGTAGATATTGGGTTAATAGTGATATAAAATCGTCTCCATAAGCTTATCTTCAATCGCTTTTATTTTTTAATAGCCGATACCTTCTAAAGAAGTTGAATTTTTCTAGCCGTAATTTAAGAATTAGATTCACTAACAAATATATTATTTTTATTATATTATATAATCTGCCCTTTTACATATTTGCACATTACCTACTTACAGCCGGTCCCAATATTTCGACACCTGCAATGAAAATCATCGTAACTCACTTTTTAGAGAATTTGAGTTACAATCATATCCACAGTAAACAAAAAAAAACACTTTTTTATGCGCTCATCCTTGTATCAGAATTCATTCGCGTTTCGATTTTAGCCAGTAGTAAAAAATTGTAAGTTGACGTTCAATGAAGATGATAAAAAGGTACATTTAGTTACACGCTAGCTTAGAGCATAGATATTTACATAGAGGCGCATTTCTTATGGGCGCTCTGTAGACAAACTTTCTGTGACCCATATTGTCCATTTGTCGCTTGGCGGCGTGGCAGTCGCGCTGTGACAGCTGTCTCTACGAGTGCAAGAGAGACGAATGTTTCTCCTGTGTATCTTAACTACGAGAGCAAGAGACGGAGAACGACGCCAGCGCCGCCAACGGCGCCAACTACGAACTACACTGACGTGTCGTCAACATGCCAATTGGAATCGGCACACGAAATCCTTAAGAAATGCGCTTCTATTATAAATCTGTTTTCATTGACGCTAGTATGTTTGCCTATCATTATCCCCTCAAGTCTTTAGTTTTCAAGTTTTAAGGCACTAGGACTTAACAGAATTGATTGAGAATTTTTTGAACCTTTGACGCGCTCTCCTGTAAAGTTACAAAATATGAATTACGATCTTTTTCATTGTGGTTGTCGATTTGATCTATGCATACTTGGCTTGCTAGGCATACTTGGCTACTAAAGATACGTATTTGACATAGGTAAGCTGCATATAAAATACGTCAAATATGTACCTCTAGTCGCCAATTCCAAGGATAGATCGAATATTGGGACCGGTCGACCGTATTCATAAAACATACGACCTAATTCATATGACCGGTTTTCACATTTTATAAATCTTCCTACATTGTTTGATAAGGGCCAACATATATGTATGTATTTTATTATTGTGCGATAATTTGTTAAACATAACATTATTATCGGAAAACATAACGACAAACGCTGATTAACTTTATGATAAAAATCGTACCTAACTAAACATAACGCAAAAACTATGTCAACATATGTAGATGATTAAGGATTATTTTTGTATAATCAACAATTGTTTTGAAATACACATATATTTGAAATAGATACTTAACTATTATCGAAAAATATAGCAAGCAGGAAGACTTCAAGGCATGAAATATTTCTTTAAATCGTTTTTAGATATCGTCTTCAGCCTTGTATATACTGTCACACAGCTGCGCATTGGCCTATACTTATTATGAGAAGCATGAGGCCACCATTGGCCAAGTGCAGGTCGGCAGAGTATATTCTTTACGATATGTTCTTTCTTTGTTTTTTTTAAAAGAACTCTCGCTTTAGGACTACCTCCTGTGTCGCGGGGGACTATACAAACATACAACTAACGGACACAATGAACACCCAGACTCGAAACAACTATTTGTGAATTACACAAAGTTTTGCCTCGTGTGGGAATCGAACCCACAACACTCGGCACAGTGTCAGGCGGCGAGGCGGCCGCTTAAACCACTACGCCAAACATGCAATCAATATCTAATTTTATATCGACATACTGAAAAATACCCTATAAAATGTAGGTGAATATAATAAATGAATCCTACTAATCCTACTAATATTATAAATGTGAAAGTTTGTGAAGATGGATGGATGGATGGATGGATGGATGGATGGATGGATGGATGGATGGATGTTTGTTACTCTTTCACGCAAAAACTACTGAACGGATTTGGATGAAACTTTACAGTAATATAGTTTATACATCAGAATAACACATAGGCTACAATTTATAAAAAAACATTATAATGTTGCCATACTACGAGGGTCAAACTGAAAGTTCTTAGAAAATCAAAAACTGATTACATTAGCCAGTTATTAGTTTTATTATATCTTTTCAAAATATTGTTACGAGCTGGGGTTCGTGATAAATTATATACACTATGCCACTTAAACTGAACTTTATTCACTAACACAAACACTAAGTATAACACTAGATACACACACTTAATTTTCACTTCACTAGTAAAACACACTATTTACACCACTAGAACAACACTAATAAAACACCACTAAACACTTCCGAATTACTTCCTTCGCTTGATGTTGATCGCTTTCCGTATTCAATTGTTACTGTCCGGTCCGTTCGCTCCCGCTCTATTTATACTGGCCGGATAACATCACTAGGCTTTTCGAGACGACTCACGATATTTCTGGAAACGTGTAAGGTGTTTCTAGAATTGCGTAAATGTTCTATTTACACCTACGCCATCTATTAGAGGATAGATGAAACAGCCTAAAACAACCGATACATCTAATCTCATGTAGTTCTCCCATTCACTAGTAGATGGCGTTATTTTCAATTCGTAACACGGCCTCCCTCTTAAACGTGTTCGTCTCGAACATCGTTAGACCCATAGTAACGAGCCAACCGGTCCACATGAACTATCTTCGGTGCACCTCGCGACCCCTTCTGGATTCGATAGGTGACGTCGTTCATCCTGGTAATTATGCGATATGGCCCGTCCCATCTGGCTTGTAACTTAGGCGATTTTCCTTTGCTTCGTACTGGGTTATGAAGCCACACCAATGATCCCTCATCGAAGCCTTTGTTGTTTGCCTTCCGGTCGTAGCGAGTCTTCATCTTCTCAGACATCTGTTGTCCAGATTCCCTGATGTGCTCGTATACGTCGTTCATCCTGTTGCGTAGCTCGGTTGCGTAATCCGTTATATTGCGTGGAGATTCTGGTGGAATACCGGTGATAAGGTCTGCAGGTAAACGGAGCTCTCTACCGAAATTGGCAAAAGCTGGTGTTACTCCTGTAGTTTCGTGGACCGCACTGCGATATGACAGGAGAAATGGTTGGATGTGCTTGTCCCAATCTCTTTGTTTGCTCTCCACGACCTTCGCCAGGTACCTTTCCAGTGATTGGTTAAACCGTTCAACCATGCCATCTGATTGCGGATGATAAGCCGTGGTCCTGGTTTTATGTGCACCCATTACGCGACAAGTCTCCTTGTCGCGCTGTCGCTGTTCTTCCATGCGGCGCGCCTGCTCCTGCATGAACGCCATCAGAGCCGCGATGTCGGGCACCGCCATGGAGTGTGCGCTTGCAGGCTCCACTGCAGCCGCGGAGTCGCCTGATCCACCAGACGATGGAGAAGGAACGTCTCCGAAGCGTCTCTGGTCCAGGTCTTGCTGGCGCTGGTTCCTGGTACGCACACCTTCAGTTTCTTCCTTCGGCATAACCGGCATAATTTATCCCTTTCTTCTGACACCAATTTGTTACGAGCTGGGGTTCGTGATAAATTATATACACTATGCCACTTAAACTGAACTTTATTCACTAACACAAACACTAAGTATAACACTAGATACACACACTTAATTTTCACTTCACTAGTAAAACACACTATTTACACCACTAGAACAACACTAATAAAACACCACTAAACACTTCCGAATTACTTCCTTCGCTTGATGTTGATCGCTTTCCGTATTCAATTGTTACTGTCCGGTCCGTTCGCTCCCGCTCTATTTATACTGGCCGGATAACATCACTAGGCTTTTCGAGACGACTCACGATATTTCTGGAAACGTGTAAGGTGTTTCTAGAATTGCGTAAATGTTCTATTTACACCTACGCCATCTATTAGAGGATAGATGAAACAGCCTAAAACAACCGATACATCTAATCTCATGTAGTTCTCCCATTCACTAGTAGATGGCGTTATTTTCAATTCGTAACAATATTGTCCATTGACGTCAATACACCGCTGCATGCGATGGAACCACTGGGAAAAGCACTTTGCCCACTCGTCCTTAGGGGTCTCTTCAATGGCATCGCGATACGCAGCCACCGCTTCTTCAGCATTCATAAACCGCTTTCCTTTAAGTTTTTCTTTAATTTTTGGAAATAAATAAAAATCACAAGGCGCGAGGTCGGGGCTATACGGCGGGTGACCCAGTAATTCAACGTTTGATGTCGCCAAATAGTCGATCGTTCGCTTGGCGGTGTGCGACGAGGCGTTGTCGTGGTGAAGGAGGATCCTACTGCGAGGTCGTTTCTCTCGAACTTTTTCCAAGACAAGTGGCAAACAATTGGTAATGTACCATTCTGCAGAAACTGTTTTTTGATCCTCTAACACAATTGTTGCGAAATGACCTATCCTTCCAAAGAACGAGGCCACCATTTTTTTCCCGCACTTCGATCTCTCTTCACTTTAGTTGGCAACTCCTCGAAAGGAAACACCCACTGAGCAGATTGTCTTTTGGTTTCAGGATCATAACAGTAAATCCAGCTTTCGTCACCTGTTAGTATGTCGAACACAGCATTTGAGTCACCTCCGTTAAATCTTTCAATCATTTTACGGCACCAATCCACACGATGGAGTTTTTGAGCCTTAGTCAAATTATGAGGTATCCACCGGGCGCAAAGCTTCCTGACCGCTAAATGTTCGTGGAGGATTTTGTGCACTTGACTCATACCGATGCCTAAGCTTGTCCGAATCTGCTGATAGGTCACTCTTTTGTCAGTCTCTATCAAACGCCGCACAACACAGATGTTATTTTCAGTCGTCGCCGTAGAAGGCCGTCCCTCACGTACATCATCAGTGAGATTAGTGCGACCACGTTTAAACTCATTAAACCAGTTGTAAACAGTCGCACGAGATGGGGCTTCATCGTGAAAGGCCAATCGTAGTCTATCATAACTTTCTTGTTGACTTAAATGACATCGAAAGTCATAAAAAATCATTGCACGAAAATTTTCTCGTGTTAAATTCATGTTGACGTGACACAGACAATTTTCAATTTGCCGCCAAATCGTAAAACAAATGACAAATGAATGAAATATATACTCAGTAATATTGGCAAAGAGTTCTATTTTCAAATTTTAGAATATTTTTTTTATTATATTGTTTATAAGTGGCCAGTTCTAAGAACTTTCAGTTTGACCCTCGTATGAGGAAAAGTATCACAACTAAGTCGGCGAAAATCCTGTATCATCTTTATTTGTTTGCTTGGGTCAAATTTAGTAATTGGAATTTTACCCCCTTCCTGATGATTGATCTGATATTTGGTATACACTCATATTGTCATCGAGATTAAAAGATAATATTTAAATGATTGAAAATCCAAGATGGCCACCGATACAAAATGGCGAATCACATATTACTTCACAACAACCTCAATATGGGTATCAAATGAAAGGGTTTGATTGGTAGAATGGAGCTCACTATGAAAATCTAAGATGGCCGCTGACACAAAATGGCGTCTTATTTATTTTCCACAAATACCTCGATATGGGTATCAAATGAAAGGGCTTGATTCGTAGAATAGAGCTCACTATGAAAAATCCAAGATGGCTGTCGCAGCAAAATGGCTGATTACATATTTTGAATATTTTCCACAAATAACTCAATATGGGTATCGAATGAAAGGGCTTGATTGGTAGAATAGGGCTCACTATGAAAAATCCAAGATGGCTGCCGCCACAAACTGGCGGATTACATATTTCCACAAATACCTCAATATGGGTATCTAATGAAAGGGTTTGATTGGTAGAATGGAGTTCACTATGAATAATCTAAGATGGCCGCCGCCACAAAAAGGTGAATTACTTATTTTCCACAAATACCTCAATATGGGTATCAAATGAAAGAGCTTGATTCGTAGAATAGAGCTCACTATGAAAAATCCAAGATGGCTGTCGCCGCAAAATGGCGGATTACATTTTTTCCATAAATAACTCAATATGGGTATCGAATGAAAGGGTTTGATAGGTAGAATGGAGCTCACTATGAAAAATCCAAGATGGCCGCTGCCACAAAATGGCGGATTATTTATTTTCCAATAATACCTCAATTTGGGTATCAAATGAAAGGGCTTGATTCGTAGAATAGAGCTCACTATGAAAAATCCAAGATGGCTGTCGCCGCAAAATGGCGGATTACATATTTTCCACAAATAACTCAATATGGGTATCGAATGAAAGGACTTGATTGGTAGAATAGGGCTCACTATATAAAATCCAAGATGGCTGCCGCCACAAACTGACGGATTACATATTGCCACATATACCTCAATATGGGTATCTAATGAAAGGGTTTGATTGGTAGAATGGAGCTCACTATGAAAAATCCAACATGGCCGCTACCTCAAAAAGGTGAATTACTTATTTTCCACAAATACCTCAATACGGGTATTTAATTAAAGGGCTTGATTCGGAGAAATTGAGCTCACTATGAAAAATCGAAGATGGCTGTCGCCGCAAAATGGCGTATTACATTTTTCCACAAATAACTCAATATGGGTATCGAATGAAAGTGCATGATTGGTAGAATAGGGCTCACTATGAAAAATCTAAGATGGCTGTCGCCATAAAATGGCGGATGACATATTTTCCACAAATACCCCAATATGAGTATCAAATGAAAGGGCTTGATTGGCAGAATAGAGGTTACGATATAATTGACCTAAGCGCAGCGTTATTAAAAGCGCGAGAGTATGAGTTGGTGCGCTGAAGCGCAGTGGGGAGGAGGGGCGGTCTGATTTTGTACTTTCTGGTAATGCTTTCAGTTTTTATTTTTGCTGCAATTCTATTCAGTAGGTATATAAGCTCTTCAATAACTTTAATAATATACACTACATATACTAATCTTTACCTGAAGTTTGACGACTATAAAAACAAAAGTAATTTTAAGTACTTATTATCTGTTTATAATATATGTATGCTACACGGCTAATGTGCAGATCCGTTTGTAATGAAATTTGATTTGGATAGTCTGAAACCTGGGGAAGTACAAAGGCTACTCTTTATTAAAATTTCATGCGGGCGAAGCCGCGGGCGAAAGCTAGTAATATATAATGAGGGGGCGCATTGAATAGAATATCACTAAGTTACGGTATTGTTACTCAATGCCACCTTGTTTACTTAGGTACAGCCAAATGAATATATTAACATATTTTTTAGAATATTTATTCGTAAGTAATTTATTTACGTGTCTCAATAAACAGTTAAAATTTAAACAAATAAACAATTAGATTTTTTTAAAGCAATGCAATCACGCCATTATGTCTTCTATCACGTGTTTAAGCGTCATTTTAAATCATAAAACAATGTAGCCCCGCGTCTCCGTTGAATATGAGTATTATCGGACAACGACATAGGTGTTAACGAGGTGTAAGTTCAACCTTTGTTTGTCCTAGCTGATAAAGTGTACGTACGGTTCATATCGTACGACATTCTCTTCTGTTTTTTAGTTGAACACACCTAGACAAATAGATTTGATTATGTCTTCAGTGTAATTTGTTGATTGGAAATTAGTCGTATCGAAAATGTCCCTCAGTTAAAGGTAGATACAATACTTACTATCCAGCCTTCTAAAGTATACCGGCGTAAAGCTGTATCAATCTTTAAGTAAATAAATGTAGAACATTAGAATACACTTTAGAATCTATTCCAAGGACACAGGTATGATCCATAGCTCGACTGCATGGCCGCTGCATCTCAAAGATCCATGTTTTATTACTTAGACCAGCCCTGTATTCATTAGGTTGCACATAAATGTAGATGTTTTCGTGTAACTAAGTATGTACAAGAGTATTGAACGAAATTAAAGTTACAGAACGAAGAATTGTCGTAAGAAATTTACAAACAGATTGCAGGGTAGTTTTACAAGGAGATCAATTATCAATTAAAACGTAAATATCATAATATTGAACCTCAATTAGTTCCATTCACAGCAGATCCAAGTTTCAACAGGGCCATTATATTAAACGGCATCATACCGTGCATAATAACAGTGAATGAACCGGCGAAGGCTACAAAAACACGCAACAAGCATCGGTCATGGCTTTATTCAATCAAATCTTTCTTATCACAATATGCACGAACGTATTAAAATACCTTTTCAAATGTAAAGTTACGATAGCGTAGGTATATGGGCAATTACTATTGCTTTCTTTCTGTGTATTGGTCGTTTGTAAATTAACAAAGAAAGTATGTATTATTTATCTTTGCAGGAAATAGCTTAGTGGGGATACAAATAGAATGAGGTATATTTTTCAAAGTTATTTTTTAGTACCGCTCGATAAAGGAAAAGAAAACACGGTGAGGAAAACGGCATGTTTAAGAGTAAAGTCTGGCAACCCGCACTTAGCTAGCGTGGCAACTATGGCTTTGACCCTTCTTCAGCAAAGGGATACTTAATGTACAGGGCTGATATATGCATGGTATATAGCCCTGTACATTAAGTATCCCACTGCTGAAGAAGGGGTTCTTCAGTAGTGGGATACTTAATGTACAGGACTGATATATGCATGGTATATAGCCCTGTAGATTAAGTATCCCACTGCTGAAGAAGGGGTTCTTCAGTAGTGGGATACTTAATGTACAGGGCTGATAATTAAATATATTATTGCAGTGTATTATCTACATTATAAAGTACGTATATATTTTCACAAACCTGTGTCTCATTGCTTTCCAGTTGGTCGCGCGCCTGTTGCACCATATCGGTACAGATCTTGCAGATGCTGTCCTTGTCTTCGGGGTACGTGTGCTGGGACCACACTCTCTGCACGCAGTGGTGGGTGGCTTTGCATTGTCGCCCAGTGCTAGACAAAAAAAGAAAATAATTATAAATCAACATTGTTACAAATATCCGCCTTCAAATTTCATTACTCAAGCTTGAATGGCACCAAAATGACAAGCATATATTTACAAACAAAACAAATTCTGAAAGCGGGTAATAAATCATGGAGTTCAGAGGTACCTAAACAGACTTAAACATTCACCCGAATTAGATTGAGAACTTACTCCTTTCTCGAAGTCGGTTGAAAATATTTTATAAACAAGGGTAGGGTCTTATGTAGAGATGTAAAGAACTCGAGTCTTTGGGTCTTACTTCGATAGACTCGGCTCAATTTTACAAGACTCGGTGTACTAACAAAACTCAGAGCCTTGAGTCGAGCCGAGCTCCAGTCCTTTCTCGAAAACTCGAGCGCCAAAATAGAACTCGTATTTCAAAAAGAGCTCGAGTCTTACGTATCAAGGTTGATCCTATATTATATTCTTCTATATTATATTTTTACTTCGATATTATTGTTATTCTATATTATATTCCTATATTATTTTTATTGCGACTTATATTTTATTTCATGTTTATTTATAAAGGAACTCCAAATGGATAAGAACTTGAGCGCGACTCGTCGCGTAAAACGACTCGAGCTCCAATCAAGACCTGAGCGCCATGTTGCGCTCGAGTTCTTGTTGTAACGAGTCGAGCTGTGCAATTTGTCAGCTGAGCCTAAAATTTAGGACTCAAAAGACTCGAGTTCTTTACATCTCTAGTCTTATGGGTTTCTGGACCAGCAGCGGACCGCCTCGAGAAAGTATTACAACTTAATTGATAGAATATCAGAGTAAGGTATGTTGTAGCGCTCAAAGCGTGACTTGATTAACTCATTTATTTGAGACCAGCCAAATTAAGGACGCGTTTACAAAATAAGTAGGTACAAAATCGCGTCACTACAGCGACACGGCGGCAACAGTACGTACTACGTACGGTAACTTGCGGAAATGTAGTTCAACTAAATAACTTTGAGACTTAAGATTTTTTTGTGATTATGTATCTATGTGTTATAAGGCCTGGCTGTGCGAATTACGTACAAATAAGTTTCTTATTTTTATATACCTAAATGGACATTATTACTTTATTTTTTCCATTATGTTGATTCAGGAATTTCAGGATATATTTCGGTATTTAGATATTATTTTGTTTCTTGCGTTGAAATCTGGTAAGATTATGTGGACTGATGGTATACCATCCCATTCAAGTGTTGCGACTGGAACTCATAAAAGAGTAGACCTAGTTATGCCAGGTTGGGGCTCATTTTATTTGTTTTAGTGAGACCCTACCACTGGTACTAGTGAAGTAACCTTCCAAGGTTATTCGATGAGTCTTACTGGTACTCTTATGTGAGTAGAGCTAGGCATGCCGAGTTTGGGCTCATTTTGTTTGTACATAAAAGACCCTACCACTGGAACTTATGAAGTAACCTTCCAGGGTTATTCGATGACTATTGCTGGTTCTTACATGTGAGTAGAGCTAGGCATGCCGAGTTTGGGCTCATTTTGTTTGTACATAAGAGACCCAACCACTGCAACTTATGAAGTAACCTTCCAGGGTTATTCAATGACTCTTGCTGGTTCTCATATGTGAGTAGAGCTAGGCATGCCAAATTTGGGCTCATTTTGTTTGTACATAAGTGACCCTACCACTGGAACTTATGAAGTAACCTTCCAGGGTTATTCGATGACTCTTACTGGTACTCATATGTGAGTAGAGCTAGGCATGCCGAGTCCGAAACAAAATGAGCCCAAGCTCATTTTGTTTATACATAAGAGACCCTACCACTGAAACTTATGAAGTAAACTTCCAGGGTTATTCGATGACACTTGCTGGTACTCATATGTGAGTAGAGCTAGGCATGCCGAGTTTGGGCTCATTTTGTTTGTACATGAGAGACCCTACCACTGAAACTTATGAAGTAACCTTCCAGGGTTATTCGATGACTATTGGTGGTTCTTATATGTGAGTAGAGCTAGCTAGGCATGCCGAGTTTGGGCTCATTTTATTTGTACAAAAGAGACCCAACCACTGCAACTTATGAAGTAACCTTTCAGGGTTATTCAATGACTCTTGCTGGTTCTCATATGTGAGTACAGCTAGGCATGCCGAGTTTGGGCTCATTTTGTTTGTACATAAGAGACCCTACCACTGGAACTTATGAAGTAACCTTCCAGGGTTATTCGATCACTCTTGCTGGTACTCATATGTGAGTAGAGCTAGGCATACCGAGTTTGGGCTCATTTTGTATGAACATCAGAGACCCTACCACTGGAACATACCTAGCTCTACTCACATATGAGTACCACTAAGAGTCTTCGAATAAACCTGAAAAACCTGAAAGGTTACTTCATAAGTTCCAGTGGTAGGGTCTTTTATGTACAAACAAAATGAGCCCAAACTCGGCATGCTTAGCTATACTCACATATGAGTACCAGCAAGAGTCATCGAATAACCCTGGAAAGTTACTTCATAAAATGCAGTGATAGGGTCTCTTATGTACAAACAAAATGAGCCCAAACTCGGCATGCGTAGCTTTACTCACACATGAGTACCAGCAAGAGTCATTGAATAACCCTGGAAGGTTACTTCATAAGTTCCAGTGGTAGGGTCTCTTATGTTCAAACAAAATGTGCCCAAACTCGGCATGCGTAGCTTTACTCACACATGAGTACCAGCAAGAGTCATTGAATAACCCTGGAAGGTTACTTCATAAGTTCCAGTGGTAGGGTCTCTTATGTTCAAACAAAATGAGCCCAAACTCGGCATGCCTAGCTCTACTCACATATGAGTACCAGCAAGAGTCATCGAATAACCCTGGAAGGTTACTTCATAAGTTCCAGTGGTAGGGTCACTTATGTACAAACAAAATGAACCCAAACTCGGCATGCCTAGCTGTACTGACATATGAGTACCAGTAAGAGTCATTGAATAACCCTGTAAGTTTACTTCATAAAATGCAGTGGTAGGGTCTCTTATGTACAAACAAAATGAGCCCAAACTCGGCATGCCTAGCTCTACTCACACATGAATACCAGCAAGAGTCATTGAATAACCCTGGAAGGTTACTTCATAAGTTCCAGTGGTAGGGTCTCTTATGTACAAACAAAATAAGCCCAAACTCGGCATGCCTAGCTCTACTCACATATCAGTACCAGCAAGACTCATCGAATAACATTGGAAGGTTACTTCACTAGTACCAGTGGTAGGGTCTCACCAAAACAAATAAAATGAACCCCAACCTGGCATAACTAGGTCTACTCTTTTATGAGTTCCAGTCGCAACACTTGAACGGGATGGTATACCATCAGTCCAGATAATCTTACCAGATTTCAACGCAAGAAACAAAATAATATCTAAATACCGAAATATATCCTGACTCAACATAACGGAGAAAATAAAGTAATAATGTCCATTTATACAAAAAAAATTTACTTGTACGTAATTCGCACAGAATACGAGAAGTATCAAATTGATTTTAGCGAATATTTTGTATTCGTATATTGCTTTTTTCGTCTTCGGGCTGCAGCGACAAGCGACATAGAGTCTACTCCCGACGGCGCTCAAGCGCAGACTGAGATCTCATTGCAGAATTTGGATATATAAATCAAGAAAGTGGCTAAATAAAACGAACCTTATTGCGACACATTAAGACACACGTATGCGAGCAAAATAGAAGAAAAATGTAAGATGATTTTTTGCTTTTTTTGAGTCAATTTACAATATTTTGAAAAAAAAAATCTAATTGTTTTTGAGTTGACTATATTTACTACCCTATTCTATCTTTGAAAATCTAAATGAATGTAAAAATAGAGAGAAAATTGTACCCAAAAATAGCAGTATATGCCTATTTTTGATTTAAGAGGCCGTTTCGGATCGATTTTACATTAATATTAATTAAATATTTTTTATTTATTTTCAAATTGATTTATAGATAAAAAAGTAATCAATTTATCGTAATCATTCGTTTTATTAGTTATTATTTAAAATTGTCGTAAAATGTACCGGAAATATGTGGTTTTTTGATACAAGCGTAAACGCGTCCTTAAGCAACCTTTACACGTGATACACCTTTACATCCAACCATCATGTGGTAACCACTTGGATGGATGATCGCTTGTTTTAGCATTTGCATCAGAACGCTACTGTGCTCCAGGCGGTCACCGTTTTTGACTTATGATAAGAATCGTGGGGACATTTCAGTGGCCTTCAGGCGTTCTATAAACACCGACACCAGAATTGGTGACACGCTCACACGCATGTGGAAAGCATTTTAAGCCACGGTCCCACTAATAGCCTTGCGCGGTGTTCGCAGTCTACATATTGAACACAAAGCTCGTTTTTTGTCTATATTGCCTGCCACATAATTTTTCAGTTACAAGTGGTGAATCTACATCAACATTTTGTTTTTTTTTCCTCTAGATACGAAAACAATCGAAGGACACCCAGAATTCATAATTTCCATATAAGTAGTCATTAGACCCGACAGAGGGAGCATATTATGCAGAGAACAACACTGTAAAAGAAGGAAAACTTGATACAAACCCTATACCTACCCGTTTGGCCAGCGTGGTATAGTAGGCCAATTCCTCCTTTCAAAGGAGAGGCCTAGTCCAGCAGTAGACTGTTAAAGGCTGATGATGATGATGATGAGTCATTAGACGAATGATAACCAGGTCATTGAAATTAAATAATTTGCCCAGCAATATAAATTACTTAAATTAGCCATTACCCAGAATAGACTATCTACTTCATTTTAAACCGTCAACGATTTAAAGCCATTTTTCGCAAAACTGGCACAAGACAATAGCTCAATTACATTGCATAACAAATATCTACCGTTGACACACAATAATATCTTTAAATTGGCATTACAATCGATGAACTACCAACATAATAATCGGGTGCAATGGTTGCAAAGAGTTTTATATAACGAGGTTGTATAACTTGCTTGTAGTCTATAACAATGATACCTTCTAGTGTTTTAATGCGTGTCGAATTCATTGAAACACGTTTGCGCTGAATTCGCTTGTTTTCGTTACACTTCATAAGTTGAGTGGCCGTATATGGTGTGATTATGTGATATCCATATCTCTAGCTGGATTGTTCGGCGCGCAAAGGACGTTTTAAAAATATAATTTACCAGTGCAGATTAATACCTACATATTTATACAAGGAGCCTATATTTTGATAGGTCAGCTACTTCTGGTTGATAATAGCACAGTAAAACTGTGATAATTGTTTGGTAAGACAAGCCGTGCTATTGCGGGTACATTTTCAAACAAGTAAAACAGAATAGGCAACACTGCAAGATCTGGCAAACGAGCAACCGGCAATAAATGCATTAATGCTATGCATTTATATTTACTTTACTATATACATATACAAACGATAACTTACTACATAAGTTCATACGAGATTCTTTAAACAAATAAATACCTATACGAACATCAACCCGTAAAATGAACTTTATTTTCACAGTCATATACACCAATTAAAAAATCTGTTACCAAGAGTTTCTGAAACCAGCCCATTCAATGAAGATTAGGTTAGGTGTATGTTTATATACATTTATAGCTTTTTAACACGCAACAGGCTACGTGAGATAAGCGTAAAATATTGCATTATTCCGCTGATTCTCTGGTAGGTAGTTGTTTTAACTGGCTAATGTAGTGTTTTGGCACAGTCAAATAATCCATACAGTCGTTCGACGAACGCGTCTAGACGGGTCAATCGTGCGGGGGGCAAGAGGTGAGACGCGGGAAGAGCGGTACCTACTTACGTATGTCGTCTTAGTTCCTAACTAGGTACATGTTTTTGGGGGCTGGCGCGTGCTTGTTTTTTGTTCGTTACTTATTTATTTGCTTATGAATATTAATTAAGATGGTACATACGACTTGTGCTGTGAGTCATTGCAATTATTCATGCTTCATTTAAAGATTTAAAAAATAAGCATTTAAAAAATCTGCGATTTCATCAATTTACTTACACAAAAATTAAAATTTCATCACTTTTAATTATTTATATTATTTTGAAACGTATGTATATACCTAAATCCCCTTAATATAATGTGCACGTACCCACTAATCTACTAACTTTTTACAAGATCTCATGTCTGGCCAAATCTAATACTAATATATAAAACTGAATAGTTTGTTTGTTTGTTAGAAAGCGCTAATCTCAGTAACTTCTGGTCCGATTTGAAAAATTCATTCAGTGTTAGATAGCACATTTGCTGGGAAGGCTATAGGTTACATAACATCATGCTATGAGCGACGGGAGCGGAGCAGTAGCCTTAAATAACGCGGGTGTAACCGCGGGCATCCTCTTGTCACAGAATAAAGTAGTAATTACTATACGTAAACAACATGGCAGACGTAAGAAAATAAGCGTTGTAAGGTAATATTCGATTCAAGCGTGATTTTAATTTCATGCAATAAGTACCTAACCTAGTACCTTCGTATTAGGTAAGTGTACCTATCAAATATTAATATGTATCTTGGTAACGGCGCGTCCTAGCTAAAAAATAACCATATTTTTGCCCCCCTTTTAAAAACCCCACACATGTTCTCAGTAATCTTATAGCCCGGTCACCCATCCATAAAATGACCTTGATGTCTATTGCTTTACCTTAACGTAGTTTGCTCGAAAATAGATCTTCAAAATACTTCATATCGATAACATAGGCTCTGCAAGCTTATCCCATGGTTGGCCATCCATTAAACGACCGCTATATCAATCGCTTTATTTTAACTAGGTTTGTACGATAACCACCTAGTATATCTGAAAAAATGCTTCATATCCTTAACCGCCTCCTACAACACTTGCGGTATGAAATAGGTGTGACTGACATTTTGTATGCAAAGCTGTCACCGCAAGTGCAAACTAAATGCAAGCTGTTTTATAATAATTATTCATCGTTAATTATTTTCATATAATAAATAAGTGATTTACACTATATAATATTCATGTAGCGTAGCAATTGTTATATTTTTCTAAAATAAATAGACGGTGTTGGAATAAGTAGGTATTGTTTAAATGTGGCAGCCCTAGCCTCCCTACCCTTGTCTAGACGTTGTCGGCTTTTTCTTCGAGATCAAAGGCGTCAAACTACTGTATGTCTTTATATACTGTGGTTTTGGTGTGTCAGCTGACATGATACCACAAATTGTGTATTATACAAAATTATTGTAAAATTTGCCGATTTAGAAGAGAGGCATGAGTTTCTTATGTTCTTTTCATTGCCCTTTTTACTATGCAAAACTGGATGTACAAAAAAACGTATCTACATAAATGTACCTACACGGCAATAGGCTCGCCCCTTATTACGTGGGACTAAAGTATATCTGGCGAAAAGTGGGTGTAGAAATATACCTCTGCCTACCTCTTCGGGGTTATAGGCGTGAGACTATGTATGTACATAAATGTAACTCTGTAAGGCAAGTGATAAAATAAATTTTAAGTCGTAAATCGTCCTGTATCTAGATACACCCTAAAAATAGCTATGACAAACATTGAGTATAATGTTTCTGTAGTTTTAAGAAATCAAAAAATGTTTACCTGAAGTTGCTGCACCAGTAAGACGGGCCCCAAGTGCATTGTGAAGCGCCGAGCAACTGAGGCTTAGAAGAGCCACCCAACAGCTTACCTATAACAAAATAACACTTGAGACATGCTTCACTATGAGATACCAGCTGATCTGAATTGCTATTCATGATACTGTATTTATGTTACAGATAACAGTCCCGTAATTATTTAAATATAAGGTGAAATATCGTATATTTGCCGTGAGGTTTCGGCATCGGTTACACCAGAATGACTGACAGTCAATTCATGACCACTGTCTGAGTAACACCATCAAATAAAAGTACGTCAGACACGACAAGTTGTAAAAGGTTGAAAGTACATACATATATATTGGAATTCAAGTATTGCCGTTATTGATTACAGTGTGAAGAATTTGACAACTATGGAGTACGAAAAAGAGACAGTCCCGGTCAAAGACGTTTCGGCGTAGCTTACACCACACTGAGTGACTGAGACAGTCAATCCGTGACCACAGTTGGAGTATAAACAGCGAGTCGCAAATATTTAAAAGTACATATTTTTTGGAATCCAAGAGTCGCCAGTGTGAAGAACCAACAACAACTATGGAAAAAGAACAAGAAGCAGGTTAGGCCATAATAGTTCTCGAAGCTCTTTATTTAGCGGTCAAGAAGATTGACTGGATCTATGCAGGAGGAGTAAGTTTAAGTAACAGGCATAAAGGAATGATAACAATACTTGTCCAAGTCCAATAGATATTATCACGATCACTCAAAAATGTATACACCTAATAAGCACATTTGTTAAAAAAAAACATTCTTATCAAGGCAAGTAATAAGGTTAAAATTCCATCACTATCGAATTCCTCCACTGCAACTTTGCTCTGGTGATTACAATCAATAATCGCAGCGATTGCGCTCAAGGCATGCATTTCATGGAAGAATTTGAATATACAACTCATTTCTTAGCATTCCCTCTTTACTAAGTACCATCTATTATTTATAGAGGACTAGAGGACGCCAGCAGCTACGCCTGCATTTTTTTTTAATTTACCCGCGTTGGCCGATCCCGTGGGAATTTCGGGAAATCCCTTCTTAGTGCACCCCTACGGTCTCCAAGGAACATACATGCCAATTTCAGCTTTCTGCACCCAATAGTTTCGGCTGTAGCGTGTCTGCCAGTCAGTCAGTAACGCAAGGATTTTATATATTAAGATAATGTATACGCAGAATGATCCTGACTAATATTTGCTTTAAAAAGTTATGGAGAATGACTTTACTGAATATCGAAGTAAAAGAACCTTCTTACTGTGTTACTACATATAAAACGTAAATAAATACTTGTTGAATGAATAATCATGATGCTATGTGTTTATTATTACTAGTGTGAGCTTATATGGTGACTCATTACATTACGGTCTGGCGTGTAATCTTTACCTAAGCCTTTTGAAAAAGCCAATTGATATTTCGTAAGCGTATCGTATTTTCAAACGGTGCTAAACTGTAGTATGGATTAGTTCCTTCATTAAGTAATTTGAATTCATGTAACAGTATAATAATCATTTTTATCACTAGTGGTAACTTGAAAGTGGTGCGCAGTTCAAAGTGCATCCGATAGCTATTGATTTATCCTCGTGTAACTCAAACTGAGGTTCGCGAACTCCCAAGGGGTTTGCAGATTCACCGTAGGAGGTTCGCCATAGTGCTTCGATCAAATTCAACAAGCTGCTTTCCCAAAAATTCTATTGATTTTGAGCTTCAAGACAGAATATGTTTAAACTCACAACATATAAAAATAGAGAGCTGAGCGTAAGCCTAGGCAGCAAGAGTAGACGCCGATTGCCTGTAGGGCAGAGTCATACACACCCACTAAGCCTGCCTAAGAGGCGGAGAATGAACCTGTAATTTAGGTTACCTCGGTGATGACAAAAAAAGGAGTAAAATTGAGCACAATTTTATTGGCAGTAAGACCGACGACGAACGAGGCAGTTAATGAACAATTAATTATGAATGAGTCAACAATATTCAATTTGGTAGCTGAACATAGAATCAAACCGGAAACTCCGCACAAAAATACGGACGCAGTATAATTATTAATTCAATAAAAAATAGTGACAATCGGCCACAAGGACAATAACAAACTAAGTTTTATTTTATTACTAACAATAAACAGACGAGCCAACCGATGCAACGCCAATGCAGATTGAATAATTTAGACTTAGGACCCTCTGGTAAGTGCCGTTTAGGCTCCGCGCAAACAGACCACCGACCGCAGACACTGGTGGCTGGCGATAAGCTGTTTACATGACTTTTAGTACCTAATGAATCATGAAGACGCGACGTTACTGTGTAACAACTGCCGCCCACTCGTCACTCCAGCGCATATGACACATACAGGCCGCTGCTATTCGGGACTCATTGTCCACGAAACGCCACCGATGGCGGCTGGTGTAGGTACCTACTAGATATGAGCGTTGTCGTTGACATTGTTTTCGATGTTTACGAATTATTAGGAGCGTGATGAAACCTCTCTCCACCGTGAGACTGTATAACAGGAGACTTACAAATTGTAAAGCCACCGATCACCTTCGTTGGCGCGGTACCTAAGGTAGTGGTGCGTGATATAGGATTATTTTCGTGGCTGTAGACCGTGGGCTGTTTGTGCCCAGCTTTAATTTACTAAGCAGATAAAATCATGATATTGTTTTAATTTAAATGGATCCACATAGTAATGATTTTACAGAAGCGATAAACCTTACTTTGGTAACATACATTTTTGTGTTCTTCGAATAGGTAGGCAAATGTCTAACAGTTTAATCAATTTACCCTTCAGTAATGTTGAAGAATTATAGTAATCTGACCAGAAAGTCTTGTACGAGTTTGCACTCGATCGTCACGGTGGACGATAGCCTAGTCGACGGGAACAATTTCTATACATTTTGTAAAAGCGCCCTTAACGGAGAGTAGCGATCGATAGAGACCGCTCATTTAGAAATGTTTGGAAATTGTTCCCGTCGACTAGGCTATCGTCCACTGTGACGATCGAGTGCAAACTCGTACTAGACCCTCTGATGGTGAAAAACTTAAAGAATGAGTGCATCCCACGCCATGACTTCGCATTTTCATACGTTTGTAAATATGTACCTACATTCAAAACAAAGAGAGATATTTTGGCACAAGTAAAACACTATCATTGTTTCTGAACATAATACGAAAACACCTGTATAGCTACAGCATATCATTACGAAAAACATGCCAACCATCTTTTGAACATATTCTCAACTAGAGGACGCCAGCAGCTACGCCTGCATATTTTTTTTAATTTACCCGTTTTGGTCGATCCCGTGGGAATTTCGGGAAATCCCTTCTTAGTGCACCCCTACGGTCCCCAAGGAACATACATGCCAAATTTGAGCTTCCTGCGCCCAATAGTTTCGGCTGTAGCGTGTCTGTCAGTCAGTCAGTAACGCAAGGATTTTATATATTAAGATACGCACTCTAATGATAATGGACTAATTAGTCGTGTTTGGACATTTTGCTACCTCGTTGCAAATTTTGCGGTCATATGATAGACATTTTATTACAAGTAAAACAACAAGTATAAGGTCTTTTTTAGCACCTAAAAATAAATAATTTGTGATAGGTAGGTAAATTAGTTTCGGAGCTACTGTAACATGTAGCTAATTTAATACACATCTACAAGAAATAGGTTTGGAAATACTTCACGAACTCATGTATTAGGTATTAATTTATTGGGGCAGACTACAAGGAAATATTATTATTAGCTGTGTTTTCCTTATAATTTGATTCACTTAATAAATCTTTTCAAATAATGACAAACCCAGCAAAGGGGCTGAAGAAAATGCCGATCATTCTTATACATTTTATATCTCTTTTTCATACAACAAAGTACGTCCATATGGTACAATGTTCATCATAATAGAACAAAACAAATTATGTTAACAAACAAATAAACAGGATATCCGATCATACAAATTATATAGCTATTATCACCGTCTGTAATCGTAAACAAGGCTGAGTGTAGGGGACTGACACAACAAGAGGAAATATTGAATTGATTGTATTCTTTATTGCGCATTTCTCTGCCTAATATACCTTGTGCCACAGGTTTTCATACTATTCCTAAATTGATTGATTGAAATCCTAAGTCCCTGAATTGATAAGCGATAGATTTTTTTTTAAGATTTTTTTTATGACTTCGAATGAATCCTGTATCACGGAGGACTTTACAAACATTCAATCAACGAACACAAAGTAGGCACTGTCGAAACAATTAGAGGATCATACAATCATTACAATCACATCATACACAACATTCGCTAAAGTTGCCATCTGCCACAATGCTCGGTTATGCAACTTTAAACCACAAAACCGCCAGGGCAAATATTTAAAATATCGTTTATCAGAATGACGCACGTTTACTTTTTCATCGAATCGTATGAAACAATGTGACTATTGTCTCCTGCGAATGAAAACGATGCGTCAATTTGACGTTCTGTAGTACCCTGAACAATAAATGTTGATTGAATAGGTATGTATAGTTTGTAAAAACACTCACCCTTGACCGGTTTCACCACCTGCGAAAGAAAGAGTTAAACTTTAATAACATTTTACGCTCGCCAAATACACATTTTTGTCCATTTAAATGTACATTAAATCTGTTCTCATGTTAAAGTTCCTACTACAGGGACATATAATCAATTTATTTGAAAGATCCTGATCGGATGCACAAGTTCAATCCAATGACGGGAGCAATAAGAACATGACAGCTAAACTCATACCATGAAACTTTTGCGGCGCTGCAAAAAAGTTATGGGTGTATTAAAAACTGTTGATTAACCCTGTGTGCGTCAGAATGGCTGGTTGCCTACCTCATTTAGCATCGAGACAGTGATTAAAAATTGCTACCTAATTGCTACTATTTGCTACCTACAATGAAATAATTGCTACCTCATTAATTTTGAAAATATAAGGAATAACAATGTCACCAGCCATTCTGACGTCAGAATGGCTGGTCAGCGCTTAGTTTGAGTAAACTAAACAGAGTTGAGCTATTATTTTTGCTTCAATAATTGCTACCTAATTGCTACCTCCTCATCTACCAATTTCAGCCTTATAACTATATCAGTTGAAAAGTTATGATTATTTGCAACTTACATGTGGTTTGCTACGGTTGGCAAAAAAAAAATTACAAACACTTATTAATTTATTACAGAACTAAGCAAGTTAATCATAACCACAACACTTAAATATTGGCTCAAAACATTGCGCAGAGCTTTACCTATGTGCACCAAATAAAAAGTTGAAAGATAACTTGAAAGTATGAAAGTCAAAAAATATACCTATAATACAAAATACAATTAATATTAGTTTCGCTTATTAGTATATAATTATTAACCCTTAATCAAATATTGGGAAATTATTTCCCACTTGACACTACCGTAAAATCATAGTAAAAACAGAATAGTAAGCTAGCTAAGGCCGCTCGGCGAGTTAATTGTGTGTGTCACGTGTTTACACCGCGGCGCCGGCTTTGTCGGCGCGCACGCTTTTTCGCCGTTTTTTTTAAGTGATTGCGCTGAATACTACAGAATTTAAGCTTGCATATATTTTTTTTCAAATACCTACTGACTAGCTAAGCGTTATATAACTATCTAAATGCCCTTTATAGCGAGAAAAATGTAACAAGTTTAATTTACTGTCGTTTAACACATTGTATAATATTAATAACGTTTATTACAAAACTGAATGTACCTACATAAACAATTCGAGCGGGCGAGCAGTGTAGTACCTACATGAATGCGCGTGATCAGACGCGCGGCGCATCCCTTCGCCGAGCTTGCCGCGCTCGTGAGATTGTGTGCGTGAAAAGTGCGTGCGTACAAGGCGCCCCGGCGACTCACGCATACATTCAAACCAGCGCGGCGGCGGCGGCCGATTTGTATGAAGCTATCCTACTATTCTGTTTTTACTATGGTAAAATTTCTGTTTTATTTCTTTATTGGTAACTCTAAGGGTTGAGCTACATCTGTCAGCACGGAATCGCATTTGTTCCGCCTGTGCTTCAGCACGGTATAGCGTGCTGAGGCGTGCTGCAGCACTCTATAGCGTGCGATCGTATTTGTGTGCTGCGGAATGCGAACGCACGCGTCAGCGTGCTATAGCGTGCTGAAGCATTCCGCCGCGTTCTTTTGACATTTGTTTTGGTCACAGTATAGTTTCAAGTTCGAAATGGATAGCTCAGCTGAAGAGAGAACAGTAGTAATAGCGTACATTTTGCAAGAAATGCAAAATAACAAGAGTAAAAACAAAAGAATTCGAAAAATCTATACGAATCGGTACTAGCACACGGCAGCACACCGCCGCGCGCGATAGCGTGCGTCAGCGCGCGTTCGCACGCGATCGGTGGCGAAAGGATGCTATAGCACGCGTAAGCGTTCTGACGCGCGCGTCAGCGTTCCGTCGCCTCTCAGCATGCTATAGCATCTTTTCCGTGTTGCCGATCGCCTTTCGATTCCGCGGCGTGCTGAAGCGTTCCCTCTCTCTTTCTCGCTCTAGTAAATGACGGTCCTAAGTGTCAGAAAAGGATAGAATCATAGCAAAGTGCGATGCGGTGCTGATAGATGTAGCTCAACCCTAATCAGTACCTACCTCAGGAACAAAATAATTCTTCATAGTTTTTAAATATTTTTTATTTGCAACATTTTGTCTGAAGACGTGAAATGTCATCGTATGTCAATGTCAAAAACACAGTTTGAAATATTTTGCAAAAAAACCGGTTCTGGCGGAAGATTTAAAAGTTTATGAAGAAAAAAATCTGATAAGTGCATAACACAGATTACTGAATCTGTGGTGCATAAACACAATATTTTTGTAAACAAGACTTGTTTTCTGTATGCTTCTTACGGTTTTTCGCCTCGCAGCATTGATATTTGTTGTATTTTCTTAGGTTTAAATAAATGGGAAATAATTTCCCATTGATTGTTCCTGCATTGAAAAAACACCAATTTCTGTATATAAAATAAATAATTTGTCTCTCATTTTTTTTGTCTCTCATTTTTCACTCATGATACATTGCTTGTTTTTTTTAAATTTATTGTATAAGATAAAAAAGAAACAAGCAAAGTTGGAGCAACTGACATGTATGTCTTAGAGTAAAAATATATCAAAATTTGAGAGCTGTTCCGGATAATGGGAAATAATTTCCCAGTTAATTATATTTTGCTTTGAAATACTGGGAAATAATTTCCCACCGCAAAACTCCCATTTCCCCCCTTTTTATAAAAAAAAGAAGTTGTTTTTCGAAATCTATAGAACCCACTTACCTAAAAGCCGTGACCAGTTTTTAAATTACTCAAAAAAAAAGTTTGTTTGATTAAAATGATTAAGGGTTAAACAATGCGGAATAATCTTAGTGACACTTTTTGTAACCTTACTACGCATGTCGTCGTAACACTGCCGAGAATTTCCACGTCTGCAATCACGTCAGGTCACTAAGATTATGCCGCATTGTTTAATATACTAATATTAATTACTTTTTGTATATTTTGTTGACTTTCATACTTTAACTCTGTGAATATGTTTTGAACCAATATTTAGGTGTTGTCGTTATGATTAACTTGCTTTTAAGTAGGTAATAAAGTTCTGTAATAAATTAATAAGTGCTTGTAATTTTTTTTGCCAACTGTAGCAAACCACACGTAAGTTGCAAATAATCATAACTTTTCAACTGCTATAGTTATAAGGCTGAAATTGATAGATGAGGAGGTAGCAATTAGGTAGCAATTATTGAAGCAAAAATAATAACTCAACTCTGTTTAGTTTACTCAAACTAAGCGCTGACCAGCCATTCTGACGTCAGAATGGCTGGTGACATTGTTATTCCTTATATTTTCAAAATTAATGAGGTAGCAATTATTTCATTGTAGGTAGCAAATAGTAGCAATTAGGTAGCAATTTTTAATCACTGTCTCGATGCTAAATGAGGTAGGCAACCAGCCATTCTGACGCACACGACCCGGCGAGCACCTTAATCCGTCCTGGCTGTCATGACGATCTTTGACCGTCGTAACAGGCGGTCTGTACCTACCGCCGAATAAACTGACGTCAGTCTACACCATGGAATATCACTATCCGTTTGGGTGGCGGAGATCAAACGGCAGTCGTTCCGTGGAAAAGCTAATATTCAGTCAAATCTGGTTAGACTTAAAACCGACCCTGGGCTGTAACTGGACTAACGTTAAGACGATGATATGAGACTTATCTGCATACTTACAACCATCATACCAAAGTTTTCACCCAGGTTCGAATACTACATATAGTCCGACAAGAATGACTAGGAAGAAACTCATGCATTTTTTTTTATTATGGCCCTATCGTCTAATTATCGATGATTTTTCCAATGTGAAGGTGGAAGAAGAGATCCAGATAGGTATTAAATCGCTACAATATGCAAGGCTTACCGTTCCCATTAGGATGTCATCAATATTCTCGTTGTTGCACATCTTGATGAGAACGCACATGGTCTGCGGCGTGGTCTCCGACTTCAGTACATGGAATATGTACTGCTGGAGGTCTTTCGTGTTTTCGATGCAGATCTGCTTTATATCTGGATGCTGGATGTCCTCGCATTGTGATGCGACGCTCGAAGCTAGATATTCCTGTTATAGATAAATTATTTGTTGTAGTGAAAAATAATTAGTTAATTTCGTAAGTGTCCGTTTCAACATGAACTGCTGATTTTAGAACTAAAGGTGGTGCTGAGTGGAGACCAAAAGCTGATTATAGAAAAAACTGTGGTGAATAGTATTGAGCTAATATTATTCATTCGAATGTGAGACTGATCGGATATGAATATAATAATTAATCAGACAAATATTTATGTAGGTAACGGACTACCTTTTAAAAGGTATCATGTTTTTATAATAGCACATTTCAAACTAAGATAAAATTTGTAAAGAATAACGTCACATTCTCAATTGAATCACGAGATTGATGAAAAAGGTCATTGGGTGACTTTATCATTTATTATGAATCACTGACCAAATTATGCGAACGATCAAAATAGCTAAAAGGAGACTTCTTCGATAAAACTTAGATAGGTAAATTTCCGCATTGCAAAATGATTAGTAATTTAAGGTGCCGATCCCACTAGCGTTTATTAAGAGTGCGTCTTTTTTAAAGCGGGGCGTGAAAAAGCATCTCTCAAGGCGGTCAAAGTGAGGGCCCCATGTCACATTGCTTAACTAGCAATTGGGGATGGTGGCCTTCACAATAGGACTTCACTGTCAGCTTACCATCAGGCAGCGTGAAGTCAATTTGACAGGTTTTATTTAATAAATAAAAAAACACTAGCATATGGAAAGGTTCAGCATAGAAGTGGGATGACATGTCATTTAACCAAATAACGTATTCTGGCATTTGCAACTTTCAAATCCCTGTAAAGTTAGGAGCTACATTTTACACTCTTTCAATAGTTATTTATTGCTAAATATATATCAAAAGATCGTATTCTATATCAGAGTATACCAACCTCATTGATAAGTTCTCGAACGTCCTTGAGCTGCTCAAAGAACCGAACAAACTTCTTGGCCATTCCATTTGTGGCGACGGTGTCATTCCTCTTATCCCAGAGTGTTCCTATACAGTGTCCCACCGCACCGCACTCTGACCCTTGCCTGTTGATTCACACTTATTAGTGACTCATACACATGGGGAAGTGCAATCGTGTGAAGCAACTACTTATATCTACCTAATTGATAAGTAGGATGTTGTTATTGAATTTAACAAATTAGTGTTTATGCATTTTGGAATCAAATTGAATAATTTTGTTGTGTGGGTAGGCGCGTATTTGCACACTATTTACAGATATTGTGTGTTACAAGGGTATATTACCTATTAATAGATTATGCTGTATAGGTAACCAAACTACGTTGCTAAAAAGGAATCTGCCAGTAAGTCATCAACAAATAACTTGATTTGAGAGTTCAGAGTTTGATATTCGCCAAAAAAAAATATTTTTTTCTGCAAATACCTACTATTTGAAAACAAAATTTATTTTTGAGCAATAATTTCTGATAAACAGTCTCATACAGTACTGATAAACACTTGCGCATGCCACAGCTGTGTTAATTATTGGTCAGTCTAACAGCAAAACTCATACATATGAATCACTTATTATGTATTAAAGATATTTATGACTACTACTCAATATTACTACGAAAGAATCAAAGAATCTTCGTCGTGGTTTGATTTTCTGCAATTTTATAGGTATCTTAAAAAAAAAATTAAGTGTTTTCATGGTTAGCAGGATAAAATACTACCCACTACCCACACTTTTGTTAGATATTAGACCTCTCTGATGACACACTGAAGACACACTATAGAATATCCTGTTTAGTCATTGGCAAAATCTTTTATACCCACACTGATGACAAATACAACCACAATAATTTATTATTATTAAAGGCAAAGTACAACATATTTTCACTCAAAGTCATTATTTAAAAGAAATTATACCTACATTAAATATATAGCTCCTAACTATGGAGATCAAATAAACATTATTTTTTACATTTCAAACTGTCATCTGATTCCAAACTAGGCAACAAACAAACTTATATATTCTAAAGTGCATAAACATGATACATATTATTGATAAACTACCCTCAGACACTGAACAAATTATCTTGATCATAAATATGTGTCCTTTGTTGTTTAGCGAACCCACCTTCAGCTTAATAGTCTCTATCAACTAGTTGCTAGACAAACAACAGGCTGGTCAAATAGTATGTTACACGGTTCGTAAAATAATTTTGACAAATAATTTTACAATTATTTAAACATGTCCCTAGGAATGAATCCTGTGTTGCAGGGGACTTTACAAACATACAACCAACAGACACTAACATATTGCATATAATAGTGATGTAGTCATGATAGATCAATACTCATCGAAATATAATAATCTAACTTAATGAAAACATGAATCATGAGACAATTAGAAGCAAATCATACTCATTGTGTTTATTTATTTGTAGTAAAACAATAACTAAAATCATTAACATGTTGCTCATATAGTTAGAAGACTCTAATCACTAAACAGAATGTTGTTGTGTACCTATTATGGTTATTGTTTAGATTATTTACTTACTTTATACTCGTACACCATACTGAAGGCCCTTGGTGACATTCTTTTGGGATCGCAAATGTCCAACCTAAGAACAAAATACGCTACAGTCAGAATAGTATGCAATTATGAACCAAGTTATCATCATAACTACGAATAATAAAAATAACAAGAGCAAAACAAGTTGACCGGGGTCACACAGTGTTTATCACCGCAAACCGTAACAGTCTCGAGCAAATGCTAGATAAGTGCTAACAAAAGCAAGTAAATAGAAATTACTAGTCTTTGTTTCTGGCTGTTTATTTGAATGGATTTTAATAAACAGTAGTCTCCCGAATTTAAAGTATAATAATTAAAAGTTTGTTTCTATTTACATTATTACAAACATTGCTTGTAACAGATATTTGTTAACCTATATTTAGGCATACATAAAAACAGCCAGTACAATGAATGTTTAAATTGTAATATAATATAATCATAATAGTCTCTTTCCCACATTGAAACCAGCACAATAAAACTGAAACAGTAAGACAATCGTATTCTAGATCATTCTACTAATAACACTGACACACTGTTTATATTCTGTTGTATCTGGTCACCCTTGGCTCCAAGGCAAAAGCCTAGTATGTATCAAGGATAATACTAGAATAAAATTAATTAGAAGAATGTTCCCATAGCCGGTACAGCAATATAAATTACCTATCACAAGTTTTTATTTCACAGTGAATTCAGCTAAAGTACTGTGTTAAATAATATGGTATGTAATACTCAGTGGATACAGCTGATGTACTGTAAGTGAAATCAATATTGTGTGAGGTATAACTATAACTTCGTAAGAATCGTAAGATTACATGAAAGTCTCTTAACACATTGACTGCTGGCCTAAGATTCGTAGACGGCCTTTTGCTATGCGGCATCCGCCCCCGCAGAGCGTGCCTAGCCTCTCGTGTTTAACGGCACGCAACGCGCGTGCAGGTCGAGCGTGTGTCTGTGCTGACGCGACACGCGACATACGAGTTGCTATACAAAAAAAACACACGAGTGATCGTCAGCACATGTGTGGTATGGGTATGATTTCACGTGTTTCGGCAGCATGTTTGTATATTTTTCCCTAAACACGACTATGTTGTGCTAGCCGCATCGCAAGCTCCGACACTTGCGACACACCATATAAGTTTCCAGCAGTCAATGTGTTAATGCCTATAAAATACTCACACAAAGACTAAGGAGAGAGTGATAATGTAAAACAATGAAGTCTCAAGTAAATAGTTACAATAACATTATTAATTATCACTACTGTGGGTAGTATTTATGGCATAGTTCTAGCTCCGGCTACTGTGGATAACAGTAAGTATGATAACACAGTGGGAGGTTTCAGATAATTTATCTGCTACTGCCAGCTTGGATTTCATTGCATCAGTATTGTTGTTTAAAATTACAAAGCTCTTATCAGTAAAATAATGATGGGTGGTTGGATTGAGAATAATAGAAATTCAAAATAAATAAAAGAATATAATTATATTGCTGTAAATATAATTGTACATCAATGGTAAATATTCAATATAAAATGTTTTTTATTCTTATTAATGTAAGTATAAACCGAGAAGCACATACCGAAAAGAATAACTAATATCTATCTACCTACTTAGTACCAATTAATTGCATCTAATGAAATGAGTTCAAATAAAACGCTATTTGACGAATCTAACAATAATACAATTTGTTGCGGCTAATGAGTTTCGTTTTGATATCGCAACACAACACGGCAATGAAATCATTTAACGCGAAATACGTGCAATTACTTTGAAAACAATAGAAGGTATTTTCAACTTGTTCTCATTCGCATCCGTCGAAGGAACTGCTAAAAAATACCTACATGCACTTCGTAAGTAACATCATGTTCAAGACTTTACTTCGAAGCAGATTTAACTATTCAGATGTTACAAGGACGGCAGTAATTACAACAAACAAACAAAAAATAATTGTATACTTACTCGTACAACAAACTAATGCGATCAGACAAACAACGTACGTGTTTGTCATTTTTAAAGTCTTCCGTTTATGCTGCGTAGTCCAGTTTCGTGCTCGGCTAATGAAATACTAAACAAATAAAGTTAATTTCACTTTGTTTCGAAGTGCGTATCGATTGATAAAACTATTGTCAAGTCATCCAAAACGACCGACGGACGAGTGACGACACTCACTGACGAACGAACGCGAACCGAAAACACAGCTGTCAAACTGACAAAATAGTGTTGCGCACACTGTACATAATAACCGATAAACCCACCAAGAAATTCAATCATTCGTGTTCACAACCTACAACAGATCCCTCAACGAAGAATGTTCTAATTTATTTGTATATTTTTATCACGAATATTTTTATCGGAGTACTTGGTTCAGTTTGTACAAGACAGCAAATTACCTCAGCAAGTTCGCTATATAAAATTAAAAGCTTTTAGGCATAATAACTTACTAAGAAGGGCGTCGCCAGGGGAGGCAGAGGGGGGCAGCTAACCGCAAGAGGAACTTTTCTCATTTTCCATATCAACTTGCACCCCCCTAGGCCATCGGCTGGTGACTTTGACCCCCCGCCCACCTCCCCTTATCAATCAGCTGGCGACGCCCCTGCTCACTAACACAAATATTTTTATTTTAAAAACAAAAAATACACATTGAAAAACTATTAACCGCATATTAATCCGATAAAACCGTATTTAGTTAATTGACTGGACATCATTAGCAAGTCTACTAGCGCCATCTAATGTATAAAAATAAGTTACCTAGAAAGACATGTAATGGACATGTACTGCGTGCTTCAGCTACTCAGCGACAGATGGCACTTTTTATAATTGGAACGTTTCATCACTAGATGGCTCTGTTATTTCATACTTTTGAACAAAGTTTTTAACATTTTAAACTTTGAAAATAAGTAGGAACTTATTCTACAGCATTATTTTTATTTATATAATTATGTTCATAAGGTATAATAACTTTCGAAGAAAACCAATCGCAAATTAATATTTATGTTTCATAGGCTCAGATTCTACAATTGAAATTTCACAACATCTACCTAGTAGCACACTAGTAGGTATTAGAAAATAGCACAGGGTCACTATTTAGTTCGAGTTTATATATACTAATATAATGAATGAAAGTAAATATATTTTAAGCACATAATTATGTACCTACTTCATAGGTTTTATCTAAAAAAAATTGCTTGTTAGGTAGGTTGGTAGGTATTAAAAACATAGTATAGGTACATATAAGTATGAAACTGAAGCGTTACACGCGTTTTTTAGCTAAAAAGTACCTAAGTATTAGAAAATAGATATCTAATTAGATACCAACGTAACCTTGAGCAAATATGTATTTCCTAGGAACCTATTTAGGTACCTATAGGTACCTATATGAGAACTATCTACCTATATTTATATTAAGTATTTTCACAGACGAAGTTTACCTATTTGCATTATTAATTATTATTTATACGCTTTGACGTTTATTACATTTTCACTTTATTTGTTACCTAATACGCATTGTGATAATTTAAAAATATCACATAGCTTCAAAGGTAAATGGGCACCTTAGTATGGAAACCGTACCCATGGCGGATACAAAATAAATATAGCAGAGTGTATTCATCTATGGCTCTCATTTACTATGTTATTAGTCGCATTAATGTGAGCTACGGGAATCTCAAAAAATTCAAGTGTTATCTATGTATATATCCATACTCTTTATCTCTGAAACTAAGATCCGATTTGAAAAAATCTTTTTGTGTGTGATATCCACATTCATGAGAAAGGTTATAGGCTACTTTTTATCCCGATATTTCCGCGGGATCACTTAATGAGGCCGACGAAGTCGCGGGCGTCCTCTTATTAATTGATATCGGTAAGAAAAATAAAATGCTAATTCATTAAAATATTTTTTATTCAATTTGATCCAAAGTAATCATAAGATCATTTAAAAAGGCAGCGGGTGCGCCAGTTGCTTCCTGGTGTATGGCCCAAGACAAATAATAAACAATGCTAGCGATATGGGCGCAGCTATTAAATATGCGAAAAAAAACCTGTTCAATGTGCGAAAGAGACATCGTATAACATATCTCTAAACATTAGCTCATTTCGATATTATTTTTATGCCTTTTTATGATGAAATAAAAACCTTTGATACCGTTTGTTTTCTTTTTTAAAGGATCCTGTACATTTTTCTCCGACGATTTTTAATCAAACAATTATAATATATGCAATAAAAGGTCATATTATTCCCCTTTGTTTAAGAGTATTTTGGTTAATGTCCGCCACTGTTCGCAAAGCGGGTCAGATATGCCCAATGTCCTTTCATATTCTTTTGTGTGATTAGTTATAAATAATCCACAAAGGTATATGCGTTGCAAACCTAAAGTTATTAAAACAAAAGAATAAGTGTCTAATCCAATCCATGTAGCAGGGACCGAATAGTAACACTTGCACTGATTTGACGTTGATTATTATCAAAACGGCAATGACACACAGTCGATCCATGCAAGGTTCAAAGCCAAAAAGGTAGGAAAGTCCCACACGGCCCAAGATAGAGCAGGTACTTCTTTGTCGTTAATTGATTCTGGATTCTAAATACACACTGCAATTTGCCCCTACTAACGTACCTACTAGTTTTGAGGAACTACGCACAGCAGCCTCCTTTCCTATATTTTACCTTTCTTTACATACGCAAATAATATCTAAGTTGACTCACTGAAACCGTTAGCATGATTTGTCATTTTATCTTTTGAGCCTGCTACTTAGATACACAGATAACCATCCTCTTATTCGGGAGGAAAGGTTAATTGATCCTCGGTGGTGATGGAACCACCTTGCTCTGTTTAGAGTTCCCTACTCTTCCTCTGGTTTGATTGCAATTGACTTTTGACTTGGATATATTGGGCACTGCTTGATTGCCAGATACTCGACAGTTGAAATTGAAACCCATCCTCTCTATCGAAATTTTTGATTTTTTTAATTTCAATAGCCTCCCTAACCATTCGAGGTATGTAGTGGCGTTCTGACGAAAGCACCTGAGGGTTGTGTAACTCAATCCAGTGGTCGGTACCCGAGTCTAACAGGTGTTGAGCTATGGCTGACTTACGTGGTTCATTATTTTTGACTGCCCTTATGTGTTCCTTTATCCGGCAAGAAATGGTGCGTTTTGTTATTCCTATATAGGAACTCCTACAGCTGCAGTCACTTTTGTATACACCTGGCTTTTTCTTAAGGATATTGGCGACCGCATCTATCACTCCTTTGACGTATGGTTAGTACACAGGGTGTCTTTCAACCTTGAAGTCCAGGTGTTTTTTAGTAAGTCTGGGTGGTCTAATTCGCCCTCTGTACCCGTTTTTGTGTAGAACGTCGCTTATATGTGAAAGTTCCTTACCCAAATGTTCCTCGTCACACAAGTTGTATGCCCGGTCAGTAAGCGACGTTGTAACGGAATTCAGTTGACGTGGGTGATGATGTGAGTCGGCGTGTAGGTAGCGATCTGTGTGCGTTGGTTTTCTGTATACGGAGTGGCTCAAGGAACCGTCATCTCGTACGCCAATCATAACGTCAAGAGACGCCATTCTTCTATCCCTTTCTATTTCATAAGTAAAACTGATTTTACTGTGGATGTTTTTCAAATGAACAACTTCTTCATCGCCTTCCAAAACACAGAAAATATCGTCCAAATACCGTTTCCAAATTTTTACACTTAACGCGGCAGTAGCAATGGCCTGGTTTTCAAAATATTCCATCCATAGGTTGGCTAGCACTGGAGCTACCGGGCTGCCCATAGCTACGCCATCAATTTGTAGGTAGTACTCTCCTCTGTATAAGAAGTAATTAGTGGTCAGGCAATGATGTACCAGGTCCATATACCACAGCAATATGGTCCTCACTGATTCTATGTCGAATTACCTCCATACAGAGGGTCTAGTACGAGTTTGCACTCGATCGTCATGGTGGACGATAGCCTAGTCGATGGGAACAATTTCCATACACTACTTCTCAGTCTGCTATACGTTTGTGAAAAGCGATTGGTGGTGTTTTCGACAGAACGCCACTATATGTAGTGTCATCGAATGGTTAGGGAGGCTATTAAAATTAGAAAGTTCAGTATCAATTCAATTCTTATCTCTGCCCGACCCAAGGGAAATTTCAGCTTCCTGAGCCCAATAGTTTTGGCTGTGAGGATGTTTTATTTTCAGGTAGAACAAAGATTCTTACCAGATGTAAGCGATAAGCCCGTAGTTGTAAAGCAAGAGACAGTTGAAGTTAAAGAGGAACCGTTACGTGATTGCGACGACATAGCAGAAGAATGGCGGTGAGTGTACATATTTACCAGTGAGCCGCCATCATATTTTTGGGTGGACGGATGCCCATCCTCTATTCCTTCTTCCTCATCTCAATCCTCCTCCTAATCCTTTACCAATCCAAAGGGTGGCACCGCACTTGTGACGTCTCTGACTGCCTGTAATACTTTTCTTCTGTAATACTTTCTAAAAGAAAACAACCATGCTTGTGAAATTCTTAAACCGCTGACCATGAGGTGGACTGCTCGTTCGTCTGCCACAAACGAAAGCGATACCTAAACACAAATTTTGATTTTCGACTGTTGCAGGTATTGAAGACAGGGTGAATTTTAATTTCAGTCTAAATAAAGTAGAGATTCAACATTGATTAGAAAAAGAGCAGCATCGCTGATGCGCAGGGTGAGGGACAGTCCTAACAGCTACCTGAGGAGCATTGCTGGTCATATTGAGAGTCCTATCTGGAGGCACTGGATTCGCCTACACATAGGTTAATTTTAAATAATCTGTTTTCTGTTTTCATGCATGTACTACTAACATAGTGATAAGTTGCACTGTATTACTAACACTTTATGGACAACCGAGTCTGAAAATAAATTATTGTTATTATTATATTGCCTGAGAAAACTAATAAGGGCGGTTCATCGTTTTTCAGAATCTTGTCCGGAAATATTTTAAACAGATCCCTTTTATCGGCTGCCTAAGTTCATACCTAACAGACAGAAAACTGGAAGTTGTACCTAATTACCTACTAAGTCTGAATACAGTAGGTACAGCAATTACATACAGTATAAGAGGTTACTATGTATATCTTTCTAGAAAACATAAAACTAATATTACAAAAAGCAAATGGCACGCAATAGCGAGATGGGACCAAGAATATCAAGTAAGTACACAGTACAAATAACCCAACCCAATAAGACTGCTATAGAAAGCGGACGAAACAAAATTGGTAATTCTATTTTCCAGGTTGGTTTTTCGAGACACAATTAGGACATTTTGTTGGAGTCCGGGCCGTGTAATAAAATTAAGGAGACGCCCCGGTCGGACGGTCGCGGTAAGTCGATGTCTTCGGCGAGCATAAAACAAATCCGCCCGAGCCGGCCCGTGAGCACTGCGACCCATACCCTCCGTGGAGACTTCCAACTTTACTTATTTAATCATTTTTGTGCGAGTATTTTTTGGCATGTTTATTATTGATTTGAGTGTGTTTGGTTGGTTTTGTTTCGTGATAGTATATAACAGTTAACTGATCTGATGGCACGAAAGTGCCCCGCCAAGGCGAGCCAAGAAAGTGCAAGAGCGATACTTACTTTTTTCGAAGCGGCATCGCCACATCGCTTCACAAGATGAAAATTGTTCTTTTTAATTGAAAACTGTTCGTAACTTCTGCAATAAAATAGTTCTTGTAGTAACAAAAGCGGCAAAGACACAACTGTTCGGGTGAAGAGATACTAGTATCTCTTCTAGAAGCTTCTAGAAGCTTGGCTCTACATAAGATCTGATAACTTTTGACAGGTCTTTGCAATATTTTACAAGATTTTTTTTGGTGTGTCATATACATATTTATTGCCAAAGATGTAATCTCTCTAATAACCTTACCTACTTATCTGGATATAAGCTAATTTAATATATATGATTCATTCACTGCTCCATAAAAAGAAATATGTATGGCGCGAGCAGTGCATTAATGATACCTATTGAACTAAATGAAAGAAAAAAGAAATGTGAAAGCCAATTACTAAATAAAACTAAAGAAATGGGTCAGACCTATTGTTTTGTTTTGTTTTTCGTGTGAATGTGTGGCCAACTCTAGTGTCGGAGTTTTTCCGACCGGCCGAAGGGCCTCCAACGTGGCCTAACGACTCTAGACCTATTAACATAAAATGATACAAAGGACCATGAAATTCGGTGTAACACTTACGAAGTCACGAAACTCTTCACTCAGAGCTCATCTGTAGACGAGCACATGTACAGAGTAAGACACCAAAATACCTATATCAAAAATATTATAGGACCAACAGCGACTCCACAGCCGCCGTCACGTGCGCACTGTTCACATATTCTGAATAACACTTGAATGGCGCGTTGTAACGCACTAGCCAGTGCTCTATAGCCAGTACTACCATAGCCAGTGGCACACCACGTGACACGATTCACATAACAACACATTGTGTATCAAATCGGTAACAAGCTACCTTGTAAATGTTTGGGACGTGGTTATGTCCTGTTTAGATGACAGTTTTTTTGTACGTGAACGCTACTACATATATTTGGTTGGGTCAAACGGAATCCGTAATGCGTGTCTACTTCAGTGTAATGATGCGGCTTATTTCTGTACTGTGAAGACTATTTGTATTTAAATTCAGTTTTTGCAGAAGATTTTGCAATGTTATCTAGATTGTAACTATAGGACATTCTGTGTTCTTATTATCTTAGGTCCTACGTGTGTCGGTAACTTTTATTTAATAGCGGATAATTCTATCGCGTTCCTAATGCATGATATAATAAGAAAACATTCACAAAGCCTTATGGAATTACTTACCTTATTATTCAGCGTATAACTGTAAACTTGCACTCCATGGACAACAAGACATAACACACTTTGTACGTATCTAGCAACTGCTTAACTATTTTCTTCAAAGATTTTATATTTATTTTATTTATAGTCTCACGCCTGTATCCCCGAAGGGGTAGGCAGAGGTGTAAATATTACACCAACATTTGGTATTGGTATGATTTTTTAGGTCCCAAGTAATAGGGGGCGAGTCTATTGCCGTTACCGGGCACATCACCAGACTCCGGGCTGCTACTGAGTATTTGGAAAAACCCAGTGATGAATGAAATGAAATGAAATACAGTAACACTTTTACCCGACCCGGGAATCGAACCCGGGACCTCCGATCAGCAGTCGCATACGCTATCCACTAGACCACGGAGGCAGTCACTTTCTTCTTTAAAGTTTCTTTATATTTTAACCCTCTATTGAAATTCACAACCATTTAAATAATAAAAACAATGAGTCCTTACACCATGTACTTGGCAATTCGATTTGTAATAAATTTAGTTTAACAGACTATCAAACAAAAAATATTTCTTCGGGTCGCAACTATAGTCGCTGAGATTTACGTGTTTATAAAAGCAAACTCATCGACTTCATTATTCAACGACAGATTCTAAGCTAATAACGAAACAAATAGCTTATCATTTAGTTGTTTCTTAAAGCTTTTCATACTCATCAGACTTTCAATTACATAAATATTTTTCACCTTTATATCATTAGCATTCACCGATATGTATGTGAGAATAATTTGAAGTTACTAAGACACCAAATAAGTGCGTAGGTATATCAGCAGTACTACCGATTACGTCCTAACATCGACCGAGCACGCAATAAAAATGACACCGTACGTACATAAAGTTGGGTCTCACAGTTTAAGCGTGCGTTCCACATTCGGCATCCGTTTAGTCCGAAGTGTCCGCTCACAAAGCACCTGTAGTCTACAAAATATAGTGGCCCGAGAGCTGAGGCGAGTGGAGTCGCGAAGTTGGCCGCAGTTAGGGAAGATTTGTCGCAAGCCCGCCGGCTAATGCCGCTATACTCGTGCTCTTGTAAGTAAAAATTATGATTATCGCCCGGCGCGAGCTGATCCCTTGATCCCTAACTAACGGCTTGAGACGCGAGACTTTCCTTTTCTTCTCAACTATAACTCTTTTTTATTGCCTCCTCGGTGGTTGCAGCGGGCAGGCACTGGATTACGGCCTGACCTAACTGATCGCCGAACTAACTACGGCCGAGCGTACATTATTTACGAATCGGGATCGCGATCGGCAATTGTTTGTGACCTAATGTTACGTAGTAAATCGGAACGACTGTCCACTTGAATTTGCGGAAGATTTCTAGGGGTGTAAGTTTATTTAAGAAAGGTATTATCCGTTTAAGGGTGCTAGCCATGTGCGGACAGATTTTGTTGAGCTGATATGATACTTATCTACCTATTGTAAACAAATTGAGATTAATTTATCACATATATATAATCTTAGATATGATTCATCGTCATCATCATCAGCCCTGTATATAGTATCTTCTTGGGTTTACACATTGAAATTAAACTACAGTTTACGGATTTTATCGCGATGTATTGGTTTCACTAAGTTATTACATTTGAAAATAATGATCTAGAAACTATATTTTTAATTTATTACTAGCCGACGTTTCGAATTCTTTACAGAATTCATGTTCACGGCAGACAGCCGTGAACATGAATTAGTGAAACCAATACATCGCGATAAAATCCGTAAACTGTAGTTTAAGCCCTGTATATATTCTGTCCCACTGCTGGGCACGGGCCTCTTCTCTGAAGGGTAAGGCCACAGTCCACCACGCTGGCTAAGTGTGGGTTGGCAGACTTAACATGTCTTTCGAGAACATTATGAAGAATTCTTAGATATGCAGGTTTCCTCACGATGTTTTCCATCAACGTTAAGCAAGTGATAATTACAATTTAATACGCACTTAACTTCGAAAAGTCATTGGTGCGTGCCGTGGATTCGAACCCGAGACTCTCTGCATAGCAGTATGTCAGTCTCTCGACTCGGCTATCGCTGTTGTTGTGAGATATGATTAAATGTGACAAATATTATATTTTACTATTTAGTACATACAATCCGATCAATTTCCTAAAACAACCGAACTTTATGCATGTTTAAGAAAAAATAAATGTATTAACAATACGTTCTTGTCAGTGACGCTAAAATCTCACACACAGGAAAATGCATCTGAGCGCTAACTCTACTATACTTAATACATATTGTTTATAATAAAACACGCGGCTCAAGTGCACTACAATACATAAATGAGAGAGGAAGACGCGGAGGCTGCGACGGTCGATTAAGGAAGCGAGTGCACCGTTGCCTTGGCGACGCCGCCATCTTGGAAAGCGCCTCTCCCCTCCCCCCTCGCCTCAGGCCTGGAGGGCCGCAGCTCGCCCAAACCCCCACTGTAAACAACTCACTGTATCGCTGCACTGAAATACTCGATATATTTAAAAGGCTCTCGAAACGTCCCCCTGAATCAGTGCCAAGAGAAAACCGTCAATTTATTGTGGATCAAAAAATATGATTGCATTTTATTAGTTACTATTTAATAAATATCGATGTTCGGTATTGGAAGTGCATATTATAGTGCGATTTTGATAGTCTTTACCAAATTAAAATTCCTTCTGCTAGTTACTCAAAATTAGACTAGACTAGAAGTTGACTGGTAGGAAAAGCCTTTCGTATTAAGTGCATGTCTGTACATTTCTACACAAATGAAAGAAGTTTTAAATAAATAAACTTACAAGTTTATTTACCTATTTATTATTTATCTACTCAAAAACAAATAATGTAAGTATCCTTGTCACGTTCACATAAATCCATACACAGAGTCTCTTTTTTTAAATTATTATATATTTTTTAAATTATATTACTATAGAAATACACATATCTACTTAATAATATTATGTATTTAGATATGAACATGTATAAAGGCAGCGATAGCCGAGTGGAGATACCAACAGATTGCCATGTAGAGGGTATCGGGTTCGATTCCACGGCACACACCAATGACTTTTCGGAGTTATGTGTGTATTAAATTGTTAATTATCGCTTGTCCTGTGCCTCGGAGAGCACGTTAAGCCGTCGAGCCCGATAGGCGTGAAGATCTTTGACAGTCGCTGTAGGGCGTCAGTACCTTCTAAATAAACTGACACTAGTCTAAACCTTGGAATATCACTATCCCTTCGGGTTGCGGAGGTCAGACAGGCAGTCGCTCTGTGGAAAAGCTAATATTCAGCCAAATCCGCAGATTGAAACTGGGATAAAGCTAAAAGAATGATGATGAGATATGAACATGTATGAAGCACAAAAATTGCTCCACCCAGGTATTGCACCACAACCACACTTTCGCCCTGTGGTATTGTGGTGTTGCGAATACGTCATTCGAAACATTGTAACAATCAAGAGATCATACAAAATTAAATGCTTATCATCTGCCAACTGAAGATGATTCTCCACAATTCGCAATAAAGATTCTTGGACCTATTTGTCTTGCGATTAGCTATTTAGCACCTACCTAATTAAATAAGCGTGTCAAAGCATTTTATGTCAAATATCACTTGTCATTCTGAAACTAATTAACATTATATGATTAATAAACAAATCTTAAATACATAATTACAGTTTGATGAGACATGTACCTACTACTAAGCAAACTTATAAAAAATTGACATCATCATCATTTCAGCCTAGAGAAGCCCAACGCTGGACATAGGCCTTCCCTGAGGCTCTCCTCGAGCCGCGCGCATCCACTTCCCGAAAAACAATAAAAACACTAAAACAAGACAACAGGCCACATGCACTTTTAAACAAAAAGAGAAAGAGAAACAAAGAGTGACAAAAGTTTGCTGTACTCGACAAATTTGTATTAATTCAAATATGAATCCAAAGAATCTAAACCCAGTTCATCCATTCAACTGTCCATAAAAACATCATTTGAAAGCTGGACATTTAAAATTTGCACGTAAACTGTAAACAGGGTGTTATTTTTCACACGACGGTGAATATCGAAGCAGTGATTTTGAACGGTGACCGTCCAATTACGCGTGAACGGTCGCGAAGACAAATGGCAACCATTACTCAAGATTAGGCGCCGCGACCGTTTGTAGACCGCCTAATGTTGGACGCTGCACTAAATCATATCAAAACGCTTCTTTTCAAACTCACACACGTATAAAGACATACATTTTTCACAATAATACTCATATGACAGCGATTTTATATTCGCGAGGGTGTCAGCAGAACAGTTATAGTTAAAGTAATTAAATGAACATCAAGTTCAAAGTCTTTAAAAGGGGTTTATTATTGCGATACGCTAGTATTTTAGAGGTCGCTTTCTATGTAAAATTTGGGTATGTACATTGAAGGAACCCAGATTAGTAACTGGCGATCCTACTATTTTTTCAAATGTATCATCATTCTTTGGCTCGAACATACGTGAAATAACGTGTGACGGAAATATAAAACTACATTCCAGCCACATATTTCGTCCAAATTCCCATAAGTCCACTAATGGGTATTTGGACAAGATATGCAAGTCAATCATGCCAACACATTGAACAAACCACCTCACATACTAACGAAGCCTCTATGTAATACTGTACACACGTATTATATAGTGTACATTTTCCTCCACATAGCTACTAATACCCATTAACTTGATATTATTAAAGTAGAAGGCAATCTGTACACCGTTTTAATGTATTATGTAGAATTATAAAGGCGTACAGCCCCGCTTACTTCTTATGATTTATTCATGAGGCAAGAACAACGTTAAATTTGAACATGCCTACTTGTACTCCAAGCGTTTACTATAAAATGTCAGCCGGTCTATTAAGTAATTTGTTTTTCATCAAGATTTATTGGCAAGTGTTATTAGTACGTCATTTTTAGTTTAGGAAGTTTTATAATTAATGCCACATGTTGTGAGGAGGGTAATATTTATTTCTGTTTTTAAGAAAACGTTAATTATGTAGAAAAATTTATATACATTTATCGGGAAAAATTGTTGCTATAATTTTAGCTTATTATTTTCCGAGTGACTAATAACTTAAAAGATGACTAAATGTTTGCATCTAATAAAATAAGTTGCTAGCGATTAAATATTTTCGCGACTATTATATTAAATAAGATTCAAAACTAAGGGTGTTATAAAAACTTAAAACTAGCAGCTGCGTTTAGGTAGCAAATAAACTATACAAGTCAATTGAAATAATAGCCGAGGAGCTATAAATAATGACTTGGCGACTAATAATGTTAGTAGGTAGGTTATGTTAGGTTTTCTTGTGACCCTGTACCCAAAAATAGGAGCCCTGCGAAGCAGGGCTCCGTTGACTTGGCTTAAAAGACTGAAGCGTCTTATTTACTTATACGAAACACTTGATTTAAGACAAAATAATTTGCCAAATATTGAAATTTGTATTATTTATGAATGTCCATTTTCTATTTTTTGTTCATCATCAAGTTTCCGCTTAGATACTAATTCAGTTCCCAAAAAAAAAAAAAAATGCTGCTAGTTTAAATTAAAGCGAAGCCTATTACTGACATATTAATATGCTAACTTTTACTTATTACGATACTCCTTATTAGCTGCCAACCCATTATATATGGTACCCACTCTAATTATTTTTGAAACTTGTATTCGCTTTACTTAGTCGCCGCATTAAATACATGCCAATAATTTAGGTGTAATAATGTAGGTAAGTACATCAAGAGTTGGCAAAGTTATTTGTGAGCTTTGCAAATCTTCATGGTATTCGAAGTAACTTCTAGAATGACTTCGTCCTTAATGAAGTTAAACGCTTCTGTCGTTGATGGTTGATGTAGATGTTTGTGATTCATACAACAATAACAGAAATAATTATGACTTGGCAAATCACTTTATGATTAGGTCCATCGACATATTCAAGTTTAATTTGGCAAAATCATGTTTAAGTTTCTTAATAAAAATCGCTTTATAACTAGGAAGAAAAAAATATACATGTATAAAACTGATAAATAATTGCATATTAATTAGCTATAATACTTTAACGATATCTAACATAATCTTAATACATAAAATCCTTGCGTTACTTACTGACTGACAGACACGCTACAGCCGAAAATATTGGCCTCAGGAAGCTGAAATTTGGAGACCGTAGGGGTGCACTGAGAAGGGATTTCCCGAAATTCCCATGGGATCGGCCAAAACGGGTAAATTTAAAAAATTGCAGGCGTAGCTGCTGGCGTCCTCTAGTATGAGTATGATATGCTGTAAGTTACACAATATACCCACGAAATAAATCGTGACTCTATCCATGTGAAATTTTTCATAAAGTAGATATTAAGTCAGTGTTCACAAAATTCTAAAGCCTTTTTCGAGTGCAATAGACAACGACACAAGTTTGTTGTTGTGTGTGTGCAAACGCCCACCGACCGAACGATTTTATACACATAATATTTGTACGAAAAGAAAACTTCTTTGAAGTCGCGAACAAAGCCAATCCACCGCGGTTATTCGTGATATTTTCAGGCAAAGTCGTACCTTATTCGCAAACATCGAATCCCGTATACAATACAGTGCGAAACGAAATTCGAAGGATAGATAATTTCGGAGAGAAAGAAATAAGGCGAAAGGGAAAAAAATATAAATTGAATAGTCGAATACACGCATCCCGGCATTACCATAAAGGCAACAGGGATCAAGCGGGATTCCTCTACGAACTTTTTTATTTTCCTTCCACCTCTAAATCTCACAGGGAAAGCTTCGCGAATCTGCAAATGTTGATTTGATGATGTCGTGTCGGCGCGGCGTGCGTGCGACGCCGCTCCGCTCCGCTTCGTTCACTCGTCACACCTCATGCTGGTTATTGCTGACCTGGATTTTGTCGTGTGTGACATCATGTCGATGTCGCCGACGTCAGCAGGCCGCGTACGACCGCCTTTTGATTACTTGCACTTTTATTACCACCCCTATGTAAGATTTGTAGAGATGTGCTCGATCAAATCTGCCTTAGTGATGTTTAGCCAACTGGAGGAATAGACGTTGTAAGTGTCGGCTTAAGGACAATATGTGCTTACAACATAATTATGCTTATGTTGCGCTGATTGTAACGTGCTGGGTTCAAACATGTGGCAAGCATAAGTCTAATTATCTAAATATAAATCTAAAAATAAAATATCTAAATATAAATTAGTTGTAGTAAACCCTATTTAATTGTTAAGTATCCTAAAGTTACAATCACACTACAAGTCAGAATATTGCAAATAAATAATTGAAAATGTGAACATAAAAAACTCAACACAAATTGAGTCTTTGAATTTCAGTTAATCACCTTGATAAGTTAATGCGGAACGTTAATGTATGATTTTTTTTGTTCCGTATAAACCGCCCAGAATTTTAATATACTCCAAAGTACACAGAGACTAAGACGAATAGAGGGAAACTGATAAAAGATGTTTGCTGCTCAACTCGAAGCCATGATAAAGTTACCACATGACTCACTGCGTCACCCGTGCAATTGCGGGCATACATCTAAAACAATATAGTGGTCTAAGCAGGGTTGTGTCGTCAGTAGATAGTCTGAAGGCTAACGAGTCAGGGCAAAAGGTTGCGGCGCGCGTTGGAGGTCGGATTACGGTGCTCATCCATTGCGGTCATTAAGACACATTACCCCCCTTCCTACCCCTCCCTTTCCCCCCACGCAGACCCGCTTTTTAATTCAACTTTCCTCCTTCACCAATTTGCATGATTACTTTCGTTTTTATTGTGCTACACCGAGCTCCATTCCTTTAAAGTATTGGTTATTTGGATAAACCGCGCGCACTAAATAAACATGTCGACTGAATTAAATAGCACTCGTGCTACGCTACTCATAAAAACTTATTATTGTCTTTGGATGGGGATTTTTGTGTAGTGCCGTTAATAGATATTTATTTTTTACATCAGATAAGTACCATAGCACTGAAAACGGTTCGTACTCATAATCAATCAGAAGATTGCATTCTTGTGTTGAGTACGACATACTTGTTTTAATTGTAGATAAAATTTTGATTAAAAAGTAACGACTATTACAAGTTAAAATTAAACTACTTTTATGTTACTTTATTATAGCCATAACATTTGTTTGCATTTGCAAAAGTAGTCGATTAGATTTACGAAATTGTTTCTTGCACAATAAAGCTGAAACAGTAATTTGTAAAATGCGATGTTGATACTGATACCATAATTTGTGTTAGGATTTTTCCTACCAAAATGTACGGGTGTAACTTCACGAAGTTGAATTTAAAAGAGTTTTTTAAATATATGTGTATAATTGCACATACTTAAATACTTTAACATGGTAAAGTTAAATCTATACTTTCAGCTAGTTCCTTTGTAAAGTAGAGGCATATAAACGTCCCAGAGTAATGAATAGAACAAGAGCAATAGCAATAAAGTTTCGGCTGAACAAGTCGAAAGCGCCAAGAAACAACTATCGGGGCTACAATTTTGAAACAATTACCTTCAGCTCAATATCGTAAGATTAAGAAAGTCCACGGTTGGAATTAGGATTTGGGAACGAATGAGGGCAACCGTCTTAACAGCCCGACTCCACAAATTGCGGACCTTAACGAGGGCATAAAACTCGAGTCGCACTCCCGGAGACGCCACAGATTGTACTAAGACTTAGTTCAGGATTAATGGTGTAGAAAACAGATTATCATTGGCTGGATTTCCATTAGTTTAGACCCCTGCCACCGGCGCGTGAAACCTACGCAGATACCAGCCACTCGCTGTTATTATTTTCCACATAACGGAGCAGTGCCTCTCCCAATTTAATTCTATTACGTTCTGTCGCGTTTGAACGACGGCACAATAAACTCGTTTGAGTGGCGACGTTCTCTCGCCCGCCCCGCTACGCCGCTACGTCGTAGTCTCGTAGCGTCGTAGCGCCCGTGCTCCGCCTGATATACGCTCATTTGATTTCCGCTACTGTTTTGTTTATAAATTTTATATTGAGCACGGTTTATGCTGTTTGTTTAGTACCCACAATGTGCAGGCATACATTATTTGTAATAGCTTTCTTTAAATTGAATTGGAGTAGATAAAAACGAGTAGATTTGGACACAATGTGTAGTTGAAAGAAGCAATCATAATAAAGATTAAACTGAGAACACAACAAAGTGTAGTTCAGTCACAAGATAAAATCCTTCCCTTACATTTATTATCCAAACATTGATATTTACCGTGGAAGACATATATGAAATAATCATATTGCCCACGTTAAAATTCTGATTAATTTTGTTTTATCCAAATGCTTTTTATCAAAGCCATACTTTACTTTAGCGGGTTTTATATAGATTCAATATATAAATAATGTTAGTAAGTTTCTGAACTAAAATACCTGAACCGCTCTCTTGACTGTCTTCTGCGACCTCGGTGGCTTTTACCTTTTACTACTTAGGCAAGCATTAAAATCGAATACTACTATCCCTCTTTTAATTCATGCTACCATGAGCTGGGTTAGTGGACAACAAAGTGCATCGTATTGCGGGCAACGAAATACTCATTATTATTACGTTGGAGTATGAAACTTATTATTAATACACGTGCTTCTTCAATTCCCTTCAGGACTGGAGACTGCATGTATAGCATAGTGGTCCAAGCAGTCGCCGCGCTGTTTAGAACTATAACGTGTGGGTGTGGATGTTGTGGGTTCAATCCCTACACAAGCAACAAATTGATATGCTCCATAAAATTTTGTTTCGATTCTTAGTATTTAAAATAGATTTAAAATGAATTTATTGGTCAGTGTTTAATATTGTCTGGGTCTAAAGATTAAACTGTTTATAAAAGAAGATTCCTTAAGAAAAACCAACATTAGCATTAGAACAATGCCCATTTTTCTTAGAGACGCCGGCCCAGATGTGGTGCCCAGTCAAAAAACGTAGTAGTTGTTATTGCATTCGATAAAAGAGCGTTAAACTAGAATTTTGAGATTGATTAGAGGTCCGTCACATTCATAGTTTTATTAAAAGAAGTACTTTGGGGTCGAAACGTTGGGGCCATGGGGTCCAAGTGCGAGATCTCTTTTTAGAGACCTCGCAAAGAGGCTTGTCGACGCCTCGCGTGACCAGAAGGCTGGGTTGTATTTGGCCCAGAAGGTAAGTATCGCCATACAACGTGGCAACGCTGCCAGCGTTCTGGGCACGCTGCCAGTTGACGGCGATGTGGATGAATTTCATGACGCGCTCTAAATTTTGTTTTTTTTTTTTCTGTATATATTTTTTTTTTTTTTTTTTTTTTGTATGTTCTGTATATATTTCTTTGTATAGTATTTTAAGACTTAGTTACGTTTCAATCTGATATATATATATATAAAGTTGTAAAATAAATTAATAACCAGAAGTACTTTTATATGCTCATAAAACATTTGGTGTGTACCCACTTTTATTAGGATAGTTAAAGTATTTCGTAGTTTTGAGTAGAAATGAATGAGTTAATCATTTGGTAAGGGTAGAAATCCGAAAGAAAAAGCCAGAAGCCGTAAAAGATCCAAAAACATAAAAAGCATTCACAATGTTGCACGAGCAAAACAAAAAGTTATCAAACAAAATAAACTGTATATGACATTATTGACATTTACTTAAGAGTCAAAAAAGTGTTGCCATTTTACAGTTTTTAAATGATATTGATTAATCGATATGGATTCAGGACATAGGTTATCTATATATTTGGTTCAAAATCGAACTTATTTGTCGCATAATTATGTCGGTTTGTGTAATCGCATATATACCTTAAAAATACACACATTTTAAATGTTTAAGGACCAATTAGAGATTTGCTATTAACTCAAATCATTTTGAGTAGAGAAAATGTAAAATCGATAAAGAAGAAGTGATAATCGATTTAATATTATGATTTCTTTACTGGCAATGTCTGATCTATTACGTGTTGGCTATTTAGACGTTAACACATCTTTTTTAAACCTATTTATTGAATAAGTTTCTCGGCGCACCTTTAGTAATGCCTATAAATTAAGTTATAAATAAAAAGGATTATTCAACAACTGATTGAAACTTTATTGTGCTGTTCACGAGTTCCAAACTGGGCCAGAAATGGGCATTGTTCTTTATACATGGTTATATTATGATAATAACTATAGGTCTTTTGATATTTTTTGTGAATGTTTAACTATAGATGTTTTAATCGATTTTAAACTTTCGTGATTTGTATTTATCATACAAGTCTATTTAACGGATCTTTTATTGTTCTCCCGTCGTTTCGATCGCCTCCGTTAGATTCGTCCATAGTTGTTATATTGAATAAGTGTTACCTAAAGTATGCATCAAATTCGAAAGTGCAACTGTATATTGTAGGTATGTACCATCACGTCGTAAAAATACCCAGTTGTGAAATAGATTTTTGAAATTTAGTTTTATTAACTGACTGCCTCGTTGGTCTCGCGGCATAAATGTGCGCGTGGGATTGGGAGGTCTCGGGTTCGATTCCCGGGTCGGGCAAAGTGTTATTGGCTTTTTCCGTTAGGAAATTCTCAGTAACAGCACGGAGTCTGGTAATGTGCCCGGGACGGCAATAGGCTCGCCCCCAAAAAATTCATGGCGAAATGTGGGTGTAATATTACACCTCTGCCTACCCCTTCGGGGATACAGGCGTGAGTCTTAAAAAAAAACATAATTTCTGTAAAGCAGAGGGATAAAGTACCTAACTACCAAAATTATTACTTAAGCTTAAACAAAATAATATTTCATTTACCCGATAGAGGAGGACGTGTCTTTATTTTATAAATATACACCAACATAAAAAAACACAAAATGAACATAAAATATATAACATAAATGTAACACTGCTGCACAAAACACAAACCAGGCCATCCGTAATGAAACCTCGCAATGTTTTTCCGTTTAAAAACATTACACGTACGCTGCGATGTTTTAATGAATACAAATTACGTTTGCAAATGTGCTTAATCCAGAAATTAGTTACGCCCCTCTCTGCCGGCCCCCTAGCCACGCAAGGGATGCTCGTGGTGCACAAGAGGTTCAATCCTTCTGCAGGTACACATGGATTCACAATAAGCTATTTATTTCCAGTTTACAGTGAGCTTTCGTTTTAAGACAAGCGTAATGTAGTCCTAGGTCTGGTTTAATAAGCGATGGATGATTAGGTTTTCGAAACGGGTACTTGACAAGTGTCAGAAGGGATATATCGCACATATAAAAAAAAAAAATGTTGCATCATGTATGGTAAGGGCTTCTATCACTCGAGGCTTGATAGCATAGCTCAATGATGTTACAAAAGTAAAAAGAAGGCATAGCTTACAATGCTTATTGGTTTTTAAAGCAGTTTATAAATATAATATTGGAAAATATTCAAGATAAGTAGTAAGCAATAAATGGATTTGGACTGATCTTAAGCATAAAAATTTTGAATGTAACCTTCAGCACAAATCTACTGTGGTTGAACCTGTCTTGGCATCTTGTAAACTTAGTAAAATCCTCAGAGATTATTATTCTTGAATTTAAGATTTATAATCTCAAAAAAATCTAAGATCTCAAGTTCTTCAGTAGGATAACATTTACGTTTATTAATATTTACTTCGTGACTAAGTAGTATTAATTAAGATCAAACCTACTATAATTGTTAAATGTGGGAAAATGCAAAAACACTATTATTAGTTTTACATATATCACAAATGTAACATTTTCACACACTCACCTCATTCAGTAAAATCTGATAACCAAACTTAAATAACAAAACATATTCTTTTCAATAACACAGTTAAATTCAAAGCGTCCGGGATCCATTTAATTTTCACTTCCAAAGTACTTGTATAAGGTATACAAACTGTACAGTATAAGTACATCGGTCTATAGGGACGCTGCTGTAGGTATAATAACCGGAATTGGGCTTCTTTACGCCTCATCTAGCCCTCGTTATGCCTCGATCGTAAATCTTCATTCTCCCATCCCCCTGCCTCGCCTCACACCCCTCCCGCTCTTGATTTCGGCTTCCCACTCGAACGCTGGATATAACATATCATAATATGTTAGTGTTGACGTGATGAGTGTTTTAAGGCGAGGTTTATACTGTGTTTTAGCTGACACACTTCCGAATACTTTATGATTATCTAGATACTGATTATGTTGCGTGAGAGAAGAGTTTTAGTTTCGGGAGCTTTCCTGATATTAACTTTTTAACGCTTAGTATGCCTTTTTTTAAAGCCCCCCGCTTCACCCCGTCGGTCTTAGTATTAGTGGGTATGTTTAACGATAATATTGTCATGACGATGTGTGCGCATTGCATTCTGCTGCTAACTCTTAGTAATGCTGTTTTTTAGAGTAATATCATAATTATTGCGCCATTCTAAAATGCTTTAAACACACTTCTTTTCATCACGAGGCACTGACTTTCATGACAAAGTGCGGAATGGTTTCAGTGCTCATGTCATTAATATCTAAGAGAGTGATTAGTAATTATAGAGTGATGTATCCTGCGAAACGTTATAAACCTCAGTCTGTTGTATTATATATCCGTGGTATGAACACTGAACTCTCAATACATTGAGTTTAGGAAGCGGCACCGATTATTTGAAACTCGGCACTATCAGATAAAACAAACAGTAAGGTCATATCTGCAGACATGATAACAATAGTAACTTTTATATCTATTGGGCGTCTCTTGTCAGAGATAATAATTTTATTTTGGATATTTATAACTTCCTCAATAGTATAATTACGCGAACATGAAAGTGTACATAAATGCAAAAACCATTGTGCACATTTTACTATTTATCGCTTACTCTAAGCTTTCTTTTCATGCAGCGATTTCTAGTGGATGATCGAATAGCTTATAAGCGTCTTAACCTTATACAGTGGTGTATATTTCTATAATTTTGAAAATCAAAAATAATTCTACATTACCATTTTCTAAATAACTAGTTATTCTCCTTGCCTTTTCTACGCAATGGTTAATTTTGTGAAGGTGACATGCAGTAGAGGCAACCATTTAATAAAACTTTATATTTTTTGTGAATTATCTGACAAAAATAATATCTATAACATTAAAAAATTCTAATTGCCTTCAATACAGATCTTCATAAATTGTAGCTAAGAATCACCTATAGATTAAGGCAGATTAAAAATAAAACTGCATCATAATTGGTACGTTTGTAAATGAGCTATGCTGCCACGGACAGACATAGATAAAGCTGCACAGGCCTGCACGTCAAAATTACAACAACCACTTTATTTGCGTCGGGTGTCAAAATGCAGTCATCAGAAGAATAAAGGAGTACCCTAACTAAAAGTAAAATACTAAGAGACTAACAATGTATGTACTAGACCGCAGATACTTATCTTCTACTAATATATAAAGCTGAAGAGTTTGTTTGTTTGTTTGGTTGTACGCGCTAATCTCGGAAACTACTGGTCCGATTTCAAAAATTATTTCTGTGTTAGATAGCCCATTTATCGAGGAAGGCTATAAGCTACATAACATCGCGCTATGAGCGACGGGAGCGGAGCAGTAGCCTTAAATAACGCGGGTGTAACCGCGGGCATCCTCTAGTTTCATATATAATTACATTTATAGAAAGCAAACATCTTGCAAGCAAAACCGCAGGCCTTAGTTTAGTAGCTGTACATGTGGAAACCATTTAGTTTCTGGGTGGGCTTATTAAGAGCCTATTACAATATTTAAACATTGATTACATAAACTAAAAAAACATTAAATATAGAATAAGAAGTAAATCATTATCATATTCGAATAATCTATTTTTCTCATTTGACATAATGTTTACAATATCATTATGGGATCTTACGGTGACAAACATTGGTATGATATGCGAATAATATAGAGTAGTTGTTTTTCGTCAATGAATCATAAAAAACAACATAGGTCATGAATCAGGAACGTGATTTATTCTTTTACTAGCTGTTTCCCGCGGTTTCACCCGCGTCCTGAGGGAATTACTTCGCGTACCCAGTTAATTTAAAGCCTAAGTTACTCCTTGGTGTACCAACATCAGCTATCCGCCAGTGAACATCCCGTCAAAACCAGTCCAGCCGTTCCAGAGATTAGCGAGAACAAACAGACAGACAGACAGACAGAAATACAGACAGATAGACAAAAATTGTAAAAAATGTCATTTCGGTATAATAATATGTACCGTGTATACATCCATATGCATTTTGTAAAAAGCGGTTATTTTAATATTACAAACAGACACTCCAATTTTATTTATTTGTATATGTATACCTATAGATGTATAGATGTAATCACTCTTTGTTTTGATTTTCCACTCATATAAACGAGAAAAACTAGCTTCGTGGCTTCGCTCGTGTGGTTATTGGTTATCGCTATGTGCATATAGTATATACCCATGTGCTATACCGATGAATATGCAAAAATTATGCAAAGTTTCATAAAAATCCATTCAGTACTTTCTGTGTGAAAAAAGTAACAATTATCGGTACATGTATTCATTCATCCATAAAATTAGTAATAAGATAAAATGGTTAGATGAAAGTCCGTAGAAAAGTCGACCCGAGTCATATATAAAAAAATATTGCACCAGATCAAACAGACTTAATAAAATTACCAGAAAATTCTCATTGATTTACCCTTCTCATTGATATTCATTATTATACATCGTTATCGAGCGGGTAAAAATGGTGGCAGGGTTGTCATACGTATGCGTCACGTAGGTGCATACATTTAATAAGCTTTTTCGATTATGTTATATCGTACAATACCTTTATTTAATTAAAATATATTATAGTTTTAAATGTTTTTTTAAAAGTATAGCTATATAGTATTGTATTTTTTTCGTATTGTAATAACTTTTTCACTTATTACTCTTTACTACTTCAATATAATTTGAAAGTTAAGGCGAAATTATTTTCAAAAATATAAAATTATTATTTCGCAGTCGTCATAATATATTGGATACATTTTTTACAAGCATCTATGTTAAAAATATGTTTTAATCTGTTCTTGACTTTCATATTTTTGCTGTAATGTTAAAAAGTGTTAACATATTTTAAAAATTGGCAGCACTAACATTAAGTGAAAAATTAACAATATAAACTTTTCAAATTATTTCACAAGTTTAAAATAAATACGTCTTTGTTATGTCAAATGAAGTCGAAAGGTCATTTTCTTACTTAATTTTTTTTTTCCAGCAGACATCTTTAACTAACAGAAAGTAGTATAAATAAGTTGTTGGTTTTTTATTCCAAGTAGACCTAAATATCTTCAAGGAATATTTTAACAAAAAATATTCACTAAAAAGTAATTGAAAAATATTTATGTGTTCCATTTCAAAATTATTTCTAACGAAAAACCTACATTAATGGTGATTATTAAAATATAATTTAATTTTGATATTTTAATAAGATACACAAGGACAAATTGAAATATAGATTCTTAATTACATAAAGATATCAAGTAATAACATTAAACTATTATTTTTAAAAAAATGTGCATGCTATATGGGTACGCGCGGCAACCCTAGTGTCGAATGCCACGACCTTGACCCGCTGGATAACGATGTTTATTCATTATATTTAAAAATATAGCATGCATATTTTATGGGACGAAAAATAATTTGTTTTAACTTGTATTTACTTGTGTGTGCATTTATTTAACTCTCTTACCTGTACCTACTTACGTATTGTTTTGCTATTTTGACCCTTTTTTCTCTTTGCGACAAAAAATATCTTACTGGTTTTGTGACAAGTGCTCCAATCCAAAATTAATAGAGACATAATATTTGATTTTGGACAGAATAAATTCCTCAATATTCATAAACTTACTTATAAGTATTAGATGGTAAACGTGAAACTGTCATTTCAAAAGAAAAAGTCATGTATGACAATTGATACTTAATTTAGGGTACTTATGCTTACAGTGGGCTTTCTCTTATTTATAACATAAAATATATCTTTAACTCATCATCGGCCTTTAATAGTCCACTGCTGGACTAGGCCTCTCCTTTAAAAGGAGGAATACCACGCTGGCCAAACGGGTTGGTATAGGGTTTGTATCAAGTTTTCCTTCTTTTACAGTGTTGTTCTCTGCATAATATACTCCCTCTGTCGGCTCTTACGACACCTTCTGATGATATGGGGTGGTGACATTTCGTATTCTTAATCCGTCACCAACGGACATATCTTTAACTAAACAACCACATTTATAACGGTGATAATGTGGTGGGAGGTTCAACCAAAATGTGACCTTACTTAGGCCATAATTACTATAAATAAAACAAGCAAAAGCGGTGTCGTGGTGAAACATAAAGCCGATTACAAAACTTGCATAGCAAAATATCTTACGCATGGTCTTTTCAAAACTTGCTAACTTTTGTATGAAGTAAACATATCTGCATGAGTTGAGTAGTGTTTGCAATAAATCCGTGTCGCAGTGTATTTATTTACTGCTCGCTCCCCCCTCCTCGAGGCTCGCCCGCACCCCCCGCACCAACCGCCTCCCAAGTCGTCCACCCTACGTGCGATGCACGATGTAATACGTCTAGAAAGTTTATTAAACTCCCCGTGTGTCATATGATGTAAACTAGATACTTGTTTATTCATGAGAAAGTATGTTTCAAGATGATAAGTTAAATGCTGTAATGTAAAAGTCACGAGAGCGCTACAAGGACTTGTAAGCGAGGCGCTAAGCTCTTATCAAATCTCGTAGGTGTATGTGCTGCCGTCGAGCTAATAGAATTGAAGTCTCTCTCGACGACGAACAAAATTTCCCTCATATTTTCCTTTTACTTATACAAGAATAGGCATCATATTTTATTTTCTTGATATTCCGAGCTTTACGCCCCGATACGTAATGTTCCTAAAATAAGAATAGTTGGAAGAATCTAAACATGAAAGAGCTTCAAAGTTGAGCAAACAGAATTTCCATTAGCTAAAACATTCGCGTACATTTTCAGTGGAGCAGTTATATAGGGAGGTAGTGAGTGCGATATTATTCTGTAGTCAGGCAGCTTCAGGCACGGAACACAATTAACTTGTAAGATTGTCTGCGGAGGCTGCACTCGCTACCCTCGCCCTCCTCATCCATCTACCCTCCCTTCCAAACAAAACATCAATAAACTCAACGAGCCAAGCGACTCTGTAGCTTAATGTTACTTGTTAAGGTTTATGATCGTTTGTTTGTGAATAAGTTTTATGTGGCGCATTTATTTCGCGTAGGTATAACAGTCCAGTTACCCTTGATTGGTTGTCGTTCCTCTAATCCCGTTTTGATCCTTTCCACCCAAAACCTAACCCTCTACGTTCCTCGGCTAACTATTGACATGCGTGCGTACCTTTACGTTTATATTTGACGTCGTAATAATATCGACATGGAAAAGATAATTGCGTTTCAAAGGGTCCCTGAGACGAACGCTGTGTTCGAGTTAGACTCGTTAATTTATGTGTTGTAACTGTGTGATAACTTAGATGTAACTTTTGAAAAGAAAGAATTAGAGAATAATATTTTTTTTTTGTATATAGGTAGAATGAATTGTGTGAACTTTACAATTTTATTATTAAATTGACTAGTTATCTTAATATATAAAACCCTTGCGTTACTGACTGACTGACAGACACGCTACAGCCGAAACTATTGGGCGCAGGAAGCTGAAATTTGGCATGTATGTTCCTTGGGGACCGTAGGGGTGCACTAAGAAGGGATTTCCCGAAATTCCCACGGGATCGGCCAAAACGGGTAAATTAAAAAAAATGCAGGCGTGGCTGCTGGCGTCCTCTAGTAAAATATAAAATACCTACGTTTAGTTTATTAAGTTTTCACCACTGAATACTTGGACCGATTTTGCTTAGATTTAGTATGGCAACCGCTTTAATTACAATAACCTTCGAGCTTTTTATTAAAATTTGTATTAGTTGAACTTGCATGTATGTATATGATAACCGGCTGCAGTGCTACTGTCACTTAAAATTGAGATAAGATACTTATAAAATAAAATACTGCTAGTACTTTCCAGGTATACAAAATATTGATTGCTTTTATCTCTTTTTCCTTGGTGTTTGATAGCGGAACTTAGTACCATTTATCTTTATCATGTACCAGACGATGCCCGCGGTTACATCCGCGTTATTTAAGGCTACTGCTCCGCTCCCGTCACTCATAGCGTGATGTTATATAGCCAATAACCTTCCTCGATAAATGGACTATCTAACACTGAAAGAATTTTTCAAATCGGGCCAGTAGTTTCTGAGATTAGCGCGTTCAACCAAACAAACAAACAAATAACATTTTTGTCGTCCAATAATTAGGAAATAAAAAATAACCGATAAATATTTAATACTTGCGTTATAGACTCACTAATAGTCCACGCACAGCCGAAACTACTGGACGCAAGAAACGGAAATTTGAATTAGGTATTTTTCCTTGAGGAGTGTAGTGAAATTCTCTCCATAAGGGAATAAAAAAGTCGAAGCTGAGCCGTGGGTAAGTCTAGTAATAAATAAATTGACAACCGTTTGCCAAAATTTTTCAAATGTTCATATATCTCATCGATATAGGTATAATATGTACATATGTCAAGGAGGTATCTTAATTCATTTTTATGCGATGATAGGGTTGGACTAGACCTTCAAACTGATAATATTTTTTAGTTTGGTAATAGCAAGCTTTCTGTATAAAATTAAACGCTTGTATTAAATTAAACATAATATAAGCCTGTACGAGTCAATACTATCGTTTCATTAGAAAAACTGATTGACAACTGACTGACGTGCTGCGAAACGGTGCAAATGTCTTTTTTTTGTACAATAATTACTATTATCTTACTTGCCATATTCGTACCTGTCATTTTAAACATCCATTTTGCTTGAGCGTTCTTAAGAATATTGCCTCAGTAATACTTCTAAACTGGGCTCTATCTTTTAATTCTTTCTAAACTTGGTCTTAATAACGAGAATTACTTCTAACAGCACAATGCATGATTTGTAAATCTTAGTATCCATTAACTGCAGATGATTGACCTTTACCCATAGTACACCCAGACTGTCACGCCGACAAACAATGATTATTTGTATTTTATCTCCGATCAGCGTACGATAGTGTGATGACTGACATCGCACCTACATCGTATACATTTATTACGTTAGTATTACACAGGGAAGACATGTGCGCCATATTACGTAGTTGTTACATCTCGTGTTGGTCTCAACTAAATATAATAGGGTTGATATGATAACGTGTTCACATACGCACGTAGACCCCGGACCTCGGTGACTAAAACGAGCCCAGATAAAATAAAAAGCCATATTAATGTTTGTCACCATAAAGATAAGGTGTGTGACGCGCGGGCCTGCAGTCGCGGCCACCGCACACACGCATCGTGTCGTGGAAGTAGGCACCAACACTCGGCAAATACTCTGTACCCTAATTAAACATCAAATAATAAAAACTCGACATTGACTATCTGATAATGACAGTGTAGACAAACACAATGCTGTACAGACCGGCACAAACCGACGGTTGACGTCAGTACGCGGCGCAATCAACGCTCGAATATGGTTTGATCGAGTCCCTAACCGAAAGCGATTAGAACGGGCGACAGCGCGGCCGCGTTAGTCCGCGAAAGCGCCCACCAAAAGGAGCAAAGAATCGGAAAGCGATACGACTAATCCCACTAATCGGGGAGCAATTGAAAAATAAAAATGTAGATGGCGGAATGATTCCATTCAGAGCCAAAACGATGCGACAAAATAATAAAAAAGGTACGGCGGAACGGAATGGGCCTGCCCCGGCGGCCGGCGGCTAATATTGAAAGCAAATCCTCGGCTAAATCCTTAAAGCGCTCGGATTCGAGCACCTGGAAACTGTGTGTTTGCGCCGAGCCGGTGCCGCGCCGGGCACGCGACGCGTTCGCGCCGACTAACTGCCTGATAATCATTCCACGGATTATTGTATACTTTCCGCCTAATGTCAACGATTCTCGTGAATCAATTGTTTGCAATTTACTGGTATTCGGAGTTCAGCTCCAATTCTAATATTCGAATTCTGATGGGATTATACTTCAGATTATCTTAATTCGTTTGTTTTACAATTCAAAGTAATCGGTTATGAGTTAAGCTGGTTGACTGGGTCTTAACATGATTGACTGTTGATAATGATTTATTCATTTTGTAAGTATCTTCAATACGACTACAGTCAGTTTCGCCTCGCGTTGTAAAGTCAAGATAGGAGTGCACACATCAACATTAACCACATTTATTTTTTGCAGTGGCTGAGAGGTTGGCGGTCGCCGCGGTGCCATGACAACGCAATCTATCTCTCGCCCTGGCACCCGTCGTCGTCGTCGCTATAAAATAGCTTACACTAACATACAATTTATTTCCATTTCAATATAATGCACATCTTTCGCTGCAACATTCTGAGGCGACTTTATCGTGTCGCATTTGTGAGACCTACTTCTGTTACAATATTTTATTTTTCGAAGCGCATGTTACCGATTGGGGACTTTATTGTTATTATATTATGATCCGCAATATACAAGCTGAAACTTAAGGTAAGTTACTGCTTGTTTCTTAAAGCTAGATTTTGCAAAATGTAAGGCATATTCTATTAAATATCGACAGGGCATCATGGTGTAGATAATATACTCGTTTGTAATACATGTAGATGGTTGCGATACTTCTAGCCACAAACGGAGTTTGCCAAGTTTTGTGCATCAGTTCATTCTCAGTAACAGAAGCACTAACCAAATGTAAATCTTTTCTAAAGAGTAAAAATAAAGTAGCTTTTCCACAGAGAGATTTTTGCAAACAAAAGTTATAGCGATTTTATACGATTGAAATTAAACTACAGTTTACGGATTTTATCGCGTTATATTGGTTTCACTTGTTATTACATTTAAACCGAATGATCTAGAAACTACATTTTTATTACTAGCCGACGTTTCGAATTCTTTACAGGATGAGTCCTGTAAAGAATTATCAATGTGTAACATTCGCGTAAACCCAAGAAAATATTATGATTTTATACGACTTAAATCAGGGTTAGTGTATTCATACTGACTAATCATAGCTACTCCCAAAGATCTTTGACAACATGGTCCGAGGGGTAAATGTACTTGCCGAAACACGGGGCAATTAATAACAAATATAATTTATTATTCTCACTTCCAAAAGTCAGGGGCCCGCGTCGTGGGTTTTGAATTCAATACCCTCTGCATGGCAGTCTTTCGGTATCTCCATTCGGCTATCACTGACATTTTCTACGTTTGCATAAACCATTTTAGTGCTTCTTTTCCACCGGCTACCAATTAATTGCTTTATAGTCATACGATGAAGGACGCATTACAATACCTACTTTGAATATTCCATGACTATAATATCGGGAAGGATCTGGTAAATTCACAGGTTAAGTATAATCCCACTTTACGATACGATGCCATGCCTTGACTACTTTCATCCGATTTTGTTTTTAATACCTTAGTTTATCTTTTTTTAAATTGTAACTAATTATTTATTTGTCTGATAATTATAACGCTCCGTTTGATCAGTGACCAGTAGGCTGATGTGGCAGTGGGCATCGCCACTTAGAACTGCGTCGAGTATCTCGCGTTCGAGTCCCACCAGAGACAACACTTTGTGTGATTCACAAACTGTTGTTTAGAGTTTCGGTGTAGGTACTTTGTGTAAGCTGATGGAATGTTTGTAAAGTACCCTGCGACCGGGAGCTGTTCCGATTTTAGACCAATTCAACCTCCACGTGGCAATTGGATGGTAAGCGGATTTCTTACTTAGGTTTAGTCTGCTTCGGCCCTAATAGTCTATTCATCACTAAATTCAAATGCTCATAATACAAATAACTTAATAGTTTCAAAAACACTAGAAGACACGCTTTTATAAATGCACGTAAAAACAAAAAATAAATGATGGATCGTTCAAGTTGTCTCTATTTCTGGGCTGAAGAGTAAATGTGTGTGTACTATGTGATTTTAATTATAATATTTGATTGTAAAATGGGAGCGCTGGAACAGGAAAGACATTCTTGTTTAACTTGTTGAAAAATCAAGTGAACAGATGTTACGGGAAGCAGGTTACACAGATTGGCGCTCTAGCTGGAGTTGCAGCACGACTAGTAGGTGGCTCTACATTAAACAGTATGTTCAAAGTACCAGTTTGTCGAACTCAGACAAAACATGTGCCAGCGAGGAGAGACGACATTCACCGACATTTTTAACTCTTTCAGGAAATTAAGTACCTACATAAGGTTAATGCGTCAACAGTGGCAAAATGTAGAGTTCTTGGTCGTGGACGAGATGTCTTTGGTAACCCTTTGGTAACCCTTTGGTAACCTTTTGGTAACCCTTTGGTAACCCTTTGGCGGCATAAACGTTATGCTCTTGTGCGACCTCATGCAGCTTTCGCAAGGCAGTTAGTATAAGTATTTGTTAACAAGAAAGACTTTCCTGTTCCAGCGACACCACGCTTTTACAATCATCATACTCATCCTCTTAGCGTTATCCCAGTTTCAATCTGGGGTCCGCTTTCTAGTCTAACCGGATTTGGCTGAATATTAGCTTTTCCACGGAGCGACTGCCTGTCTGACCTCCGCAACCCGAAGGGATAGCGATATTCCATGGTTTAGACTAGTGTCAGTTTATTTAGAAGGTACTGACGCCCTGTAACGATTGTCAAAGATCTTCGTGACAACCGGGACCGACGGCTTAACGTGCTCTCCGAGGCACGGGACAAGCGATAATTAACCATTCAATACGCACATAACTTCGAAAAGTCATTGGTGCGCGCCGTGGATTCGAACCCGATACCCTCTGCATGGCAGTCTGTTGGTATATCCACTCGGCTATCGCCGCCTTTTACAATCAAATATTATAATTAAAATCACATAGTTTCCTCTTCAGCCCAGAAATAGAAACAACTTGAACGATCCATCATTATTTTTTTTCTTTTTACGTGTATTTATAAAAGCGTGTTTTTCTAGTGTTTTTAAACTATTCAATTATTTTATACTTTTTGTTCTTTGATAACGATATTTTTTAACAGTTCTTTCTCACAAGTGCATACACGACTATGATAAGATATTCCATCATGGAATGGTAGTGCCTATCTTCCGGCTTCTTCATCAGACCTTGAAACCTAATCGTGGTCAAAGTTCATTACAAGACTTTTCTAAGAAATCCAAAACAGCTATGATACGATTTTCCATCATGAAGTTCCAGTTCATATCTTCCGGCTCTAACATCAGATCAGTTCGACAGTACCATATTATTGTATTGTGATCAGAACTACATACAGCTGCCAATTTTCATTACGCTACGACCCTTGGAAGATAATTAAATTAGTTACCTTAGATTTCATTACATAGTTACATATATGTCGAGTTCCAGTTCATATCTTCCGGCTCCTTCATCAGACCTTGAAACCTAATCGTGGTCAAAGTTCATTACAAGACTGTTCTAAGAAATCCAAAACAGCTATGATACGATTTTCCCTCATGAAGTTCCAGTTCATATCTTCCGGCTCTAACATCAGATCAGTTCGACAGTACCATTTTATTGTATTGTCATCAGAACTACATACAACTGCCAATTTGCATTACGCTACGACCATTGGAATATGGTTAAATTAGTTAGCTTAGATTCCATTACATAGTTAGTTCCATACATGTCGACCTAATAAAAGCGTGTTAATATACTAAGCTACTTTTATAAACATGATACGTAAGAAGTAGGGGAACTACTCCCACAAATATAGTAACCATATTTCACATTGAATCACCTCAAATCACTATCATCGCATATGTCTTAGAAGCTATCTTAGTTTACATGAGATGCATTTCGATATGGCCAGTTGCAATGACATCAAATACCTGCATTTGATTTCAATGCAACTGGCCTTTTAGCCATAAGGTACTACGACTTCGATCGCTGGAGGGAGACTTTCCTTTGGCATATGAACTAACAAACTTCTAACACAACGGTGATGTATGTTAACTCATCATTGCAAGAACGCTGAGTGCTATAAGTTTGACAACCATACGGTAGAAAAGTTTGTATGATCTCCTATTCGAAGACTTGACATTCTGTGTGTAATTTTTTTTATGTTTGCAAAGTCACGCTCAATTCGTCTAGTTTCAGTATTGTACCTACATATTTTAAATACTTACAAGAGAATATGCTATTTTTATACCACCAAACTATGAAAAATGCCCACACGGCAAAAACATAGTGAAACAGCATTTATGATCATCGTTGTTTTACAAATAAATAAATTTCCAATGCAAATTTACACCTAGTATAGTCTTGCCTGAGAACAGAATAACTGGAGAAGGACTACATCTTATAGTAGTAATCATCTAGATGGGACAGGTCCCGTACGCTAAATGGTAGAGTCGGATGTCTAATCGTCAATTTCGTCTTTCCGTTTCCTACCAATAGCTATCTCTGCATCTCCTTTCCTTGCTTTGCTTATTAGAGACAGTTAGGTAGTCGTAATTCTTCGGCTAAGTTATGTCATCTTAAAACCTAATTGAAGTCTTTCAACTAATCTTAATCAAATAATAAGTTCTCATTGTCCGTGTGTTGACGGATTAAGAATACGGAATGTCACCACCCCATATCATCCCGTGTGTGTCGTAAGAGCCGACAGAAGGAGCATATTATGCAGAGAACAGCACTGTAAGAGAAGGAAAACTTGATACAAACCCTATACCAACCCGTTTGGCCAGCGTGGTATAGTAGGCCAATTCCTCCTTTCAAAGGAGAGGCCTAGTCCAGCAGTGGGTTGTTAAAGGTTGATGATGATGAAGTCCTCATTTCTATGTGATAGCCTGCTGAATGTAGTGACGCCACGCTTTGTATGTAGTTTCAATAAGTAAACATATAGCCTGTCGCTGTATACAGGCCGCTATAGACTATCAGTTTCTTGTTTACTTGAGTAATGTGTTTGTGATAGAGTGTAGTCGCTTTATACGAGTAGTAGAATTTTAGAATGAAACGCTCGTTTCAAAGAATTTAAAAACTTTAGTACCATTTGTAAATGAAGATGATATAATAATAGCATTGATTTACATCTGATAGCATTTTTTTAAACTAGCGGCGATTACACCTGCCGATCTTTCCCGCTTAGTGTAATTTTTATACCCTTAAGGGAAGAATTTTATTTTAACCAATTCTTCCTAAGTTAGTTAGGTCGTAATAACATCTGTTCGGTAATTTAAGCTCTTCTGTGATATGTCGGTCAGTACAATTCTTTCCATATCTATAGATGTAAGGATGCCTAACAAAAATTGTAAAAAATGTAGAGTCACTACAAATGTTTAGTCCTGTATGCATTACATGTCTTTAGCATGACTTGCATGTCAATCTTTTGCAATCGCTTCAAAATTGATCAGAGATACAATGGGACAGGGACAGACTGTTTCTAAAATTCTAAAAGTCATTGAACAGGAATGGACATCGTGATTAACAGCGTATGTGACGCAGTACATATATTTATGTCAATTATAGATAATTTTTAAATTGGCACAGATACTGTACAAGCTAGTAATGTTGTATGTATGTTATGCATACTATATGTAAAAATGTAAATACTCCGCTGGAAAGCTGAAATCATCGTAGAGATTTCTTTCTTTGATCATTACAGTGAAAGCCCAGACAGCGGGCTTATCAGTGTGTTTCTTCCAATAAATTTCGGAGCCTCTAAAACCAACACGGTATCCGTCGACGACTCGTAGCGCAGAGGAGAGTATACTTTACTTACTACACCCACAATCTTGTGTCTAAAACAAAAAAGGATAGGAATAAAACGAATCATGCTCAGTGATATTTTTTATTATGACTAGAGGTTTTTTAAGTTACAAAACAATCGGTATTCCCTTAGTGGTTACTCACAAAATAACTTCAACAAACTGTTCGTGTTCGCAGATATTTTGTTGTGATATGTATAAAATGAAAACCTCGAATTTCACATTAATACTATTAGGTCAAATCTATATATTTACATATTTATTTTCATAATTTAGTGTTTCCTTCACTGTAAGAGGCACACAGAAGTAGATTAAACTAGTTCGTGTATTAAACTTAATTTTATATCTCTAGTGAATGTTTTAAATCTAAATAGTTACAATATTTTACAATTACATTCATAAACGGTTGTTAAGTTATAAATATTTTAATAAATATTGAGATCCTGTTTACTATAATCTCATTGTGTTGGCGGTTAGTTGGTCGGCGTGTATTAAACGAGAATGCGGGAAAGCCTCAGGGACTGATTTAATGGCGAAATATTTAGCAATTAATGCTTTATGAACAATTCACGTAATGTATTGAAGCAACTACTTTCATTTTGAAGAATAATTTTAGTAAAACTTCGCATAATTACTACGAGCACTGCTCGTAGCGTAATTATGGCAAAGATTGTATGTTTGATGGTGCTTGTAAGAGACTAAGTATAACACGTATTGCATTACGCGTGGATGCAAAGTAAATTTTCTTTCTTTCAACGCAAATGTTCTTTTTCAGTTTTTAGCTAACTTGCACAGTTTATTTCTTTCGTATCCTCAAAAGTTGCTTACTGAATTTTTAATATTGTTCAATTTGCATTGAAATCAAATTTTGTATAATAATATATTAAGTTCTAAATATTTATATTGTCGATAAATACGACTAAACGCCATGTTTATTCGTAGTACCTAGCTGTATATAGAAAAAGCGTCTTTGCTGTAGAAAAAAAATCTGATTTGTAATGAAAATCTTGGGTAAAAGGTACTACTTTTTAGCAGACAATCTCATTAAGATTTCAAGGGCAAAATTAGCTAAGTAGATTAGGATTCTTCTTAAATATTTTAAAATATTTCTATTATTCAAATTAAGCAAGTGTAAATATTTATTAAGCCAACTATATTAACTTTGGATGTAGCTTTATAAAACATTTGCCGGTTAAAAAGTATGAAGCGCCATTTTCCGATCTGATTTTCATTTCAGAACTATTCATTGCCAATGCATTTAGTTCTTGTAATGTCCAAGTACACATTATCCGTTTAGAAATGTACACAGTTACAATTTTATAATTATAATATCGTATATTTACATTATACGTATAAGATAAGATTTCGTTAAAACCAAACGTATGCAATCCAATAATTAGAGCAACCTTTGATACACTTATCAAGTATTAACAAAAGTGATTCTGAATGAGAAATTGAGAAAATATCTTATAATAACTATTAATTTGTATAAATTTGATATTGTGATCGGTATTTTTACAATTTTTGTACTGTAACACAAGTAGAGAAATGCTCGCGTCTTGGCGACAGGCGTAGTCGGGGAGCATTTCTACCAATATATTGATATGTATGATATGCATAGTTATGTATTAAATGCGAAACAATATGAAGCGGAGAAGCCTACATACAACAAGCTCGCCTCTCCCGAAGATAACAAAATGTAAGTGTCGAATAACAACATTAACTAATGATCGCTATAATAATCACTATTACGATCTCAAATGCCCTTTAATTCATTTTCAAATAAATTATCAAATTCATTTATACCTATATACAACGTTCTATAAGCTAAACACTTACCGCTTAAGTAGTCTAGTACATTGTAAGCTTGTAAAAATTGCACACATCGCTTTGGTATACGTACGTACATAACTACATATTTACATTAGAACGACATCGTTTTAAGTTTATTGCCCGAAGTTTCGTAACGAACGTTTACAACTAAATGTGGATCCACATGGCGCGTGCGCATCCCGTCGCACCGCGAGTCTCTGCCGCCACTCCTTCACCGAACTGACGCCGCAGGCGACGCAACCTCCTCGACAGGCTACACTGAGGAAGTAGCGCGAGAGCTGTGCTCGCTAATGTTCGTTGAACGAGTTGCGTCGCCTGGCTCCCTGCGCGGAGGCTTCAGTCGAACCAGTCCCACAGGTGCCTGTAGAGCGGGTGCTCGGTGGCGTGCGGCGCGGGCGGCGAGGGGTGCGAGGGGTGCGCGGGCGGCGACTAGGAGGCGCGCAGCGGCGGCGGCGAGCGCGGGTCGTCGCGGCCGCGCGCCTCGTCTCAGAGCACGCGGTCCGACACGCCCACGCCAGCCGCGTACTGGCACGCGGCCAGCGGCGCCGAGCCCGCGCGCGACACCGGCGACACCGCGCCGTACCCGCCGCTGAACCCCGACGAGTGCTGCTTCGCCTTCAGCCGCAGCGACGCTATCGACGACGTCATCGCCGTGCACGGCTCCGCGCGGTACATGCTGTACGGGTTCGGCGGCGTCGTGTACGGACACGGCGCCACTCCCCCGCCAGCCGACCCTGCCACCGCCATACCGCCGCCGCCGACACCTCCCATCGACGTCGCCGTGTTGAAGCAGTTCACAGAACCTTGGTGATGACTCGCAGGCACGACGCCGCCTAAAGGATTCACAGGCCAAGGAAAGCTCTTTGTACCCAGGGGACTTGGCACCTTAGCCGCCCAGTTGTTATAGGGATACGACGAGTAGAGCGCATCCGTGTCAGGGAATGGCTGCATTAGACCGTTGAACTGCGTGCTGAAACCGTTCTTGAAGTCGGCGGCGGCGGCCGCAGCGGCGTTCATTGCGTTTCTTTCACGTTTCCGCCATTTTGCTCTTCGGTTTTTGAACCACACCTGTGTAACAATGATTTTGAATTTAGTATGCGGTAACATTAGCACGCAAATGTTGGTCAAAGACGTGACTGAAGCAAATGAAACATTTTAGCCTCTTTTGGAGAGGGCAGGTTTGAATATAGGTAAATTGTGTGGCCGGTGATTTGAGGGCGAATGTACAAGTTTTAACGAGATTCAGAATGTGAACGCGACTTGCGTTGCGTAGTTATCAACTTTACTCATTACAAAGTTGACAGAGCGACTGTGCGCGGTATTCTCGCCACGTAGCGGCGTCGGTGGTGCCCCCGCCCGGCCGCCGCAGCCAACGACCCGTCTAATTGCGGCCGCGAAATGAAGATAAACGAGCGTCGCGATTGGGCGGGACGGCTCGCCGCCACTCGGCGCGACTTGATCGAGCCGCAATAAATGAGCGGCTCGGAGGACATCACCGCGAGGAGAGGCCCGCCACCCGCGCTCAATCGATGTTGTTATTTAGGCAGAAGCGGCGGAGAGCGCGGTGATAAGTCGCCGTGAGCGCAGATAACGCGCGCGCTGATGTATGGCGCGCGTCCGTCACCCGGCGATCGATCGCGCCGACGACACCTCCGCGATAAATTGCGCAATCCACGTAGCGACTGCAATAAATATTGTGCCGCCGGCGGTATTTGTCTCACTCACTGTGGCGGGTTCACCCAGCCGAAACGGTAAATAATACCCTCTTTCCTCGGTTAAGTGAACATAAACGGTCGTTTCCACCCCATATACAATCGTTTATTTTTCGAAACATAAATTTCACAAATTCGCATGAGCGCATGTTTCGTACACAAGATGACACAGGTAAACCGCTCTTTATATCTACACGCTTAGATTTACCTATCAATGTGGAGATACATTCTTAAGTTCTTATTAAGTACAAATAGTTTCAGCATGCACTTCGTTGTTAGTTGTAATAGCAATAGAAACATTGCACGCGCTCCCTTCTATTAGTAAAACAAAAAGCTTAACACATCCGGTATTTCCCATTCAGACCGCGAGCAAACGGGTGAAAATAACTCAACAGAAACATCGGGGGTGTTCAATAATGACGTCGGAATGATATTTATTTAGGTGCACATATGTAGAAATAATTTCCATTATTTGAATAGCGGACAGCGAGCGAACGCGCCGGGGCGTAGAGACCGGAGGAGGGTCGCGATATTGCGACGCGGGGCTAATCCTTTAAATATATTATTGCAGAATGGTGACCGCCCGCGCCCTCTGTCACCCGCCAAGGAACCCCGCCACACTTTTTAATGCTTCCCAAATCGATACTAATGCGTGTACCGCTTAATTCGCTCCGAGCGACGATTGTTTATTACGTAAACGATGTGATGAATTGCTTTTATTAGAAGGTACCTAGTACCTAGGCTAAAATTGGTCATATTTTCTTAATGCTATATTCAATCAAAATCTGCGGCTTTCCAAACTAACTTTTATTCCTACTCTACCCCCTTGAAAGGTTTCCCAGTGCCTGCGACATAAAAACGAACCCACTGTCCAATTGTCATGTTTCGAGAACTGCATTAGTTTAGGTCCTACGGTGATAATTATGTCATCCAGGACATGACTTTATATAATGTAGATAATTACTAATTAAATAATTATTTTTCAAAATACAATCTCAATAGGTATTTAGTTATTCGTACAAAATACTTCAATGAGCTCGAGACGGCATCAAACTCAAATACATATGTTTATTTCCATAAAAATGTTTAAATTTTTTGGACACGTCAGAAAGTCATACAAATAAAAAATAATAAAAAAGTAACTTTAAATGCATATTAACATAGTTGAGCATTGAAAAAAATGCCTGTTCAGAAAGTAGAGCCTCGTGAGAAGAATCAGGCAAGAAACTCCGGGCCACTCTTTTCTACGTCTTGATTCTATACAATTTAAAAACTTAGTAACTACATTGAATTTTTCATAAGTATATGAGCTGGTGTGTCTATAATGTTGTTGTCAATTAATAAGGCTTTTTTAATAATAATATAAAAGTACTAACTAGCATAATATAGACACAATAACTCACACTCACATGAAACTTAACACTAATCAAACATAAGTAGCCTGTGGGACCGAGCAAATTAATCCCAAGCATTTTTATCTTCAATATAATCTAGCACTGAATAGTATCCTTTTTGACAAAGTTTACGTTTTATAATCTTTTTGAATTTATTATAACTTAAATTTTGAATATTGCTTGGCACTTTATTGTAAAAGCGCGCACATTGGCCTTGAAAAGATTTTTTTATTTTCTCTAGCCGGGTAGCCGGCACTACTAGCTTACTCTTATTTCTAGTATTCAAATTGTGGATATCACTTTTCTTTGAGTATGAGGACTTGTTTTGGAATAAATATATTAGGTTGGAATAAATGTACTGGTTTGCAACTGTTAAAATGTTTATTTCATTGAATTTATTCCTTAACGAAGCCCCATAATCCAAATTATAAATTGCCCGAATAGCTCTTTTCTGCAGAACAAAGATGGTCTGAATGTCGGCAGCATTTCCCCACAGGAGAATACCGTATGACATTATACTATGAAAATAGCTATGATATACAAGCCTGGCAGTGTCAATGTCAGTTAACTGGCGAGTTTTCCTGACTGCGTATGCTGCAGAGCTGAGTCTATTCGACAATTTACTAATATGTGGTCCCCTTTGCAGCTTAGAATCTAGTGTAATGCCTAAAAATTTGGTGTTATCCACAAGATCCAACACATCATCCTTAACCTTTACTGAGGTGTCCACTTGTTTGACGTTAGGCATCAAAAATCGAATACATTTAGTTTTTAGTCTATTTAAAAGCAGGTTGTTAACCTCAAACCAGTGAACCATCGTAAGTTCAATTAGGCGTAAAGGGTTTTATTGTAACAGCATTTTCGTCATTCATAGCAGATTTAGTAGTAGCAGTCACACATGTCTAGGCCCTCTGACTTAATAGAATATTTGCTTTTTCACAGTGCGACTGCAGTCTGACCTCCGCGGTGATTCATATTTCAGAGCCTAGACCAGTGTACCTAAGTAAATGTACTATAAATTATTATGGTCGGATTCAAGAGTCGGTTCAGCTCTGCATATACATACATAAGCCTTTAACAGTCCACTGCTGGACTAGGCCTCTGCTTTGAAAGGAGCTACAGCTCTACATAATGACTGCCAAAGCTCCTCATGGCAGCCGGGACGGGACACAAGAGATAATTTTTAAATTGGTCTCAAAAAGAAATCCACAAGAAAATACGAAATTAACTGACCCTTATATAGCAATAAGTAATTTGTACACTAAAGCAGAACGCTTGAATACAAATGCGTACATTACCCGTTCTTATTATAGCCTTTATTTCTAGATCGGATTTGATACACATACGATAATGTGATTCTTACATGCCTAAGTGGTATTTATTTTATTGCTTGACTGACGCTCAATTCTACTAGCGACTGAGGGTTTGTAACTCGTAAATACTTATTTCGACCAATTCTCTACTAAACATAAACGGGACGTAAATAAGAAAAAGCTGGTGCTATATATTTAATTTTGAGTATATTTTGCAAATTGCTCTGTTTAAATCTTTCTGGAATTATAGTGGTATGTTTTTAGGATTCCCCAGGCCAGACTGCGGTCAAGCTCTATGTCCTAAGTACTCTGTTATTTATTTGTTAAGGTTATGCGTTTAGATCACATCTATTAAGGCTGTGCCCGGTACGGAAATAGGCTCGCCCCCTATTACGTGGGACTAAAATAAATCTGGCGAAAAATGGGTGTAGCAATATACCTCTACCTACCTCTTCGGGGATATAGGCGTGAGACTATGTATGTATGTATTAAGGCTGCTTTAAACTGTTCTGCAAACTTATCGCGGGTGGACTACCCGCACTTAGACGCGTTTTTTGTTGTTTTAAGAAATAAAAGTTTTCTTAAACACTTTTTACAAACGTAACAAGTCATTTTCACAAACATAATACAAGGAAAATAAACACAGCTTAGCTAAGCTTTACAACTTAGAGAATAGATACTACGATTAGGGTAAACGTATTTTACGGTTGAATTGATACTTATTGAGTCTATCATGACCACAGTTACCTAATGGAAGGAAAGAGGAACCCACCACCCCCCCTTGACAAAGGTTGACAATACCGCACTCCTCTAAAAGGATAAGGGATATAGGAATGGTATGGGTTCCAGGAAGATACCTGACTTGCAGTATCCCGCTGTATGCGCCGACTATTCCTCGACACGTGTTTCGCCTCTGCACGAGGCATCCTCAGGAGCGATGGGCAACGACTGAGCCTATAGAGCTGAGGCGCCCTCGTTACAATGCAGTTCCGCCAAGTAACGCCTGATTCAATCAACTATGACCACAGTTCTTCAACAACATTTTATTGACATACTAGAGGACGCCAGCAGCTACGCCTGCATTTTTTTTTTAAATTTACCCTTTTTGGCCGATCCCGTGGGAATTTCGGGAAATCCCTTCTTAGTGCACCTCTACGGTTCCCAAGGAACATACATACCAAATGTCAGCTTCCTGCGCCGAATAGTTTCGGCTGTAGCGTGTCTGTCAGTCAGTCAGTAACGCTAGGATTTTATATATTAAGATTACATTTCTTGATGGTTTTTGCTTGAATCTTGAATTATTCAAAGCACTAACATCTTTTACCGCAAATTGATACCAATAACTTAACTTACAAAATACAAATATAGTAGAAATGAGAGCACTGAGATGTATGTGTGGTGTATCTTTGACCGACAGGGTAAATAATTGTGTGTTAAGAGAGTGGTGTGGGGTAAAAGAAGATGTAGTGACAAGCTTCGAAAAAGGCATGTTAAGATGGTTTGGGCACATGGAGAGGATGTATGACGAAAGACTGACAAAGAATATATATAAGGCAAGTGTGAATGGGACAGGACGAAGGGGAAGACCTAGGTGGACGTTCTCTGACCAGATTGGAGACATCCTAAAAAAAGGACAAGTCAGAAGTACCCTAAACAGAAGAGCATGAGAAACTTGATGGAAGTGAATGAAGCAAGAGAGGTATGTCAGGATCGTTGCAAATGGCGTTCCGTAGTCTCTGCCCACCCCTTCGGGAAACAGTCGTCTATGTATGTATGTATGTATAAAATACATACATACATACATAGACACGACTAGGTATATCAGGAAAACCTGGCACAAACGATTTCCACTCTACTAAACGTCGCTAGGAGTGCTCAATATGATTAGGTATATACAAATATATATTTAAAAAGTACTCGCCATGCCTGTGCAATGTTGATTTGTGAGGTTAGATCGCAGGTTATCAAGTTATCATGCGGGACGCGGCGTGTTCAAGATTAATGCGAGCCTCCGACGTAAACCCGACTACCTACTAACACACACATATATGCTCATATTAACAAGACTTCAAAATTCAAAGTTACTTATTTATTTCACACAGGTCACAGCGTAACGCTTATGAACGTCATACAAGGGATATGGGAAGAACCAGTTACAAACTCATGCCTCTTTTCTAAACGTCTTTTTCACGTATCAAATGCTATGAGGTTTGATTATTTCTGTATACAATATAGTTTGACTATGTATGTATAAACATAATTACATTTTAACAGTATTATGTAAATTATTAAACTTATTTATTTCATTTAGGTCACCGCGTAACGCTTATGAACGTCATAAAAAAAAAACAGTAAGAAACTCTGCCTCTCTTCTAAACCTCGTCTTCATGCATCAAATGCTACTAATTTTGATTATTTCTATATACAATATAGAATGATTATATATGAATATACATAATAATATTTTAACATTACACGCCATTATGTAAATTATGACATTGCAATAAGAGCTATAGTGGCAAAAAGTGCAATATCAAGTTATCATGCGGGACGCGGCGTGTTCGCCAAGATTAATGCGAGCCTCCGACGTAAACCCGACTGCCTACTGACACACACCATCATAGAACGGCTCCATATATTATGCCTATGTTGAAGAAATTATTCATATAACCCTAATTAAGTATTCGTACCGAGTGGTACGACCGCATTTTGCTTGTAATAAAACTTTTTTGTTCGTCACCTTTTTTTAAACTGGTTTTATACGCAATTAGTAGGTGTACTTTTTAAGTTTCTGAAGGTCCAGCAGTCAAAGATTTGTTGTACTGGCATTGGTAATTGTGTTACATTTATATTCTGGAATATCATCGTGAATAAAATTATCTTTCAACAACATAATCATTTGCTGATTTAAGATTTATAGGGCTTGAAATATGATTTAATTATACTTATTATGGAAAAGATGTAACGTATTTTGTAATTTCCTGTTTCCCGAAGGGGTAGGCAGAGACTACGGAATGCCATTTTTCATCAACAAATATTTTTAAAGATTGCAAATATTGTTCGTCTTCTATCAAAATTCTTAGACAGCATTGCTGATAAAATACTACACTACTACACTCCTTAGTACAAGTATTTCACAGGTAGGTACATAAAATAACTCAGGTACCTCAATACCTAGTAATTTTGCATCCGGAAAACACAGTACATTTGCTACCTGCTCCTGAAAACTAAGTATAACAAATCGCCTCAAAAAATTCGTACTTAACACTTTTCGTAAAACTCGATAGTTCTCGCTTCTCTACCCCCAATATTCTTCCCACTATAAATTCAATACGTACCAAGACTTTATTATTAACACTTGGTGTATAAATTACGAACGCTCTGAATTCATTAGACTACTGGTAGTGATGAATGATGAGACACCCTACCACAAGTAATGAAGTTATTTTACGGTCAACGGGACCACAGGGTCGCTAAATTGGCTTAAATTTAAATTAAACTGGAATCACAGTTTTATTAGTGTCATCAATCAAACAACGGTTTATCCGGCAGAATGGCCATAGTTTACGTACAAAGGATTATAGTTCTTATAGTGTAAGCGGGTAGGACTGTTATAGTTTGTGCGATTAGGTGCGGAGACTATTCCGAAGTCAAATAAACACACGCTCGCATAAATGGATATAGCATAATAAACTCGGGATTGACGCGCTCTAGTCAGGGCTGCCAAACTATTGTGTATTGCACATTTAAATACAATCATATCGTTTACAACTATTTCATTTTATATATTTGCTTCTTTATTGTTATTTATATTTTAAATTTGTTTGTAACTGTGTATTTGTACTAAACTAAATACATATTTATATATTTATAACATTCCGTCTTGAGGTGAAATTGTTTTATTATATAGGTATTTATTGTAATTCTGTCATTTACAGATGATATTTAAGTATAAATAGACATTAAGAAAATACAAAACGCATAAGTTATCCAGTACATTTACTTTAAATGTCTTTACTCTAAAGTAGGATCATTTCAAGTGTAGGTTTCTCTTTCTGAATAAAACACATTATATATATAATAATGGCTCTATGGATTATTATTTCAAGTAATTCTATACAAAAACTGTAAGAACTCTTTACCGTAAGGTTAAATAAACGCACACACACTCACTTACACGTATATGTAAACACTCACTAAGTAACACAGAGCAAACAGACGGACCAGTTAATAGTGGAGGTAGGAAATCCTCTGTTAATCTGTGGTGACCAGCCGTTGACGCCCCTAGATTCTAGTATATTATTAAATGCACCCCGCCGAGTGAAACGGCAATAACTTCTACATTACACACGATACGATTAAGACCGCTAAACAACCAGATATTTTAAACAATCTTCCTTTATTTAAATAAAAGAAGAAAAAGATACGTCAACTTTTTTTCGACCAGAGATTAAAATACATTTAAAACCTAGACTTGCTTTATACTCTATGATACTTATTGACCATAAATTAAAACGAATAAGACAGTTATTGCAACGCTTTTTCTGTGTTCTGTAAATAAAGATTATTCGAAGTTGATTTGGCGCAAACCGACATTGATATAACCGCTGTTAACGCAGTTTCAGCTTTCATTGATTGATATAAATTCCATACTAACACGTGCAAAGTCCGAAGGATCACAACACTATACCGTAAGCCTATCAAAACATAATCGGGATAACTCATTGGACGTCTAGTATGTTGTGCGCTCAACTGAGCTTGACTAGCGATATGCAATAATGTACTCTAAAACTTAACGTTCAAAGTAAACTTTACCGTAAAACAATTTCTTGGCATGAATATATCATATCATATAAATTTTGTAATTGAAATGCGCTAGTATTGTATCTCTTGTTTACTGAAACAAATTCTTCGTATAAGATTATTACGGAGACTGTCGGTTGGGAACGGGCAGTCATGATTAGACCATGACAATGTTATTTATTAATTTAATTATACGAACATTTGTTTGTATTGTAAATGTCAATACTGTTGTATGCTTACCGGAATTAGCGATGTCATGGCGGGTTATTATGCGACTAGTTGACTAATATTTCTCTGTCTAAATTAATTAACTGTCATATTTCATTATAAGATGTCGATAGGCAGTTTATTAAACAAAGTATTACAAATTGAACAAGGGTAACGTAAGTGCTTGATGACGGCTGTAAAGTCATTATTAGCAAATGTTACGTTATGTCACTGTATAACTAAGATGTGAATAGTAAAAGTAATTAGTCATGTCGTGACCACGGCTGGTGTAACCCATGCCGAAACGTCGGGGCAAATAGAAAGGTATTTCATCTTTCTTTTCATTTAGTTAACACGATTCAGACCCGTTACATAATCATTAGTAAAAGTAAGATATTGCAGTTAGGTTTCTTGGTAGATATTTTGTCGCATCTGTGTATATTTTACTTGTTACTGTTCACATTGTGGCAGACACTTCCTAGGCTCCAAAGAAACCTAAAAAATCTAATCACGAAATAAGATTGTAACTACGGTCATAACGAACTTCTACCTTGCAAAGTTTTAAGGTTTTGCTAATAATTCTTTAGCTTCATCATAGTTATCTTCATGTACCTATCTTAATATATAAAATCCTTGCGTTACTTACTGACTGACAGACAAGCTACAGCCGAAACTATTGGGCGCAGGAAGCTGAAATTTGGCATGTATGTTCCTTGGGGACCGTAGGGGTGCATTAGGGGATTTTCTCGAAATTCCCACGGGATTGGCCAAAACGGGTAATTTACCCGTTTTGGCCAATCCCGTGGGAATTTCGAAAAAAAAAAATTGGCATAGCTGCTGGCGTCCTCTAGTTATGTCTAAGAATTGTTTGAACTCACTAGGCAGTCTCACTCTCACGCACTCTTTGGAAGCGTACGGTATCGACAAATTATTTTGTGTAGGAAGATTGTAATATTGTAATAATAAAGTATTCGCACTGCAACCCTTAGAGCACAGCGAAGTCTAAGCGATCAAGCCGCCATGAAAGATATCTACGCATATTCACTTTGCACCAACTAAGCAAAAAACTCTATCAAGCAAGACTTTTCAGTGAAAAACCACAATTTTACTAGCCTTTACCGCCATTACAGAATAAGACTAAAACGCAAATATTCAAAAACGTTTTCAATAACGTAGCACACGAAAACTATTCAACGAGAGGAGTTCTTGCGCGCGTGGTCAGTGTGTAAAAACAAGGTAAATCTCGCTAAACTGTTTGCATGCAACGACAGGCATCAGAGGCGTGCACTAAAAGCATCACAAAAACAGGCCAGAGCCTGGCACAGCGGCCTTTTTCACGTAAAATAAATAATGTTCCGTGCCGCCCGGCACCCTGTCGACAAACGGGTTGATACATGCCTTTTTTACACATACACCATACTAAAATGTTGTCACATCTTACGACAAACGGTTGGATGTGTATCTCTATGTATTTTGCAAGATTTTGGAAGTGATATTATTAGTTTATTTTTTAATTTAGCACACCTACCTACTTATTACGAACAATCTATCCGTAAAAGATATTCATTGTCTCATTTGTTACAGCCCTGCATGTACCGACGAATACTACAAACAGTATTAACCCCTTACCGCATACGAAGCCAGTGGTTTCTGAAGTATGTTATTTTTTCCAACATAACTAACAATTGAATTATAGCAAAATTGATTGTAACTTATGAAGAATTTCTTCGTTAAAACCATGTAATTTTTCTGTGCATGGTAAGTCATCTGTGTCAAAATTATTTGATGTTATTTCATGACAGGGCCGGCAAGTTAACTGCAATGTTTTAGTTAAACTTTTATCAGTGAAAAAATAATAGTAATCATGTGACAATATTACTATTATTATTATTATATGAAAATAAAAAAAATATTATATGAAAATAAAATTTATTGATTTTTCAAATCAATATATTTTATTTTTTACTTCTAGAATCATCGACTAGCGTAATAGTAAGTTGTTTTTGTATAAATTTTTATTTTCATTTGATTTTTGACCTGTTGTTTTTCAGACGCCAAATATGACTTGCTATGCGTTTCCGTCAAAATACTACCTGTCAAATATGTTCCTGTTTTTTGCTATACAAAAATGGATATTGCCATGTTTTATGTTACTTTCAAGGTAAAACTGCAAAAAATACGCAATTATACAAAATATAAAGAATAAGAAGTCTTCTAACGCTATAATGACAAGCGGAACTGATTCAAAGATTTAAACAAATTGTAACAACTGTGCATGCGAAGCCAGATATGGCTTATATAATTTCAACTTGAATGCATACGAGTCCACATATGGCTTCGTGATGTAAATCCTTAAATAATAATGTATATTTTTTTTATTTGTCTAATTTATGTTCACAAAAGATTATTAAACATGTTTTCACATAAAATTTTTTTTTTTGTTACTTCCTTCATAATTCATGCAATAAGGGGTTAATTATAGGATTTTTATTGTAGCAACTTGTGTGTTTTAGCCTTGGTATGGGGTGGTAGTACTAAAATAGATTTAATTTTGCGACATTATCACAAAATACCTGAGCTTGAATGATAACTTGTTTCTACAATATTTTGTCCCTTATTCTACGCGTACAACCAAATATATACCTAATATACTAAGCAAATCTATTTTGACAATAGTATTTCGAGAATCAATTATTGCCGAATCTGTTTGAAACCTGTTCTACATTTGAGAAGAAAATAATCCACAAAAGATAAAGCCCTGACAAGCTACATCGTTTTCATTCATTTCATGACCAGAATATATTGTATTGCTTGGAAAGTTTGCTCGCAAAATATTGACGTTCGTCAATGCTGTTCTATTTCTGCTCAATAACTTAAGATATTCTACAACTAGAATTCAAGAAATATTGTTTGAAACAACATCGTTGTCGTGATAAATCAGACACAACATGTTTTACTTGCTGTCATCAATTCTATTCTATTCATGTTATTTGCAACAACAAACGCTCGGAATAAAATATATCTATAGCGAAATATCATAGCGCACATGATTTGACTTGCCGTTTTGATTAGATAGGCAAAGTAAAGCAATGCGTTCACAGGTCATCACTTGGATGATTTACCGGTTGTTCTGATATTTAGGGGTTTTTTGGTTCGGGGGACACGTAAAGAAGTCGGTTGCGGATCTTGCCTCAGAAATCGTTAAGCCATGTCCAAGATCTTCGGGCGGCTTATACCGAATTAAACTCCGTCACTAGGTTAGACCTAAGTGGACCTGTGAAATCTGTGTAGATTAGAAAGTATACCGCCTCGGGTGCCAAGGCAGCAAGTCTCGAATTCACGCTAGGATCAGGAATAGAGTTTGACCAACCTACTCATACGAAAATAAATATAAAAATTGCGAAATTATCTCATATCTGATGGATGGAGTAATTCAACGTCACGAAACATGATATTGGGGCGGTATTCTCTTCAAATGAAATGTGTCAAGTGCTGTTTCACGGACGATTGCAGACGACGCGGCCCGTGCCGCTTCCCAGAAGGGAAACTGCCTATGGCGGCTATACGTTTACATATTTATGCAACAAGTTACTCCGAATTAAGATTGTTTTTGTGCTCTGGGTTTGTTCATAAAAGTATTGCATTTTTTTAATTTTTGTGTCAGGTTTTGCAATTACTTAACCCAAAAAACAAATCAAAGGTTTGACTTAAGTTTTTGTAGCAGCAGTTACAAAATGCTTTGGTTTATGAATTTAAAATAGTTATTTTAGTTATTTATTATGCACGTCAAATAACAAATGGTACAATATGATTTGTATAAATGTTTCATTTGCCTTTATTAATCAAAGCGATGTAAAAGAAAACGCATAACGAAAGTCTATGACGAAAGTTTCTTTTTAGTAAATCCTTAAGAAGCGTTTATTTATTTTATAATAACTAAAATATTTCAAGCAAATTAAATATGTCTTAAAATTAAAATAAGTATAAAGAAAAAGTAACTAGTTCTTAAATTACTATACAAAGAAATATATACAGAACATAGAAATAAATATATACAGAAAAAAAAAATATATAAATAATAATTTAGAGGGCATCATGAAATTCATCCACATCGCCGTCGACTGGAAGCGTGCCCAGAACGCTGGCAGCATTGCCACGTTGTATGGCGATACTGAACTTCTGGGCCAAATACAACCTAGCCTTCTGGTCACGCGAGGCGTCGACCAGTCTCTTTGGACTCCATGACCCCAACGTTTCGACCCCAAACGGCTCAAATACGTAATCCCCTACTAGGTTTGCGTATTTGCGCCGTTTGAGGGTCTCCGCTGTAGCTGCAGCAGCGCCCGCACAACCCGCTGTGCTAAGAAGATGTGATAGCGCGAGGGTATCGACGCACGTTGCGTCCCATACCAAAGGCCTACCCATCTTCTATGGGTACAAAAGTGCAGGATATAAAGTGCAGTAAATCCTGCACTTTATATCCTGCAGTTTTTTTATGTTGTGTCGACATTTCCCCAAGTGCACCTATATTATGTTAATAAACTCACATACATGTGATATTAGTGTTATAATAATAAAACAGGTGATAATACTGCATGTTACTGTGTTTTGTGATAATGTATTTTCAGACACAAAATAGATGAATTAATATGTTGTTTGAATAAACTCTATTTCAACGTTATTCCTGTCAATGATTCCCTGAAATACTAACATTATGAGACAGTAAATAGTAAATACCAATGAAGCCATGAAACATTTAAAACAACATAATATCAAACGTAACATGCGGTTTGATTTGACAAATATAATTCGCAAGGAAATGCGTTGTAAATACAACATGGAGATTAAAATATGATATTTTACGAACGCTAATTGAGTCAATAAGCAGGCAATGACCCTAATGAGTTGGTAACAAAAATAATGTTTGACGATTTATATGCGCGTGCGCGCACAGATTTATTGGACGGCGAGCGGCGCGCAGCGGACGAGCGAGCGCTAATCCCCCGCTAGGGTTGACACACATAGAATATGTAATGTGCCCGCAGTAGTCGAAATTCGACCACAATATCCATGTCTTATTCTAAGTTATATACACTCTAAAATACTTGGACTTAAACTGAAAGGTAAAAAAATATAAATGTAGAATCATAATATTAAAATTTTATATTCACGAGTGTCACTTTTTGACCTAAGTGAATAAATTATTTTGTCCTTGGCTATTATTTTGCGACCTGAGAATTACGTCAGAATTAAATTGAATGTGAAAAGGAGTGCTATGGCAGACATTTAGAGAGGTCGTTATCAAGTAGATAAGTGTTATTGAAAAATGTGTAATTTACTTGTCTCATTAATAATTTCATCATAAAACAATACCGCAGTCAATAGATTGTTATGTATTCGTGTTTTATAAGAGCTCTCCACTGTAGCACCTACTTATTATACAATGTACATAACAAGATAACAATGGAGGCAAAATTTATTTGTATTTGAGTATTAAATTAAAAGTACTAATTTCAACATCAATAGATACATCAGCGTCCAAGTGTTGCCCTAGGGATAATCCACGATTTTGACGCGACTCTTTGAATCACGAAGTCTGCTTTGTCTTGTATCAAATTTTACATATAAGTCAGATTATATGCACTAGCTTGGACTGTTTTAGTCATGTAATTCAAACTCAGTGGGGAATCTTCTGTTTCTTAAGACAACGATACCCTTGGTCAAGAAAAAATCTTTACGTAAATGGGCATCCATGGTTATTTTGCTTCCTTTTATCTTTCCTATATAATGCGAAGACCGACTACAAGTAATTTCATGGGACCTTCATGTAAAATAGATTACGAAAAATACTAAACAAACTATAGTAGACTGCGCACAGCCCTACACTTCGTACAAACGGGAATGTTTTGAAGAACACACGCATCTGATCCGGCGCAGTACTCGACTCACAGACTGAAACGAATACCTAACACTTGAGCACCACCCGTTCTTCATAAAGTATCGATTTACACGTATCTGCATGTGATAACCCACTAATTAATTGCTCAGCGGTGTATTTGTAACCCCTCTGTATTGAAAATATCTTACGGATCATTTTTATAGTTCGCACTTGCGGCTGGATAAACAGTTAGGCATTATGATTCAGGATTCAGCAGGAAGACAAAGAGACATTTATGATACATTTTAACATTGGACAAAATTATTATACTTTGTGTACGTTGATTGAATATTTGTAAAGTCTCTCGCGACACAAGATTTGTTCCTAGTGCGGGAGTTTAAAAAAAAATGATTTATATGAAAGATACAGTCAGGTAGGTACATTATTTTAGTTCTTTGATAAGATTTTTTTAATTATGAATGTACGTATTTGATGTTATAAATAGACATAGTCAATTGCCATTGGTTTTTGATGCTGTTGAAGATGTTGCAGCAGCTCTTTCAATTTATTTTATTTTCGTTTGTGTACCTGAATTTGTGGGTTGGGTTACGTGTATTTCATTTGTCATGGTTGATTCTGCTAGTTTTTGAAGAAATTGAATAATTTCAGCATATTATAATGCAAAATGACAAATCGCATTGAAAATAGTAATATAGTTAAATATATTGTATGTGAAGTGTTTCAGATGGAGCAGAAGCCTATTTACAAATTACAAAATTCAAAATGTCTCTAATTTAGGCTTCCTATTTACTATTGTATGAATATACAATAATTTATTTATTTATTTAATACTTTATTGTACACTTTTAAGAACACATGTATACAGGAATTTTATATTAAATTCAGTAGGTACAATGGGCGGCCTTATTGCTAATAACGATTTCTACCAGGCAACCTTTGGATGGAGATATTATTGGTAGGAAAGAAATGGTAGTTGCAAATGTACTAGAAATAATATGATAATACTTATAATATATACATTTATGTAATATTATAAAAATATACTACACATATATAAATACTTATACATACAATCATAAGTACATACATACAAACTATAGACTACCTAACTAAACAAATAATAGTAGTTCAGCTGAAATTAGAACTAGGTATGTTTATAAATCCTAGGATAATTAACTGATACATTTTAATCTGCATAATTTGTAGCAATATTCCATACATAACTTTGTTGCATACTAATCTCTAGTTTTGTGTTAATTATTTAGTTAGACCGTCATGAAATAATAAATTAAACTATTACTTTTCTTTGTTATGGAGGAAACTCTACATAAATCATAATGTTAGTGATAGTCTCCACCCGTTTAATTAATGACAAAAGATTCTTGCCAAATTCTTTAAGATTTTCCCTGGCTATGTGAGATGAAAAAGATTTGGTGATTTATTTTCCTTGTTTCATTTAAAACTGTATTTATCATGTCGCGATGCTCGTAAAAAATACACAGTTTTATCCGAAAGTATGACAGTGAATAAAGTTGTTTTAATACTTTTTTTTGGAGACTATTAATGAAATACGAGGGTAAATAAATCCTAAGAATTCATTCAATACACATGTTCGAAAGATTAGCTAAACCCACGGATGCACATGCCAAAGAAACCGTGAACTATTCTATGAATCCAGTACAGGCTAAATACGACTAACTCGAGTGCAACCGCAGAATCTCTAACAGGGGCCTTCCAAAACTATTGACAGTGAGTGTGGATGCGATCAGACTTAAGCCGGGGATTATGAAGAGACCGAAATAGACGCATCAAATCCTCGTGGATTAAGGGATTCCGTGTTCCGTCGGACGGCACGGCACAAAAATACCGAAGGCGCGCCGGATGCGACGATTAGCCTAAACATCTATCTCGTTAATATTGTAATGCACTCGCGCCCATCGCGCCTGTCACCTCGTGTACGACATAAAAAGTGCGTACACACGTGATTGATAATACAACATTTGTTCTAACTTGTTGTCACACTATTTACAGACTCGTTTGATTTTAAACGAAACCCTTCTCCGTTTTGTGATGTTTGTGACAGTGTCGTGTGATTAATTTGTGGATTATTTACAAAAAAAGCAATGTAACGTTTTTAAAATTTAAAAAAGTAGATATTCCTCGCCGTTTAAATGTGTTAGTTTTTCGTCAACAACTACTTTCAGCGATCTCACTGAGTTATCATTTTTAGTAGTAGCCAATAACAGATTAGACTAATATACGCATCTTATTAGCAATGATCGCATACTGTACATAATTATATTATAGTATTATAATTATGTACATTAAAAGCTAAGCTGAAATACTGACTAAACTTTTAAGATGTCGTCTTAATTATGATCGTCTTATATAAAGAAACATATTGCAGATCAACGAATCAATCTTGAATGCTGCTGAAATCTGTGAAATCTTTTTGCGAAGATCCATTAAAGCAAGTAATCTTTTTTTGTGAAGTAGCAGTGGGCAGGGCACATAGCCAGAAGAACCGATGGCCGTTGGAGCAGAAAGTTCCTAGAGTGGCTACCACGTACAGGACGTCGTAGCAGAGGTAGGTCTCCCGCAAGGTGCACTGACGATCTTGTTGGGGTTGCGGGCAGCGGATGGATGCGGGTGGCACAGGATCAGTCCATGTGGAGAGTCTTGGGGGAGACCTATGTCCAGCAGTGGACGTCTTTCGGCTGATATGATGAAGTAATCTTTTTAAAACCTATAAATGTCATCTGTGAGCCTTCCACGCTACTCTCCGTAGGAGTACCAACCTTGCAGTTATAACGGACTGAATATCGGGCGATGCGCACCCTATTGCGTAAGGTGTTCCAGCATAAACGTGTTTAAAATATCAAATAAATCAACTCACCCTAACTCTAGCTTCAGTGAGGTTCGTCCACATCGCGATCTCCTCACGCGTGGACATATCGGGGTAGCGGTTCCTCGCGAACGTCGCTTCTAACTCCTGAAGCTGTTGACTCGTAAAGTGCGTCCTCTGCCGGCGCTGGCGTTTGTTCTTCTTGTCTCCCTTGTCGTCCATCGAAGGCTCGTCGGGCCCGACGCCAGGGGTCGTTGACTCCGTCTTTATCGTCGGCTCCGACGTCAGGGGACGATTGCCTGAAGAGATACCACGAATTAGTTTCTAAGTTCACTTGAGGTAAGTTTTGACGTGTGAGGATAAGTTTCGAGTTGGTTCGCGGATGTGGTATGAGAAGATGAGGTAGTTGCATTAGTTATAAATACGTAATGTTCTAATTTCGAGACACCAATATAAAAAGTTCTCTGCATTATTGTAAAGTTCGAAACCGATTTGATTGTTTTATGAAATTAAATTAGTAGATCATATAAATTTTATGGCATTGAAATCTATATACATATTTACCTGTGTGCATATCACAAGAGAATGAAACAAACAGAGAATTTGAACTATCAAAGATATAATGATTACCTACATGTCATGAACATAGCCCTGTATCTGAACTTTTCAGAACATTATGGGGTACTCTCAGATATGCAGATTCCCTTACGGTGTTTTTCTTCTCCGTTTAGCAAGACAGTGTTACACAACTTGAGTTTGAACCGCAGCCTCAGTAGCAATTTTGACTATTCTATCCCTGCTACTAGTGATACCTATATAATAAATGCTATCTTATTTTCTTTAATATAAAACATATCAGTTAACAAAAATGCTGTAAATATGCTACGATAATTTCAACTCACAATAGTTATCAAAAGTTTATATGTAGCTATAGTATCGCTCTCACAAAATGAATGCAGCAATTTACTCCGTAAACATCAAATACCTGTGTGTAGTTGTAAAAAAGAAACATCGTAGACGGTTTTTGCATGTTTACTACTTATATATTAAGGAACGATCGACAAAACATTAGCTTACTTTTAGCAGAGATGCTTACAATAAAAAATAACCCAATAATAAATTAATTAAGATTTTTTTTAGAGCTGATTTATTCGGAATTGACTGTAGTTCCATCGCGTCGACAGTATCGTGTCTAATAGCGGTTTTCACTGAATGAGAGTTCAGTTATAGGTGTGTAGGTCTCATGCAATAGTGTAGACCGGACCTATGGCCATCCAAACACCCAAATCTACTAAAGTAAACTGTGACCCTACGACTATGGTCCAAACTGTGTATTCATGGTCAACCACTGGGTTGACCATGAATACACAGTTTGGACACAGGACACAGTTTGGAGTTTTAGGCCGACTGCGACCTAAAACTAGAAAATTGTAAAGAATCATCGAGTCAGTCCGTCTAAAACAGTAGGTATATTGTTTGATCGCTAGTATGGTAGAATAGATACTACAAAAGTTGTTAGGGCTCGCGTTGATCTGTGTGCCAATATTAGAGGATAACAAGGTGTGGGTAAGACACATAGATATGATTTTATTTTAATTCTGAGCCAGCGAGCTGTAGACTGTGGGTACAGGGTTTACATTAGCTCCTTGATCAAAGAAGGACAAGATCGCACTCTCGCAATATTTGAATACGAAAATAAATTTTGACACTACTTGTAATAGCTACTAAGGTTTATCTAGTCCATATTCTAACTGAAGCTCCTTAGCAACCTCAACTCAGCGACGAAAGGCAGCAAATTCGTTATTCAAATGTATCGCTATGTGGCTGCAAAGATCTATTAATATCACTTACACACCAGTAGTATTTGCATGAAAAAGTAAAAAACCTCAATCTAGACTTAACAACTTTTACGTTTATAAATAGTACTATAAAGACATATTTATTTCTTTATTTTGGTTGTTTACAACACTCATACAAGTCAAAACCCTATTCTAGATGATGCCGGCTTTTCCTAGCTAAATGACTTCTTAAGAAGAAAGGCCGAAACAAACTCAGAGTCATTGCTTTTTTTTGTCATTTCATTATATTTCATCTCTTCGTTTATATTCTTTAACCTAACTAGCACTAATAAAGGTGCAAGCAGTAAGTATTTATACAGGTAGTCCGCATAAAACTTTAAAGTCAAACGTTAAAAGAAAGCTATTAAATCATCAGCTTACATTGTCACGCGAGTAGTAAAAGTCAAGACGGCAAGGAAAATAGATTATTAAGAATTTTATGTTCAACAGTTTGTTAGTTGAATCGCTAATAATAATCGTCGCTTACAATTTGTTGCGGCGATAAATTACCGAACGTATTGTGCTAACAGCAAATTATAGATACGAGACAGTACTAGTCTGAGCACGCCTTTATTACCTACAATCGTGACTAGGTATAAGTATATACCTGCTGTCGAAAAGTTGTGACAGAAGGAGTGCGACGTAGCGCCACACTTACTTATTTGTATCATCATCATCATCAGCCTGCAAGAGTCCACTGCTGGATATAGGCCTCTCCAATGGCACCTAATTTATATACCTACCTCATTTTCCTAGTGAAGTGAGTATGTAATAGCAATTGCGACGCAATTTGTAATAGATCTATTTACTTAAAATGGTAATATGCGAAGGTATGAAAGTTTATTTTGAAGCAATATTTTTAAACCTTTTATTACAAAAAAAAATCAATGTTATCCATAATGAAAGACAAAAATTCCTATAATTCTATCATAGTAATTATAATAATATTAATATCTTCTCCGTTCAATCAACACCCGCCGATTGGTGAGCAGAGCTCGTACACGTACATAAACCAAATATAACCAAATATTGACCATTATTACCAAATAATATATAAACAGTTATAATTTTAAATATGAATGCAATCAGAATAAATTTTAATAAATTGGCTTTAAAAGTAACATAAAGTTCAAATGAAACACACAGTTCAAAATAAACAAACATAAAAAAAAAATCAAACAAAAAGGTTTCCCTACTAAATATTGTACAGATAATAAAAATATAGAATCAGGGCCGTGGTCGCAAGTGCCGGTAGCAAGCCTATAATGCGCCGGATTAGGCGCAAGCGCACCTAATACTTTTACGACACTGCCGTAAATTCGTTGATCTCGATGAGATACGTCACACCGCGTGTAATTTATATCACTTGCGCGTAATAAAATCTATTTTCGGTATAATTTTACGGGTCATTATCAATGTAATCAGTTTATATGCTAACTGGGAGTGGATTGGATGTTTTGAATTTCTATGCATGGAATCTGGATGCGGTTTCGAGTTTAAAAGTTCGATGTTCAGCTGGTGTTGAATATGATATTGATAGCAAATTCTCGTAAGCCGTGTGGTTGACGGCATAGAATACAAGTGTCACCACCCTCTATCTTCCCGTGGGTGTCGTAAGAGGCGACTAAGGGATAACACGATGCAAATACCATCATTGAGTAGAGACGGAAAACTCGACATCAAACCCTATACGACTGCCTCGTTGGTCTCGCGGCATAAATGTGCGCGTGGGATCGGGAGGTCCCGGGTTCGATTCCTGGGTCGGGCAGTGTTATTGGGTTTTTCTGTCACGAAATTCTCAGTAGCAGCGCGGAGTCTGGAAATGTGCCCGGTACGGCAATAAGCTCGCCCCTTATTACGTGGGACTAAAGTATATCTGGCGAAAAGTGGGTGTAGAAATACACCTCTGCCTACCCCTTCGGGGATAAAAGGCGTGACGATATGTATGTATGTATGTGTATTCTCGTAAAGTATTTTTATTTTAAATACATACCTTACATTAGGCGAATTTCTACGAACATAAAATCCGGTGTCGAACTCAATGAAAAAAAATTCCATTTGTCTGACAAAATCGCTAACTTAACCACAGCGTCCCCGTGTTTGTAGTCATGGATAAACATTATACACTTGCCGTATGTCGTATACGGGCACACAAACTAGCTGATATAACAAGTCACATAAATATGACAATTCTCAAAAATACAATGAAATCTATGATTTCTACTATTTTATCAAAGAATCTTCTTAAAACTTCCGTTCCACAAAAAATCACATTTCCGTTTCTTGTAACAAAGACAACCTCTATCATGAATATTTGAAAAGCGAGACAACTACTTAGGGTAATGATAAAAATAAACAAAAAAAAAATCTAATCCGTTACTAAAGTCTTAAACAAAACCAAAGTATCAAAATTATCAAAGGCTAATAGAACAACGAACTACATTACCGAATATCCAAAAAATAAACTAGAAAACTGATCAAACGGCCCGTATTAATACAATCCATAATCCAACTAGTTACAAAACTATTGCTTGTACAACGTTAAAATTCCCTCAAAACAGTATCACAGCTAGAGGGGACAAGTGATACGGTGTTGTTATTACATCAATTCGTTACTGATAACGCCTCGATCGCAATCAGGCCGCGTATATTGGCTTTGCTCGAAATCCCTGTGTCAATGTACCTATTGTCTCTCCTGCTATACAGCTCGTTCATGAACATCGTTGTCAAAAACTAACCAGTCGACATGCAAAAAATTTTTATTCCAGTCTATTTTTAACACAGCCGAAAACAATTTTTGCTGACTAGTTTTAAGCACTAACATATCGATATCGAGGCAAAGCTCAATCTAATTTCCATAATTAATTGTGCTTCGATGTTTCAAAGAGCTAATTTAATTTTCTGAGAAATTACAGATCTGTAAACTTATTTTATCCCCAAACGCAATTTCTATTATTCTCTTAGATTTTTTAATCAAACCGAGGCGAGGGCGTTCTTCGACGATTTAAAAACAGGTAACTACTTAACATATTAATGAACCAGAATCATCATCATCATCATATAGCATAATAATTTTCCATGATGTTATCAAGACCATTATTGGAGGAACTCAACAGTCAGTTGGAATTTAGATTTATGATTTAGATTGTTTTTATGCTTTCTCATGCAAATATTGTCGAATGAGCCCACGAAACTGAATCTATACTGGATTATAATGGCGTCTCAAAACAATAAACAAGGTTCTATTACGTAAAGATGCACCACAACACTTCTTTCTATAAAATGAGTGTTTGCTATTTGATGCACGTATCATATTGGCTATCCGAAAAAAATTAAGTACTGCTTCCAATTTTTTATGAGCTTGTGTACAAATAAAATCTTGCCAAGCCTACATTGCATCAATACCTACATGAAAGACTAATACATACTTGAACTATCAAATTGCACGTCGCCTCGATTTGATATCTGTCTCGCTCTAAACATTGTTTTATGATACCTACATATGATAACAATAATTTATATGCAGAATAAAATCTGATAGCTAAATAATGATAATATAAAAGCATTTCAGACATTTTGTTTCGTAAAAACCCAGTTATGTCTGTTGGCCGGTAGGTACAGTAGCAACGCGTGTTATCAATAAAATCGCATATTTTACACACGTCAGATAATATATTGTTTTAACTTGTAATTTCGTTTATTACATATCGGATTAACGTTTATAATTTTATTACGGCGCTTATCTTGATTGAACATTGTTAAATAATTATCATTGTTATTGTTATAACCGTTGTACTGACGACGTTGTGTAAGCTGTGTGGTACAAAGAGACGGTTTTTAAGATCCATTTAATTTTACAACTAAATTCGAAATTGCCCTTTTGAAGGTTTGCTTTTAATTAATTTATTTAATACCTAATTATAAACAAATTACGTTTTAATAGATTTACAATTATATCTCTTTACTTAAGCTAAAAGAAAATATAACAAGAGAGAGTAATACGGATCCACTACTAAATTGCTTTTAGCTCACGAGCAATGTAAAACACACAGCATCTGTCTATTCCATGGTATCATTGTGCCCGTCTTATGCACTAAATGTCTATCAATCGTAAAATATTACGTCACTGATTCACATATATAGTATGCCTACCACTGCTACAGTATACCTAGTGCTAAATAAGCATTACAAGAAATGTCAACGAATCACGTCATTTGAACAGTTCATGGAAACCATAAATCTGTGCGGTCCGTCAATCTCATTGGTGTATAATGAACAAGGTGGGATTATGGTCTCAAAGTTTAGGCCCTGGCTACCGGTGCCATTCTCCTCGACGATTATTGGCCGACATACATCCCAGGGCTATCACACAAAAATTACATTTACATTAAAAATAGTGTAAACACATCATAGCTCTGTCCAATTTTTCTCTTTACGAGCCAGTGTCATCGTAAAATGTTAATGTTTTCGTTTCGCATTTAAGACTGTTAGACATAAATCTGTGAAATTGTCTAGCAATGTATATTTTTTTAAGCGTGTATGCGGCTGTCGGAAATTTAACATGCATCTTCGTACAAGGTCTTAGGCCATACGAAATGATCGTTTACTAGCTAGAGCGTGCGCGTGGCAGCCCTAGATAAGTTCGATACGCGTCGATAACGCGTCGATAGCGTTTATCAGCGATACGCTTTGAGCGTTCGCCGACCCATCCATCATTTCGAACTAACCTTTGCGTTAGTAGGTAACATATTTAATCTATGCCTTTGCGTTTGGCCGACATGACAAGAGCGCGTTGGTAAACAGCGTAGTTACATGTGTTAGCGATATCAGAACATGTTACCACTTCAAACCCGACACTCGATTTTGATAAAACATCGCACCGTTTCCTTTAATGTGTTTACTTTCAAATAGTTTTACAACGAGTGTACATTCTAATAATGACACTTATCTGAGGCTTAAACATGGAGGTTACGCAATGGTAGACAGTTGATGCTACGATTTTTATGATGGCCTCCAAAAAGATAGCCACGATTTTTATAACTTGATACTCGGTGTTTACTTTCGAATCAAATTATCTAAAGAACACAATACTCTCTTTATGGTAGTCTCAATCGTTTTAAAGGGAACATAAAATATTTAATCTTTTTAGATTACGTAGAGATTCGTATTATAAACCGTAGAAGTTAAGTTCTTGTCTATGTCATAGACTAGAACTTAACTTTCGCTCTTATGTTGTTTATGCTCGTATTTCAATTTGGCATTGAATACGAGCTTCTTTAAAAAGTTTATTCAAAGGACCAAACTTAGTTTCCCTTCCATATTGAATGGTTCCCTGGTTTTGTAATAACACCTTATTGTAGTTAATATAAATCTTAAACTTCTGTGCATGTCATGTATGTATTCAATCAAGAAAGAATCTCATCCTACACGTCATATCTGTAGTTTACAAAGTCGTGCTACCGTGCTAATCATATAGCGTTTGATTTTATTGTCGCCACCACTTTAGAAGTTACCGAGAACGTCTCTACCCACGACCATGTTCAGACACAAGTTGTCATACTAATTATTATTAGCATCGTTAATTACAACGTACTTATTACAGCTACTTGCATAATGAGATGACTGCACGTATTAGCAGTGGCAGTTAGTTCGGACTAAATTGTTCGCGAGAGTCTATCACTGTTATTAATGCACCGATAATAGCCACATTAGGGAAGCTACAGTGAACTACTTAACTGATTGTGATTATACATAATCGACTGACCTGTAATTATTATTAGACATATACATGTGTATGTTAAGGGAAGTTATAGTAAAGCCCAAGAATAATCTGTTAATCTAAGTATCTAACAACATGAAAATTCGGAGCTTTTCTTCAGAAAGATATGACCGTTTTCAGTTCTATATAATTGGTGCTTATTTAAGGTAATAAAATGCAACATCACTATCCAGGAAATCATTAGTAATATTGAAAACCGTACCATAATAAAGGTGTTTTTTTGAGTTATTAGTTGTTTATAAAGAACACCGTATTGTAAGTTCATATTTTCTTCTTTAAAGGTAAATTGGGCAGTAATTTATAAATAATCTTGTTACTCTAAACTTTATTTTTGTATCACAAGCAGATTTAAGTACTTCAAATGTGGAAATATCGTACTAAAAAGCACAACCTTTCCATAACGATCTACCAGTTGACCCATCCATCAAATTCGTACGTAGTTAGAAACGTAATCGTCCGAATAAATACAAGACAGATACCGAAACATGTTCATTTAAAATCGGAAATTTGCTTTATAAATTCAATATCGCAATTAAAAGAGGCCGGTGGCAGACTGCAAACGTTAGGCAGTGTGCACACTGTGCGACAGTTAGGTAACCGCGTGGTCGCGTCGCGCTGCTATTTGTGAAAGCATTAGAATAACGTTCGCCTGTATTTGCTATAGATTTCCTCGCGCTTTACTCAGTTTACTTTCAGTTTTAAGCTTGTCATTTTGTGTGGTCCCGCAATTTAATTGCTTTCTTTTTACGTTATGAATGGTGTGTTCTTTGAGTGATAAACGATAGCTATGTTGTTCCGTAAAATTTTGCCACCGGTATCTGTACGGACATGATTATGAAAATCGTTCAAACCGATAAGAGTGATTTTTAATAGCTGAATAAAACAGATATCTATCGCCAATGGCTCGGTTTTCGCGAATACTTTTAAAGAATAACATAGAAGTTGAATCTGTAATCACAAGACAAAAGTCAGTCATAGCTCTTCTTAATTTAGATTATTGATTTGAAGTTGATGTAACAATTGAAACTTTCGTGATCATTAACACACATTTTTATATTGTCTTTCGTGATTTATACCACTTACCTTTGTTTCGACGCCGTGGATGAACCGATACTCCGACATTGTTGAAAGCACGATGTTCACAGATGTTATATATCACTCGAAAGACAATTTAAAATTAGCGAAGTTAATAATCAATTTTTTCTAAATTATAGTGTGAAATGTTTTGGTTGAATTAAATTTAACCGTTCTAAATTACGGCAATGTAAGGTTTGTACGTATGTAACTTATTATTATATGGAACGCAATGTGGTAAGAAAAGTCGTGATTTTATTTCGGAATTCAATATTGCGTGTATGTAAAATAAGTCAGCAATTGAAACTACCCTTGATTGGTTTTCAATACTGCCATTATTGTTATCATGAGTATTAGTTTACAATGAATTCTGTATCATAGTGATCACCATCAGCCTCACCATGTTTTCTTAATTTAAAGATATCATACTCTGTATTTAAATGAAGAGTTAAGTAGGGTGCATAGGGTTCCCACCAAGAACTTAGGCTCCCAAGCCAACCTCACCTGCAAGTGGTGCACCTGCCGATCAACGGACGAGGCTCTGGCAAACAAAATATCCCGATAAGCGGCAATAGGCTCGCCACCTATTACGTGGGATCAAAAGACTGGCGAAAAGTGGACGTTTAATATGCCTCTGCCTACCCCTTCGGGGAAACAGGCGTGAGTCTATGTATGTATGTAGTTAAGTAGTGAAATGATTCTAGAGGGGGGCAGATGATAACAAAAGCGAGTTAAACAGTTATTGCTACAGCAAAAAATATTTTATGACAGTTTTAACTGAATAATTAAATTATAGATCTTATCTACTATGTCGAGATCGTAGCTTAAGTTTTCAGTCGCTCGTGAGATTCTAAGATTACATAAAAACCTATTTAGAAATAGTAGGTATGCATTACCCAAAATGCATACCTACTATTTATTCAATTCATACAAGACCCAAAGGTGTCTTATATTAATAGCGAAAAGAGTACTTACTGTCATCGGTGGGTTTGCGATCGCGTCTTGGTCGAGGTGGTGCGTATAGCGACTGCTCCACTCCGGAGCCTCCCGACGCTAATGATGAGTGACCACTGTCTCGGAATTCACCGGTCTCCGCCCATACTGCACGTAATAAAAACATATTAGTAAAATTACTCCAACAGCTCGAAAATCTACTAAAAACTGTCTCTCTCTTTTATTAACCGACTTCATTACTGATTGGATACATTTTTGGACATTCTAAAATTGAAAGGGATAGTGGTGCGTTATTTTTAAAGTCGTTTGTTTCTTCAGACCAAAAGATGAATGAACAATGTTTTAATTAGATTGAACTATGACCGAACCACAGATTTACAGTGCTATTTTTAAATTAGGATGTTTAAAATATTCTTGTCAAGTAATCGAGAGCGTTCGGAAAATTGTTTATCAAGAAGATACCTGTAAATTTTTAATACATTTTAAAGGAAGTTATACTGTAACTATGAGTTGAAACGACCAAATAAGATAAAATAGATAAGAAGTGTTCAAAACAAAATGTACTTAAATATACGTGTCTACTTAAACATATGGAATATGAAATAGACTTCCACGTTATATATAAAAATTTCATAGTGTGATAAAATATATAATATGATATTGACACCCTTCCTTTTAAAAAATATGTAGGAACTATTTATAGATTTTAACACATGTCATGGTAAAAACGGAAAAAAATACTATATGCATATTCTGAAACTGAATCTAATATCTTCATTTACATGAGCACGTCCTAATTAAAAGTATTGCAAATAAACTGTACGAATATAAACATTTATTTTTCTCAACAAAAGATATTGTAAGTTAATGGCTCCGCTTAAGCAAGCACACTTATCGCTTTTCAGTTTGCTCAATTAGTCAACAGTACAAGTTTGAATTATGTTTGCGAAGGAAACGTTGCTATTTTTAAAAGAAAATTATTCATACTGTCCGCTCTGATTTATTAAAATTTAAAACTTAAATGCAGCTGACTGCAATCTTGTGTTTTTATAATGTTTTACTTTAGTACATTGCTAAATTGAACTGCGTCTGACGTTATTGTTCAGTATTTATACACAGTCCCGTCGACAACTAATAGCGGTCGAATATGGAAGACCTTGAAAACTAACGAATGAATCAAGTTTTCTTTGTGCCTTGTTCATGCAACAATAACACAAAACAACTGTGAAGAATATCTCTCCATGAGTTCATTTTTTGAGTTGACTGACGCTAAATGTCAGTAGGCTAGCAAGTAACATCAAAATTCTATTTCCAGTGTTCTATTAGGTACTCACTAAAGTCTTTTTCCTTATCTTGCCATATTGAGTAGATGGCTAACTGTATTCAGGTAGTTTTTTTATGATAACCATCCCATTTTCAGTATATTTATATTATAAACTTACTAAACGCTCGTAGATATTTTTAGTTTAATTAAAACCACCCAGAATGAGGAACTAAAATACTAACATTTTATGGGGTATCAATCCCTCTAATTAATATGGCTAATAGGCGCATTATTTAACAAGGATATCTTGACAAAGTAATGTGTTCGTTGAACGACGATGACGCCGACTCCGCTCTCGATGTAATTAAGTGTCCCTGAACACTTGTTAACAAATTACTCACGGGAGACGCGCCGCCACTGTGTGAACGAGCCCTTATTTATAGCGCCCGCCATATGAGCGAGCTTTATTATTATTTTTTATTTCATTGATTACTTTTTTTCATTTTTATGGCGATGGAAATTATGTTTATGTTGACGTTATGCTGATTTTACTATCTACAATTTAAGATCATCGCTTTTGTGTATTATATTAAATGAAATGTTTATAACACAATGGCTTTTGTGTTATGTGTTTTATATGACCACGCGTGACAATTACTTTCAATAAAAAAGTATAAAATCCAACGATACACGATTTTAAACTACCTATTGAAATGGTTGAAAATGTGGTTATGGTAGAAATGTGCGGTGGTTAATAATATATTCTCATGACACATTTCTATTTGACAACGGTACATACAATCTTGTAATTGCAAAGAACTAATTGAACAATTAATATAACATTTGAAGTAGCCATTAAATACAGCGCAATTAAATAGTAACTTTTTAAGCTTTACATATTCAAGTTTGGAATATTTCGAAATTTTCTTTCACATCGGGTGAGCGAAACAGCACGTTGTTTTCCATTGTTAATATTGTTTTAACTGGTTTTTATCGATGTTTATTTAAAGTCGCCGTCTTCTCTGTGACGTACCGTGATCCCATTGTTTTGGTAAAAGTCACGCACTACACAATTGATAGCTGGGAATGCTGTCTGTAATTACAATTAAAAATGTGACCGCATTGTAATTCTTTCTTTTTTATTTTTAATGTCCTGTTTATTTTTAATTTCAGGAATAAATACTCTGTTCGTTTTTATTAATGCGATGCTCGGGCTGCATTTGTGATTGCGAAATAATTTACATCATGGCTGTTCATTTTGAATTGCTCTTCGTTGACTGTCTTTCTAATATCTTAATAACTATCACAAGTTTCAATAAATGATTTCTCATTGTAGAGCAATTAGTCTTTACAAAAGTTAAATTACACATTTAAATATAGATAGGTATACAATATGCATCTGAACAACAACAAAGCAAAATGTGTCTGCCCGAAAACTTTATAAACCACAGTCGAACGACTGTCAGTTATGAACTTGGTATCAATGAAATACAATACCCATTTTGTAAAGTTGTTATACTTGTAAAGTTTATATGCCTGACATAAATATGGCAATGTATTTCAGGTGATATACCACCATTTTCGAAAGTGGAAAATTTGTACTACAATTTTAAAGCGTTGACTATGTACTTAATAATGTAGGTAATACCGTATTTGGTGAAAAATCTATAAGGCTTATCAACCCAAAGAAGATGAGGAATGTGATTCAGATGCCCTACGATGTTTTTGAATGACTGTAATTTCTCACTAGAATCATATTGTTTTGACTATGTACATATAAAATGCAGTACCATTTCTGTGTAGTCTTTTTGATAACCATTCTGTTTCAGTAATATAGCAGCATTTCAGGCGTTCTACCACGTTTTTGAATGGCAGACATTTCTGCTACAATCTTATAGTTTTGACCACGTACTTAGACATCTAGCCAGTATAATTAGTACGTTATCAGTTGTCATTGCAGAACAAACGTCGGTCCGTACAAACGCATTTACAAGTACATTACAAACGTCGCGTTCAAATAAATTTTATGTTTGCGTCGTTTGATAACGCGTGATAAGCGCGTTTATTGTTTTATTGGGGGCTCTAAACCGTCTCCTCCACTCTCGTTAAATGTGATGAACTGAGGACACACTCGCACATAAAAGTGTTTTATATTCAACACGCGAGAACATCGACGCCTACCGCCACTACTCATAACTCCTAAGAACTTATTTGGTTTGAAAGTTGCGGAAGTTAATGATCTGCAATTGCTGCAAGCAGTTACTTGGTTATCAATATGCTTACCGATGCAAATTTTTATTTTTGGTAGATATCAGTATTGGTGTTTATATTTTGAAGCATCGTTTTTTCTTGTAGAGCATGTACTGTAGGACATGATTGACTTTTTTATCCTGAAGAAAGATCTTAACATTAAATCCAGCATCTTCACAGACCAAGATTCTCCATGCAGACCTATCTTGAGCCATTTCCATCCAAGCGCTTCCCGTGATCCCAAAAACCTTTTTATTAAACTTCAACTCTTTAAATCAGGTAGTTGTAATTGGAGATATCGATGATTCGTTGACTAGAAACGACACACACATCATGACCTCATATAGAAATGTTCGTATTCAAAGACGTGTATGAAACAAGGGCGCATAGGGTTCCCACCAAGAACTTAGGGTCCCAAGCCAACCTCACCTGCAAGTGGTGCACCTGCCGATCAACGGACGAGGCTCTGGCGAACAAAATATCCCGATAAGCGGCTATAGGCTCGCCACCTATTACGTGGGATCAAAATACTGGCGAAAAGTGGGCGTTTAATATGCCTCTGCCTACCCCTTCGGGGAAACAGGCGGGAGTCTATGTATGTATGTATGAAACAATTTCAGAAACAAAACTAAGCAAGCAAGCCTAAATACCAACTCGATGACGAATCACTCAATCCGAACATTACACCTGTGCCTAAATTTACCAGTCACAGTTATATAGCATCACCAATCGCCGAGTGTAATAGAGTCATAACTCTACACGTCATTTCTAACTTTATGGCAGATACATTGCACTGCTATATTTAGAATAAACACCAAGGGTAATTGATGCTTTCAGGATAATAGACTAGCTGATAGTATGCAGTTGTTAGTATTCCATTAACTTAAATTAGATTACATACAAAACTGCAGAGTATATCAGCGAACTCCTATATGATAATGGTGACTTTATGCATGTAGTGGAAGCTAGTCAATGGTATTCATACGTAGATTTCTACTTTAAAAACTCTTGTCCTCTGATGATGACAATAGTTTCCAAAGTAGAAATCCTAGCAATTTCCCAGTTGTATTCAAAACTTTCGTCACGGAGCCCGGGGTCGAATTTTGTTTATCCTGATTTGATAGAGTTATCTTCATAGTTCAATACGATTTACTAGACTATTATCTTAATAGGTGCTGATTGTGAGAATGACAAGACAAGCAGAATTAACATGAGTATCTAGTATTTTCCCTTTCCATTATCATAAATATGGATATAAAATAACAAGTAATGTTATTTCCAACATGGTCTAGGTATGAATATTTTCTATTGAGAAGCATTAATTTCCCTTTTTTCAAAAGTTGCTCAATTTTACTGCCTATCTATTATTTTGGAAATTGCCCATAAGGTTCACAAACACTTTTCTGTTAAACATTACTAAGATTGTTGGATAATTGAATACAAGAAGCATCGATAATCATAAATATTGAAGTCTTCCAATAAACTAAATCTCAGCCACTTAAAAATCAAAGTGCACTTCTTTTTTGTTTGTTCAACGATTAAATAACTGTTTTGCAATCACCATAAGCTTATTAAAACACTGATATATAAATGGAGAAGATAAATTTAAGCTCACTCTGTAATAGATTTTCCATACTAATACTAAACAGTTGTCCGGGTTCTGAAGGGTCGAGAATACACAGTCTCACCTCCACAATCAGTGGATTTCGCAAGAAGTGTCTAAGCAAAATACACGAAACAAATAGGTAGTAACTATCTTTATGACGGGATGGAAAACTCGACATCATACCCTAACTCATGTGGCCAGCGGGATAGAGTAGGTCAAATCCTCCTAAAATATTAACTCACAATTCTATTGTGGCGCAAATTAGGAGCGGCATATATCCATTAAAGTCTGTTCTCATAGTGTGAATGGGACAGGACGAAGGGGAAGACCTAAGCGGACGTTCTCTGACCAGATTGGAGGCATCCTAAAACAGGACCATCAGCAGCATCCTAAACAGCATGAAGAATCTGATGGGAGTGAATGAAGCAAGAGAGATATGTGAGGATCGTTGCAAATGTCGTTCCGTAGTCTCTGCCTACCCCTCCGGGAAACAGGCGTGAGTCTTTGTATGTTTGTATATGTCCATCGGTGGACTGAGAAAGGCTGTGTATACTAAACACTACACACTAAGTAATTCATCCATAAGTATAATATCCTTTAAGTATTCTGTTCTTATACAAATGAACAGCATCGTACCAAAATCTTACCCAGGACTGTTTTAAATATTTGCTTAAACAAATATTTTCATTTTAGCACAACTCCAAACTACATAAAACCACGAGGCGGCCACGAGACATCCAACTCGTGAAGTTATAAATTTTGGAGGCTGTGTAAAAAACGTATAAGAATATTAAGCAGAGAATTTTGTATTTACATTAAAGACAGATAGTCTGGAGGTAAATATAGATAAGTGTGGGTAATTTATGAGTCGGTCCGACGCCACTCTTGCCTCCACAGCTGTGGGGTGAGCAGAGTACGTGCGCATGTTTATTTACTGGTACGTCCACAAACAATGCATGTTATAGTAAACGTAATAAATGGTTGTTAGTTCTCCCAAAGGTGAGTAGCATTTCAAACTTTATGAGCGTGTATTTATACACTTTAAAGTACAGATGACGTTTTAGGATGCATTTTTTTTACTTTGTTCTTTCGGTAATATTAAGTAGAATGCGGTACTTTAGAGAGGGGCAGAACAAAGCATAAGAGAGTATTGGTGCGCGCCGAGGGCTTGTACTCGCGACCTTCTGATTGGCAATATCTTCACTAGGCTATCACTGTTACAATACGCTCTAAAGTAGGTAGCAATGAAATATCCCGAGATATCATTCATTTACAGCTCTCTATTATCTACCTAGTCCGTGTGGTGACGGATTAAGAATACGAAATGTCACCACCCCATATCATCCCATGGATGTCGTAAGAGCCGGCAAAGGGAGCATATTATGCAGAGAACATCACTGTGAGAGAAGGAAAACTTGATACAAACCCTATACCAACCCGTTTGGCCAGCGTGGTATAGTAGGCCAATTCCTCCTTTCAAAGGAGGGGCCTAGTTCAGCAGTGGACTGTTAAAGGCTGATGAAGAGAGAGAAGTAGAATGGCAATGCGGTACTTTGGAGAGCGGCAAAACGAAACGTAAGCTGTAGTTCAAGACCAGGGGTATTGGTGCGCGCCGTGGACTGGAACTTGAGACCTCCTGATTGGCAGTCTCTCCATTAGGCTATCGCTGTTACAAGTGTTACAACACGCCCTAAAGTAACAATGAAATATCACGAGATAACATTAAAGTATTCTCTATTCTTTTATCTTATACTGTCTATTTTTATCTTTGTAAGGCTGTCCTGCATATTTCTATTTCTGTCTGCAAGAATTTGACATAAAATATGTATCTCCTCTTTTTCGAAACTTACAGCTTCTATTAAGTGCAATGGTTCGCCGGTTCTCAAAATAAAGCTTGTAATGTAGCTGATCAGGTGCTGTTTTTCGTAGTCGATATCTATTGTGATACAGCCACCCGTTAGAAAGTGAAGTCAAAAACGCGATGCAGACAAACTTATAGCTAAAATACGCGAATATTTAAATGGTTATGTGTTGCAATTTTATTGTACAAATACGTTATCTGTATATATAAAACCCTTGCGTTACTGACTGACAGACAGGCAAACTACAGCCCAAGCTTCTGGGCCCAAGAGGCTGAAACTTGGCATTTATGGTCCTTGGCGACCATAGGGGTGCACTTAGGGGCAAAACAGGTAAATTACAAAAACGTGCGGGCGTAACCGCGAGCATCCTCTAATATAAACATATTTTCTAGAGAAGACATAAATGCGCCTGTTTAAATTGTGATACTATGAGAGTCTAGGGTACAATTACTACTCGACCAAGCCAACTAGACGAATGTCAACTTGACAAAATTCAACAAAATTCAACAACTATAATCCAGAAATTCCTATTACCGATTGCAGGCGTATTGTACGTTCACACGCCGCGTTCGCACGTTACGATAAATAATTTCTGGATTATAATTGTTGAATTATGTTGAATTTTATCACGTTGACATTCGTCTAGTTGGCTTGGTCGGCTAGTAGTTCCTAATCTGTTAACGACACGGTCATACCGTTAAGGTAAGACAAACAACTCCGGTAATGTTTAAGATTGAACGAAAGGTTAACCAATTATGCTTTTTAGAGCAATCTTAATTTGAAACACTAAACTTTAAGCTTAAATAATCCGTTTTTGGCATTAATGAAAATCGGTATCAAGGATTCACTTACATAATAAGCTACTAAAAGCGTGTGAAAAATAAATACGAATCCAGTTTCCCTAATAGTGTAACTAAACAGGACAAACAATTCATACAAAAGCTGCATCGGCATAACCGTTTCCCAATTTTGGGTCTAAGCCGTAACGTTCATGCTGACTAAGTACTCAAACTTTGCTTTAGTCAAAACACTGTACTAATCCGCCACATGATTCAAGATAGGATCAAGACATCTCAACAAGTGTACATTGCTCCATCGCTAGACCACCGTCAGTATCCGATACTGTGTACAAACACTAGCCCCGGAAGAGGGCGCTCACCACTGGCCGTCAGTGTTTCCGTCTCGCCTATCGGGATTATGTTATTAACCAGACATCTTCACCGGTGGTCGCTGATAAAAAACTGACGATTCTGTTCATTTACTCGAGTGGCACACTTGATTGTGGTGGTGCAATGGCTGAAGTGATAAGCTCACTAGTACGCTGTTGCGTGTTTGAATACAACGAGACTATAATTTGTGACTGCCTCGTTGGTCTCGCGGCATAAATGTGCGCGTGGGATTGGGAGGTCTCTGGTTCAATTCCCGGGTCGGGTAAAGTGTTATTGGGTTTTTCCGTTGGGAAATTCTCATTAGCAGCACGGAGTCTGGTAATGTGCCCGGTACGGCAATAGGCTCGCCCCCTATTACGTGGGACCTAAAAATTCATGGCGAAATGTGGGTATAATATTACACCTCTGCCTACCCCTTCGGGGATACAGGCGTGAGACTATAAAAAAAATATATATATCAAATAATATAATTTGTGAGATGGCAGTTATTCTACCTTCTCTATGTCTGCTAAGTCTATATTGTACGATTTCTTGTGCCAAGGTACGTTTGTCTCTTTATGTCCGTCATGCTGCTTCAAAAATTTTTTAAATCTCGCAAAGCAGTGATATTCTATAGAAGTCAGTTACAAAACGGGTGCCGGAAACTACAGCGCGCTCCAATGTCCTTTCAAAGTTATGTGCGGATTAAATAAGTAACTATCGCGTCTTCATCGGTGAAGGAAAACATTGTGAGGGAACCTACTTATTTGAGAATTCTCTATAATGTGTGGTGGACTATGGGCTAACCATTCCTACAGTGAGAAGAGACCTGTATGTAAAGTATGTAGGAACTACACAGTTTATTGGCGCCTCAATAATTTTGTTAAGATCAAACTAATTCTTGCTTACCCTACGAGTTGTGCAGTACAGTGCTACCAGACTCAGAGCATCATTTCCAAAACAACAAATAACCTTCAACAAGCACATTCTGGACAAAGGCGTAAATACATAAACAATATAAACGCATTCCACATATAGGGCTAATACGGCGCATTTACGCGAACGCTTAAAATAAAGCTTTAATTTATGTTCAAACGTTCCAAGCAGCTTGTTTAAGAGAGGTCACTGCTGTCCAAGACACTGTGACGTGCAGTAAGCCAAACTGACAAGCGGTAATGTGGCCCTAATTACTATATTGTAGTGTCAGTACACAGACTGAACTAGGTAAAGCTTACATTACTGAACTGTTTAGCCGACTGCGCCTGTTTCGGGCAAAGCGAAGCGGAATAAATGATTATAGGAGTACGCGCTGTGCGACTGGTATAAGTAGGTAATTATACGGATTTAGTAGATGCACCCGTGTATATTTCAAAAGGGATAGGCAGAGGAGTAACTAGCCATGATACCTAAACTAGCAAGGTAATAATATATGGCCGCCAGTCAGGCTTGTATGTGTATCCAAATACTGTGCTTAAAGAATACAATTTGAATTTCCTATCAGGAGAAACATTCTTAGCCTGACCTCGAAGCTTAGATTTTCAAAGGTGTTCCATAATTAACCCTAAACATTTGCTGTAGGAAATAAGCAGCTAAATATGGCGTCTATTGATTATAATATCCAGATATTATTATTTGAGTTAAAAAAGTTAAAAACAAATCAACTCCGTAGATAGTTGATTTGTTTTTAACTTTTTAACAGCTACCTTCTTAAAAATGTTCTGTCGGACCAGAATTTTGATTTAAATGTAAGTATCATGTACGTGCAATCTCTTTTTACGTAATTCTGTAGTAAGTGTGACTCTGGTGTTATACTTGCAACACCAGAGTAGAATCCACATCCACTACACCAGAATTGTTTTTGTAGGCTGTATTGTACTTTTACATACAGCCTACAAAACAGGTACCTAGTACAAATTGAATATTAAAACGTTGATATACGTTTCGTTGCGCGTTTGAGAGCATTGTGAACTTATTATTCACTCGCCTGTCTTGTCGTTTTTCTAGCTCTACCTATTGTATGTTCTAGGATAGAGAAACACATACATGAATGCCATATGTTTTATGGACCCATCATCGTTCTGGTTGCGTCCAAGACTTTCACTCTGTAGCCTGAAGATTTTAACATTTTAATACTTGTTGGACATCTTCGTAGTCTATAATAATAATATAGATAAACTAATACTTCTAAACACAGAACGATTTTTTTCAAAATATGCTTGAACGTCAAAACAACAGAGTGAGGGGCCTGTACCAACATCTTCAAGTAAAATTTATTCAGAAGATAAATTTCTCGGCGTCACTGTCTCCTTTTAGCGTATACAGGAGTGATTGCATTACATTTATCTCTCAGATAACTGTTACTTGAATGTTCTGAAACAGCCAGGATTTTCTTTGTAATACTTTCTTTGTTAAATAATGTTTCCTTGGAGCTTAAATATTCTGCAAGTTGATTTATAAAATACACTTATGTAAATCTATGTTAATTTTCCTAAAATAATCAATTAATGAAATACTACATTATATTGACTGCCTCCGGGGTCCAGCGTATGTGGCTGCTGATCGGAGGTCCCGGGTTTGATTCCTAGGTCGGGCAAAAGTGTTACTGGGTTTTTTCGAATACTCAGTAGTAGCCCGGAGTCTGGTGATGTGCCCGGTACCGGCAATAGGCTCACCCCCTATTACGTGGGACCTAAAAATTCATGGCGAAATGTGGGTGTAATATTTACACCTCTGCCTACCCCTTCAGGGATACAGGCGTGAGACTATAAATAAATACAAAAATAAATTATATTGTTGAACAAATCTTATAAGCGAAATTAAAACAATCACAATTACAAAATGTATTACGTATTGTATAACTTTATTCTTTGTAGATATACTCCATATTTTATGCTATGCAATGTAAAATTTGATTAGATTACCCACCTACCGGCGCGATAAGGGTATTGCCAAACGCGAGTTTCGGTAGGCACAGCTACTGTGTACTTTACCGAATTCAATATCTACGACCAATCGCATCGCTATTCCTGAATTATCACTCAAATTAATGGCGTGTAAGTTATAAATGGCCGGTGGATTAGGGACCATCCATTTTATTCCTATTTTACCTACCGTAAAGAGCCTTCATTGAAAACGTACACAAATTCACGGGAGCATCAGCTAATTTCCCCATCTTGCATCCTTCTCGCGCCTACCGCGTGAATGAGAACACATCTCGCTCTGCCACGGCCTTTTCTCCGACGCGATTCATCATCATTTCGCGGTTTACTGGTTTTCCATTCAAATTATATATAGATATAACGCAAGTGTTAAGTGAAATTCACCTGTAATTTCTGCACTTTTACTAAAAAGGAAAAGAAAGTAACAACGTTTTATAGACACGGCCCTAATATGATACGATCTCTACAAGAGTGTTACGATCGCTTATTTTCCGTCCCGACAAAAGTAAATAGACAAGATTTGGAATCTGTAGGCACGCTCAATTAGTATTCCAAATAGCCGCCAACATATCGTACACGTACATAAAATGTAAAGAGTGGACCGCTCCGAGGCACGAACGACGCATAACTTTCGCGCGGATGATTCGTACACTCGCAACTGCGATCTTAAAATAACAGGGGTAAGTGCTAAAGTTGTCTGCGAGTATTCCGAGTGTACGTCTCCGCCGCGGTTTCTATTTCACCCAAGCAATAACGCGTCTTACCGCACTTGTAAGTAGGTTCAAAATGATGAAGTCTCACCCGCCCGGTCGTGGAGTGCGGGACTTTGAGGCTTATGGTAATTGTAATAAAGCGGAGTGCAGCAGTTATGGGACGTGAGAGGTTCTAGACCAAATCCCAAGTAAGCTGTAACTTCCTTTTGGATTTTCGGAAGCCATTTATCAGTCTGATGTGGGCGTCTGGAAATTTTTCATGTTTCGTTATTGTTGCGAAGAGACATGACACGTACGCTTCGAGGATTCCACGCCGTTTGTTTATTGGCCACGTGTCTATCGGTTTCAAGGTCGCTCGCACACGCTTCCACATTTCACTGTGAGTGGTGAGTCGTTTTCATGCTATTTACAAGTCACTTTTCATACATTTCACTCACTTCATTTAAAATTATGAGTGTCGTATTTTATTCAAGTGGGAGTTTATTACATTAGTTATGAGTATCATAAAGAAAGCAAGCTCGTTAAATCACGGACGACTATCAAACAAAGCAACTAATTTGCGGTGCTAGATAAATTAGTGTTTATGGTTCGTCCTGTGAGCGTAGGGCGAAATAGTGCGTCCCCAGGCGCGCATTAGGGGCGAGATAAATCAAGTGTAACCCTTCCACCGCCGCAAGCAAATTACCGACCACCTGAGACTTGTAAAAATGCCTCACGGAATTATTACTAGTTGAAGCTGCGGTCCCCCTAAACAACTTTAGGGGAACGTAATTAATTAAATATATAAACATATTTCTTAATTTGTAAAAGAAATAAAAGCAAATGTGGTATACATTTAAAAAATCATTTCACTGCTAAAATAAATTCATAAAATCCGTGAACACTGTCTTAAAATTGTACCTCCACTAGATAAAGAGCGGACGGAGAAATTGACTCCATTTACGACATAACACAAATGATATTACCAACCCTAACAAAACCGCGATGTTAGCACGTAGGACCATGTTCCGCAATATTAAAAGAGATCTAAGGAAATGAGTTGGGGGCGTCAGAATTGGCCTCCAAAAGACTATTCGGCGGGTCGAGGGTGAGTGTTCAGAAGGCAATCACTGGTCCCATATGGACACAAATTACTTTTCCTATTTGGTGCACAAATCTACTATGATGACAAGTGGAATGGGGTGCTGTGGTTGGACGCATTCTGTGTACAGATTTGTAACCAATTGGGATATCATTTTCAAGATGACTGAACTATACCGAATTTATGATTATAGACAGGGTTAAATACGAAAATAAAAGTTTGCCTTCAATTATTTGGCTGATTTTAAAAACACGCCATGTCTTTTGATACATTGTTAAAAAGCAAAACCATTACTCACAAAAGCTTAATAATCATAAAGCATAACTAAAATTTGTATACGTACCTAAATGAATATCATAAAATAGAAATAGTAAAATAGATTTAATAGTCAAACCGACATATGTCGATGTTGGTCTCCGTTGTACAGGGATTAGGGTCGCGTAAACGATGCCATTCTGCACGTTTTCAATTTGCATAAATATTAGTGGGAGCTGTAATGTCATAAATATATTAGTGCGGTGATACAGATTTTATGGTGATTACAGAATTATAGCCGCGGTCTGTTTAGGGAGAATAGTTATTGCGATACATGTTGTCCCGTTCAACTTGTTCAGAAGTTGTCGACCTTATTAGTTCAAGCCATATTTTCCTTGCGATGAAAAAATATGAGATCGCATTAAAACTTCAATTTTTATCAAGGGGAGCGGATAGTAATAAGCTTTTATGTTGAAAATGTGGCACTACAAAAGGCTATCTCTCCCACCTTAGAGGGTTTGAGGCATACGAGCATATTTGAGGAATAATGTGAAGTCATAATATTATAATTATGAGACAGGGTGCCGGGGCCCGGCGCAGCTCATAAAGCGACGTCATTCACCATTGTTACGTGCTCGTATCATATTTCATGTTGGTGTCACCGCGTCTCTAATGTCACATTAGTGTTTGCAACATAACATTTAAAATGCAGCCCTATAGCTCTATAACTCCTTCGCTGGTGTATTTTAAAAGATGGTTATAATCTATTGTATGCTCTAAAGTAACTTTTATTTTGAAAGAAGCAAAACATCTAATGCTTTTGGAGCTTTCTTGTTTTAAACAACTTTCTTTGTCTTGCGGCCACTAATCCAATGTGGGTAGAGTTGAACCGCCCTAAATGCTATAAATCAGATTAACACAATGCGATATTTTGTGTACTTTCATTCGGTTATATTGCAGAAGGGCCGTATCATTGTATTTGTGTTTACAAATAGTTCGTGTCGTAATGTTGGTGTTTGACCATCATAGCATTATGTCGGTGTTTGTTCTAGATCTTTTGTTGCAATAAGGGTGACTGAGCCACCGTTCAGACAACAATTTGTCATAAAATAAAAAGATTTATTGCCCAGTCTCCGATGTTTGTACAATGTGTACAGATACTGTTTTAACAACCGTTATTCTTCCCTTTTATAGCGTCAAATAAAATGAGTATAAACGGAAAGTAATATTATACAAAAGATGAGAGCATTATTTCAGATACATATTACCTGTGTGATATAAAAACGTATCTTTATGGCGTCATTATTCAAGATAAGAAATAAATATATTACGTATTGAAGGCATAAAAGTTAAATAACGATTTGAACGGTTAGCTATTTATGGTTATTAGTTTATGAATTTTCAGTAGTCTGCGATATGATATAGAAAACATTGACTTTATGTAGTCTTAAAGTGATTAACTCTGAGACAGATAGTAAGAGAATATAAATAAGATGGTCGCTTGTGTGTCTGACCATTATGATGCATTTCTCGACAGATGGTTCGTCCGCAGCGCAAGGGTTGACCCGACATCTGTCAGCCACTATCAATCACACACATTGTAAATATTGTTTGTTTGTACCGTTGACTTATTGTTTGTCGATACATCAGCCGGGTTCACGCTGAGTTCTGTCATTACTTGACTTTTGTAAACTAATGCGGCCGCGGAAGGGATATTTATTAATTTCAATTATTTTGTCGTAATATTGATAGATTGTTTGTCACTAATAGGTGTGAGGTTGTACATAAACAAAATTCATGAATAAATACAATTTATTTTTGTCACAATGAAAGCTCAGTCCATATTAAAGACAGCTAAAGTAGCCAAGCCTTATGCCAATCTTAAGTACTGAGTCGATATTCAGGACACGGAAACGGATCACATGGCATTAATTCCACTTAGTGAAATTATTAAAAACCTCGTCTTGAATCATATATTATCTACTACCTTATATACCTACATTGAAAACTAGATCTACCCTGCCTATACCATTCTTAAAGTACCTACTGCCAGAAATACTTATTTTCGTACCGTGGTTACATAATTAACATATCCTCCGAATTACTGATTTAAGATCAGTTGCTTTTGACTAGGCTGTGCTCGATGATCAGCAAGCAAAACGATTTCATTTGTAGATATTCTCGTAGACAGATTTTTTCAAATATAATACAACTTTATTGGCCAATTTCTAGCTAAAGTGATACACGTCAATGTTTTTTAAATTCATGAACATTCACGGAGGGCGTGACAGCGTTTCGTGCGACAGATGTCACGGCATCCGCCCTCTATGAGGAACCAGAAAAAGCGCGTCAAGGAGGCGTGGCAGCAATAAATTTTGTCAAAATATGCTCGACACAAACACTTCCCATAGCTCGCCCTATTAGAATAACAGAACAAATCGGTTTAATTTGTTAACAAGCGTTCAGAATGGATGTCACATGTCCCGTGAGGTAGGTATGCGACCCAAGCTTTTTATTTATTTAGTTTCGCCTTCACTAATTGCCGATGACAAAGTTTAATAGCTCGTGCACATGTTAATAGACCGAATTAGAAAAAAAACGTATTACTGAAAAAAACGTCGTACGTCTTTTAAACTGATGCTCATAACTACTTAAGAGTCTAAGAAATTCATGGTGGTTAAATTTACTCGGGTGTTATGTTGGATGCATAAAATTATATGGCTGGATTAAATTCTCGTAATATTTGACAAAAATAGAGCTCTGTTAGATTTTATGGAATTATAAGATGATGAGAGCCGAGTAGGCAAGGCAGCGATAGCTGAGTGGAGAGACCGACAGATTGCTACACAGAGGGTCTCGGGTTCGAATCCACGACACGGAGTTAAGTGCGTATTAAATTGTTAATTATCGCTTGTTAAACGGTGAAGGAAAACATCGTGAGGAAACCTGCATGTCTGAGAGTTCTCCATAATATTCTCGAAAGACATGTGAAGTCTACCAACCCCCACCTGGTCAGCGTGGTGGACTATGGCCTTACCCTTCTCATAGTGAGAAGAGGCCCGTGCCCAGCTGTGGGACAGTATAAAGGGCTGATGATGATGATGAGAGCCGAGTTGTGCTTTAGAAACTGAATATGTTTCTATTATTCAGACAAGACTCCAAGGTAAAGCGAGATGGTAATCTGCGCGAAGTATTTTGCACGATTAATTCGTTTTGGATTACAATAAAGTTTTCAAATTAAACTATCGTTGATAGTACACGAATAAAAGCAGTATTTGGCTTTAAATTGTGTCACATTAAACATGTTTTGTGATAATATTATTGATATTGAACCTTTCATATGGGTAAATTGTTAAGAATGTTCTTGTATGAATGTTAATGAATTAAATAACACGCAAGTACGTAGAATGTAGATAACTACATAACTACTACAAATGGCGGCAAAATTTGTAGATACTATTACAACACATATTACAAACGTTTGCGTAATTTTAAGTGTTTACACTGATCTAACAGCTAATAAAATCTTACTAATATTACAATAACAGGACAAAAATTAACAAAACTGTGAGATTTAACCATCTTTAAAATTTGGTAAATTATCTTATACTTCACATATCGTGTTCATATTATATCAACGTTACACCCAGTTATTTTATTTCATTATAAAACACAGGGATTCCCAAAATTGCAACAGCCAAAAAAAAAAATGCAATGCTCACCTAAGCATTCCCCTGTCTGTTTCTAAACAAGGATGGCAACAAAAAAAAACATTAATTTATTGCTTTGGATGACGATCAAAGCAGGCGGCTCTACCGTTGTACTCATGTGTCATAGGGGTGCGAATTTTTTTTAGTGACAGAAAAAAAAACTTTATAGTACGTGCGGCATCACAGGGTTGAAGTCGCAGACACTGTGGCACCGAGTTTTTGCCCAGTTTTTGTAGCTAGACAGATAAATAATGTGGCATTTTATAACGTGTCCTATGTCAATTTGGTGGTGTTACAATTTTTTGTACCGATAAGGATGAACCGTAAAATTTGTTAAGATAAAAGTAGGTACCGTTCTTACGATATGGTAATATACTTCGCTACTTAAATGCTACGAAGTTTAAGGTCTGTAATTGCTTTTAAGGGTCACATCGGAGTTCAGCACTTAGCCACGGAAATAATATCTATTACCGTGACTTAGCTGAGTGTCTCAGATTTGATTTCCAACCATTACAAATCTTTTGAACCAGTGTGTGTCCACTGTTAAAATATTTATAAAACTCGTTACATCATATTATTTTACTTCTATAGGACTTTTATTTAAAAAATATATTACGAAATCAAATCACAATGTCATTAGATCGAACAATTAAGTTAAATAGCTGAGAGTCATTGATTCAATACAGTTTTAAAGCTAAAGAGGGCTATTTAGGTACGCCATCTAACAAACAAAAAAATAACATAATATTTTAATGTGATGTGTGTGCGTCGGTCGGTCAGATTTGGGTACATTCAGATAAAGTCAGTAATCTGATGTCGAGACGTGAACTAGCACTACAAATATTTGTTCGGGCCCGTGGCCTCACACCTCACGAGCTTACAATCTACACGAGCGTAGATACAACATACATACTTGGTGAAACAGGCATTTTTATATTGCCTACTAGCTGACCCGTCGAACTTCGTACCGCCATGTTTAATTCTGTTAGTTTTTATACCTATTTTTTTTCATACAAACCTTCTCCTGTTAATAACGAACACATAAAAGAAAGATTTTTCCAATTCAATGCAGTCGTTTGGAAGTTATGTGCGTATAAACATTTCGGCGATTCATTTTTATTTATATAAGTTGAAACGGATTTGGTATCGCAGCAAAATATCTTAGGTCGCAGATAGTATTTACTTTACTACACACATCAAAAAAGTTTAAGCAACACATACTATTTCAAATTATTAATCAATTATTATATCATTTCTTACCAAGTAGGTAACACCTATGTAAACTTTTTTGTTCTAGAGGACATACTGGCTGTCATCAATTCGAGTATCATTTTTTTTTCACAAATTCAAAAGCGAATGCATTTGTTCGAATTTTATAGCGTTTTATTTGCTAATTAAAATTTAGTATTTAATAAAGTTTTGAACAAATTTGGATTTTGAGACATTTTTTACGTCATAGAGCGACGTCATTTGAACGCAGATGAAATGCAAAGAGCTGTAGGGATGTTGCAAGCGGAAAGAAGTCAATCTCAGGTATCTCGGTATTTTGGTATCAACAGAAGCGTTATTTGCCGACTTCATCAGCGTTACACTAACACTGGTAGGTAGTCACTTTGGAACGACTTAGTTAATAGTTAGTTATTAAATAATGTTATAGGCTAGGTATGTAACAGCAAACAAAAAAGATCAGCAGGTAGACCACGTTGAATAGCGTAATCGATAAAGACATTAATGAAGTGTCTGATTATTTTGTAACAGAAGTTGATGTTGCTGGCAAACATCCCCAACAAACTTGAAGAAGGTCTTTTGTAAATTTAACTTATAAAGTTATTACGTTAACCATTAATATTATCAAAAACAATAGAGTCAAACAGAGGTATCAGTTGGACACTTAAAAATATAGCAGGAGACGCCACCAGGAGTTTACAGCGGCCAGTATTAAGAACTTTTAATTCATACATTTTCGGCAATCAAATAAAAGAGGAATGAAAATTCATTTTATCAACAAATCTGCCCCGAAAACTAGAATCGAATTAAATAAAAATGTCAATTTAATCTAAATTGATGTTGATACATGTTCACACACGACGAAATGAAAAATACCCGTAAATCAAATATTTCTAAGACAACATTCTATAACGTATGTTTCACTTCAAAACCGTGAATGAAAACAAAGTAGAGTGGATAACAAGATACATTAATCAAGGTAATTGGTATACGAGTCTATGGGCGTAACATCTTAAACGGTGGCAACTTGTAATCCTTCACATCACAAAATGGACGATTACGTGAGCTTCCACACTCAATTCTTTGTTTGGCAAACTTCCCAACAACCAACTTGGTTAATCGATGAAAAGAACGTTTGTTTACTTATTAAATATGTTTAATCGACTCTATAAGCGATTGTTTATGTTAATTTGACGACTTTAGGCTTATCCTAATATCTTATAATACCATAAAATTAATTGAATTAACGTTGTTTAGATGAACGCAAAATTAATGGCGCTATAGTTTTCTAAACGTGACAATTATAGTTATCATAATTCAGAACAGAACTCAATTTTACATCTGGATTTAGCTTGATATCGTATTAATAAATATATCTCGGCAAACGTTACGTAATACTTTAATACGCCGCTGAAAATATTTGTCGTTCTCACATATTTGAAAATAAGAAAAAAAGGCAATGCGCTCAAATCCCGCATAATTAATTTTCCATATTTTGTTGAAAGGAAATAATGAGATCCTCTCGCGATTTAACGCCAGCTGAGGTGAAAAAAGGCTTCGATGGAATCGACGAACGTGGAGGCTTTAATAAGATTCCGCAAAACCTGATCAATTTAAAATTAAAGCCACGAAACGTGTTTTTCGCCTATTTTATAAAAATCTCGGGATATAGGAACAATCTTCGTCGGATAAGCTCAAAGAGGCCAATATCATATGCAGAACAGATGGGATTTTTTTAACCATATATGAAAAAAATCGAGACACGATATTTTCAACGACGTTTTACAATCCAATCAAGAAAGGTGTGGAAATTAGATATCTGTGTATTCTTTTGCATCAGGTGAAATCCAAGGAATTGTGTAGGCTTATAAGAACATTCAATCAAAATTTAGAGGACCAGAAACAAAAGAAAAATTCATGGCGAAATGTGGGGGTAATATTACACCTCTGCCTACCCCTTCGAAAATAAATAAATAAAGAAAAAAAGAAATTGACTTACTATAAAGCATTAAAAACCAAAATTATACATTGAAATACAAAATCTAAATAGAGACAAAATGACGACGGCAATCGCCTAATGAACAAACGCACAATAGAGCTTTAATAATATAATGCACACAGTAGCATTTTAATCCTCCATTTAAATTCAATGGCAAAAGCGGCAAGTGCAAGTCTAATCATCGCAATATAATGCTCCACCGACTACGGAGGGTTGTTTTTTTTACGAGGGAGACAAAACATATATGTTTTATTAAAAAACATTAAGCAATGAAAGAGAAGGATGATGTTTCATTCGAATTGACTTTAAATGATCGCTTTTGTTGGTCTTTTGTGCGACGGTGATGGATTGCAAATTGTTTTATTTGGATCGCCTCACGTGCAATATTTAAATGTGTCTTTTAAATAATAGTGTCTTTATTTTATTTAAAATGAATTGTTTATCCATTTCACAAAGACGTAGAGAAGCAATAAATACGTTTTTTACAAGTTAGTTGGTTATTATTTTCCTATAGGTACATGTTGTTAGAATTTTCTCTTAAGTCTAGGCAGCTCGTTTTTCGTTACATCACAATCTATACCTATTGTAGTATTAATATTTATGACTTGATAATTAATAGAAAATCATTTCATTATGGCAATCTTATAAGTAGGTACCTATTTATAAAACTTCCCCGAATTTTCGAAATAAAACTATCATATTCGCATTTAGTCCTATTATATGCGTAGCTATCCGGAATCTTTAATTTTGTCTGGCTAATGTACGACAAGTAGAGCATACTTCTTGACTTATTGTTTTGCTTACTTACTATAATGCTAATTAGCAATATAGTACAAGCAGTTATAAAATAAATGTATGTACCTACAACATAACTATGTGTCTTCGCGTTTTCTTTAGCTTTAGGTAAGTTTTTCCATTCTGATTGAATGTAGCTGTAAAACATTGGCTACTCAGAAATAGACCAATTCAAATTTGTGAATATTTTGTAGACTTTATTTGTGAATATGAAAGATGATATTATATTTTTCACAAAAATAATTTGGAGGTTTTATCAGTAGAGCATCTTTCTCGTCGTTTGATCGTGTGTCCCTCTGGGCATGACTAATTGCGTAACTAAACATGCAGGGGGTGAGTAATCCGATATTGATGTGTTTGTAAAAACTATCCGATTATCCCCGCGCCCCATCTCGACACATTTGCAAGTGATAATGTTATTTAAATTGTTTTCAGCCGTAAAATTGGTACATCTTCATTTTGGTAATGTAGGTGTGTAGATGACCGGTTGCTATATTGAGACAAGTTGATTTCCAGCAGACAGTAAGATATGAATATGGGTATACTTTGGATATTATATCTGTTTATATAGTCCTTCATGATACAGCATTCATTAATAGAGCGGTAGTGCTTAGTCTCGTAAAAAGCACCAAACTCTCTATCGTAAACAAGACACAGTGGGTTAGAAACAAATAATAAGGTATAATAATGTTGCGAAACGTTTGTATTGGTGTATTTAGTATCAATTATATCTACGAAAATATATTAAATCTTCCGACTGCCTCGTTGGTCTCGCGGCATAAACGTGCGCGTGGGATTGGGAGGTCTCGGGTTCGATTCCCGGGTCAGGCAAAGTGTTATTGGGTTTTTCCGTTAGGAAATTCTCAGTAGCAGCACGGAGTCTGGTAATGTGCCCGGTACGGCAATAGGCTCGCCCTCTATTACGTGGGACCTAAAAATTCATGCCGAAATGTGGGTGTTATAATAATATTACACCTCTGCCTGCCCCTACGATAATGGGATACAGGCGTGAGTCTATAAAAAAAACAATATAAAATCTCGTAAAGGCTTATTTTTTAGATGAGACAATGATAATAGATTTTGCATGCCTTGTCCAATGAATCATATTATTATATCATTTTGCGTCATTCAACATACAATGAGATCATACACGTGGTTTTGGCAGTGCCTACAGTCATTCTTGTTTGGAAGTCAAATATAGTTGTGTCTTTGCACGAATGATGAAACCACAGACATGAAAAACACCAAGAACGTGTGACAAAAAATATATTCACAACCGAATTTGCTTCTTTTACATCCACACATAGAGAGCAATGGGACTATTTATGCTCCTTTAATATGTAATGACTGCACGGTTGGCGTAGTGGTTTAAGCGGCCGCCTCGCCGCTTGACACGAGTGTTGTGGGTTCGATCCCCACACGAGACAACACTTTGTATCATTCATAAATTGTTGTCTCGAGTCTGGGTGTTCATTGTGTCCGTTAGTTGTATGTTTGTAAAGTCCCCAGCGACACAGGATTGAGTACTAGTGCGGGAGTTGTCTTTAAAAAAAAAAAAAAGGGGAAAAAAAGGAAATATACATACGTGCAATCTTGCAGGACATATTATTCGCCCTAAGTGAGAAGTGACACATAATGACTAACTGACACATAGTGACAATTTGTAAGATCGTATGTAAGACCTGCTCGTAAACACAAATTGTACATCCTCTTAAAATATGTCAATATCTGTCGTTGTAGCTTAGCTTACGCATCCGATAACATTTAAGAGCAGATTATTGCAAAGATGTTTTTGCTACCAGTCAATCTTCAAGTGACAGTACTCCATATACATATTATGTACTTTTGAAGAAGCCATAATACGCGTTTTAAATTCACCCTAAATTGTATCTAATTATATCCTCCATAAAATACACGAGTATCGTCCAAAATATAACAGTAAATTTGTAATATGACATGTTATTGACGTAGACAAAAGCGGCGAATTGCGTTGAATTGCGTGTCACGCAGCCGGGAGGTGAATAATCCCTAATTTTGTATACACAGCGTATACAAAAGTGCCCACATGATGTCACGGTACTCACTGACAAACACGCCTGTGACGGTGCCATGCACTTTTTATTCAGCATTCAATACCACGGTATCAAGTCATCGAAATAAAACACGTGTGCGCAATCATGGCAGTTTGTAATAATGATTTAGTACATGCATTTCTTATTGGTCAATTATTGAAAATTTGGCTTTAGATGATCTATGTTATTATTGAAATGATAAACAAGAATGATCTTAAAGGACTTTATAGCTGGGCGACCGGGTAGACCTTGCCCACCTTAGTATGGTCTAGTGCCTACCGCAGAATTTAGGTTACTAATGCGAAATTCTAGGTTGAACTCCTCAGAAACTTCCAAATTTTTTTTTTCAACTCTCTCCATTGTTTTGTAAATACCAACAGGTGTTACCTGGAAATTGCCCTAGATAGGCCAATGATCATACCATACCCCTGTGGTATGGTTTTTTTTACCGTGGTAATCAAGAAACTAGTCTACTATTTATGAGAAAGCTTTCAGTGTAATCATAATAACGGTAAGATTGAGGTTAGAACAGTCAGAATATAATTTCAAAGTAAAATCAAGGATGTTGTTTAATCAAGTGCAAATAAATTTAGACCGTAGCATAGTGAACCATATTTTTGGCTGACTTTGTTAACTTGCTACTATGGACATAGGCAGTGCCTAGAGTTACCTGCTCTCAAAGCGATAAAATATACTGGATGTAAGGGATGGTGTGCCGAAAACTGACACCAGCGATTCAGTGCATTATACTGAGACCCTTGGCTGTCGAATTTTTCGAAAAAATCTAAGGACTCGACAATTTTCCAAAAAATTGCGATGTAAATATGAACCCGCAAACTCGCACTATCAGCTGTTACGGCCACTACAGCAGCGGGTGGTAGCGGCAGTGATTACGATGTACTGGTGCGCGTGCTGCGGCCGCGCGCCGTGACCGATGTCACGTCAGCGTCAGAGTAAGCGCTCCATATATATATGTTTAATTCTTAGAATTTCACAAAAATATTAATACGGGTCGCCCATAGTTACTATTTAATTAAATTATATGGCAAAAATGCAAAAGAAAATTCGGAAGATCATGAAAAATTTCCGGCAAATTCGACCGCCGATGGCCTCAGTATCATGTAGGTACTGAATCACAGGTATCGGTTTTCGGTACACCGTCCCTCACACCCCGTATATGTATTTTAGAGTTATAAAAAGTTTGTTAAACATTTAAGTATAGTCAATTAATTAGCGATAAGGTATTTATAAAATTTGTCACGTGAATTATTTTATTAAAAGTGAATTGATAATATGATCTATTTATGAGAGTCTGATCAATAGCCGCCATCATGAAAATAGCACTGAATGATATTCATACACAGGTTAAAAATGTAATTTTATATTACAGTCGCAGTAGACCTGAAGTAAGCAGCCAGCACTTATTGAAACTTTTCCTTATATACGTGCGTTTAATAAAGAAGCTAGGCACACAATATCCTAAACACCACCATTTACATGACCCCTTTACGAAAATTCAATATAATTCGAGAACGGTATCTGAAATAAAAGCGAGAAGAGTGCATTTATTTACCTCGCCAAATCCCTGTTAGGTCTCTATCTGCGAGTACAGAAGGCACAACACATCTTCATAAAAATAAAACGCGTGGAGGAATGACTCGATCGTACCAGCACGCGTCGCCAACGAAATGAAACGAAAACTCCCCTTTTATTTTATTTACTGGCCGGCTGGAGTTTAAAACAGGATTTATTCGACAATATAAGAGATTCGAGGATATCCTCGTTGGTTCGCGGAATCGAATCGTTGTGATTGGGACGTGTCACTTTATTAACATATTTGAAAGGAAGAATTTGTTTGTTTTCGCTCCAAATGATACCTTGAAATTGATATGTTTGCTTTGTTTGTAGTTCATGTCGCGCCAAATATACATTTACATGCAATATACACTTTGGTTTTACTTACTATATTGTGATATTGTTCTGGCTTGTTGGTTTATGGAGTATGATTCTCTCCAAAACATATAAAATTTATTCTGGTCATAACGTGTTTTGAATATGAATCATTTTGTTCTCACACAAAACTCATAGGCACCACTTAAACGATTATTACTCCTACTAATCAGACCCTGAATGAGTTTAGACTCACTATCCAAAAGAGACGTCTTCCAGAAAGCTTAATTAGTTTTACCTTTTTGTTTTTCTGGTTAAGATAGCGGGGACGGTTGACTGCGGACGGCTCAAAATCGGTCTACGTGGAGAATCTTGGGGGAGGCCTATGTCCAGCAGTGGACGTCTCTAGGCTCTCTGACATGACAATTAATCTGAATCTTGTATGATCATTGTCGTTTTGCATCGTAACTATAGCGAAGTACCCGTTTTTAAAGCTGTACGAACCTCTAGGCCAGCCATTCTCAAAGTGTGCTCTCCGGAGCCCCAGGACTCTCGAAGCATCTCTAAGGCCTCCACGAAGATATAATTATGTCAGTAAAATAAATGGTTTTAAAGTGCACATAGGACTCGGCTTTGTTTTATTTTAGGGCCCCGCCTAATATTTGGTTACCCAAAAGGGTTCCATACCTAAAAAAGTTTGAAACCACTGCCCTACATATGTACATACATACATACATAGACTCACGCCTGTTTCCCGGAGGGGTAGGCAGAGACTACGGAACGCCATTTGCAACGATCCCGACATACCTCTCTTGCTTCATTCACTTCCATCAAGTTTCTCATGCATGCTCTTCTGTTTAGGGTACTTCTGACCTGTCCTTTTTTTAGGATGTCTCCAATCTGGTCAGAGAACGTCCGCCTAGGTCTTCCCCTTCGTCCCGCCCCATTCACATTTGCCTTATATATCGACTAGGCTGATACACACATACACACACATACATATACATTGCCCTAGGCTATGTTAATAAAGAATCAAGAAGGATTACTTACATTTGAGCTTCTCCAGCGGCTCATGATGTAGCGGCGGTGCGTGATGCAGTGGCGCGTGCTGCGGCTCATGGTGCAGCGGCGCCATGAGGCTGGAGATCGCGGAGCCCACGGACGCAGCCACCGACTCGTGCAAGTGGCCGCCTCCATGCAACTCCAGCTCCGACAGACAGAGCCCGTTCTCGCTGAGCGGCTCCATGCCGGCCGCTAGCGCCTCCTTGTACACCCGGAGGTGAATGTTGATGCTTTACTGTGACGTGGGACGAAACGCCGCGACAGCGACTGCGGACGTGAGTGCACTCACGCGTGCATTGGTGGTGCTGCAAAGAAATTAGGGCGTTAGTTTTATGTGTAAATTAGTAGATGCTTGGGATTGCGGCACAGATATACTTTTTTTCTATTCTGTGCTTGGGGCACCATTAGGTAGTCAAGCAATGCATTGCTAAACTTAATAAGTATTTATCTGGTGATTTTTTGTTTTAGGAACAGTTAATTTAAGTATTTCACGCCTTAAAATATATAAGGTTTTTGAGTAAGAGGTTTTTTACTGCTATTAAACTAAATGGTTTCGACTGTTCTGACTTTAGCGGGTTTCAATTTTGTGCTCCGAGGATGCCAAACGTTCCATTTACTTAGTAGGTACTTAGTAAGAGTCCGCGATCGGCCCGTCTATTTCTCTGTCTGTCCGTCTGTCACTAGGCTGTACCGAATGCACCGTGTACCTATTACTTACAGTAGGATATTGAGTTTCTTAGGATACAGATGTGTTTATATTGCTGGCTGACAACAATAATTAGAAACACGAGGTGCAGCAATTTATCATTCTGTTACATATTATAAAATTGCCTGTCTTGTTTTTATATTATAAGATAGTATACATAATGTAAGACAGTATGAAACTCTTAGGGAACGTTCCCTACTGACATTTTAAATTTCCTAAAACTTTCAGAGCATCACACGCCAGCATTTTCACTTTGTATTACATTTAATCTATTTTAGAAGAGGCAATAACAGTGTGTGTATAAACAGGGTAGACTAATTACGTGGACAATGTCCCAAGTAAAACCTTATTACACAAAAGCCAAACAAAGTAACAACAAAACCTAACCGATCACATAATGTATCACTTTACCAAAGTTACCTAGAAACTAAACAATTTATTAACCCTATAAATCTCTAATAAATTAGTTAAATACAACAAGCTTTATACAACAACTAGAAACTTCCTGGCAGGCAAAAGTTCCAAAGAGAATATATCAATTTCAGTAAAAATATCAGGCATGATTTAAAGCAGTGCACACAACGGTGTTTGAGCAGTAAAAAAAAAATAAACGCCATAAAAAACTCAGTGATGGAGATATATCACTTTACAACTTTCATATTTCAAATAGCCTTGTCTGGATAGGCATTGGTGTTTTCACTGAACACATAAAACCTCGGTAATGGCTAGGAAAGGCAAAAGTAGAAAAAAGGGCATACACAACTGATTTATGGATTTAATTGCCTTTTTATGTGGTAGTGCCTATCTGCCGACGGAAATTCAATATTCAGCAAAAAGAGCAAAAACGTTCTGTCGAAGCGCCAATGTGGACGTTTTGCAGTTCCCTCCGACTGTAATGTCCGCTGGATATGTCTTTTTATTAATATTTCGCAATTATACGGACCTGTTTTATATTCACTGCGCCAATTTTCATTGTACTACACTTGAAATGGCGAGACTACTTAAAAAAATGCAAATGGCTACTCGTCGATATTCATTTAAAACATTCAATAAAAAGTAGGTATTTTTTGTCATTGCATAAAATGTTTTTTTGTTGCTCTAGAAACAATCTTTTAATCAATCAAGCCAAAATAATGCAACCTGTTATTATGTTAAGGAAATTAATTCAGAATTATTTATTCAATTTGATGCAAATTTGCTAAATGCTACTTTGATGTAAATAAAAACTAATATAACTGTGTAGGGAAGGTGTTGTGGCTCATATCGTGGCAAATTGTTATAATAATTGAAATTCGTAAAGTCCATTCAATTCATTATAAGTGCAGAAGTTGTCTACATAACAAATTAATTACCTAATTAATAATCTCCGTTAAGATACGTCACAATTTTTTTCGATACTGCAGCCGCTAAATTGTATATTGACTTCTTCTTCTTTCTCTTAGCGTTATCCCAGTTTCAATCCGGGGTCCGCTTTCTAGTCTAACCGGATTTGACGGAATATTAGCTTTTCCACGGAGCGACTGCCTGTCTGACCTCCGCAACCCGAAGGGATATCGATATTCCGTGGTTTAGACTAGTGTCAGTTTTATTTAGAAGGTACTGACGCCCTGTAACGATTGTCAAAGATCTTCATGACAACCGGGACCGACGGCTTAACGTGCTCTCCGAGGCACGGGACAAGCGATAATTAACAATTCAATACGCACATAACTCCGAAAAGTCATTGGTGCGCGCCGTGGATTCGAACCCGATACCCACTGCATGGCAGTCTGTTAGTATACCCACTCGGCTATCGCCACCTGTATATTGACTTCTCATTTTATATTATAAACAGTCCCAAAATCGGGACAAATATTTCAAAACAATCATAACAAAAGTGACCGGCACAGCAGTAACCGGCAAGCGGCACATCGTCTCAGCACGATTGTAATCTTGACTAGGCGGTGAGTAATTGGCCAAAGCCAAAGGCAGCAATCGAGCCGCTAGAGCCACTCTCATCCCTTTAAACCGATGTAAAGCCTTTTTTAAGCCCAAAGATTTAAGTTGGCGAAAGTGCTTCTCTCTATTAAAACGCCATTTCGTTCGAATTTTACTTAGAAGTCGGTTCGGTTTGATGGCGCCGTGTAAGGTCGGATGTTAGTGAACTCTTACACCTTTAGTTCAAATCAAACGTTACCGTCTGAATGTATGACGGGTGCTTAAAACGAAATACTAATTTGGTTAAAGGTGAATTGTGTTGCTGAGTAATTTGTTTAATTTAGTTAATCTAATTCATATTTATTTTGGTTCTTAGTCAACTCGTGCATCATTTTAGCAACACTTTTGCATAAATTTATTGTATCAGTTAATTTAAAACAATTACGGGAATTTATTACAACTTACTTTCTAGTCTCATTACATTATTTTAATCTTATATTTTTATTATTTATACAGTTTCATTACCAGGTACATTTTATGTGAAAATCTAAAAATTTCAAATATAGTTAGGGTTCATAGTTTTCTTTCTTGTTTGAATTTTGCCCTGACCGCCACGACCCAAAAGGTCATTCTACGATTTAGATCAAAGCTTGGATTTAAAGATTTGCTATTAAGAGGCCTCTATCTCTCAATATCAGAACAAGACTACAAAAAAAAACAGTTCAGTAAATCAACTATTCAGAAGCAAAAGCTTGTGATTCTTCTATGATCTATTCAAAATCTAAATGCTATGTTTGTTACCAAAACATGCAATTTACTAGAGGCTAGTCTTCTCGTCACTGCAAGGTCATAATTATAATTACTCTTTATTTTGGGCGCGCTTCGGCTGTTGGAAAGTGTATGAAAAGCGGCTACAAAATTGACAACACTAATACTTGCACTAAAGTGTGGTATTTATTACCTCTCAATAGCGAGTATATCTACTTTTTATATTTTAAGATTTTAACTAGATTCTTATCATTTTTGTAGCGAGGTTTTTTACATTTTAAGAATAATAAGTACCTCATCGTCACAGGTAGAGGCTGGGACTTCGTAAGTGCTTACGCAATCAAAACTCGTTAAGAAATATTATATACCCACACATCGCCATATTTCAAAATCATTTTACATGTATGTTGTCAGTACTTGATAGAAGCGATTACAAGCAAATTATCACAGTTGTATCTAAAACAATGTACAGTATAAGCCTAGCTCCTAAAATTTGACTGCCTGTGTTGTTTACCTTTCATTCGTTGTAAAATTAACTCATTTTAGCTGAACGTTGAGATGCGTTAGGTATTATAATTTAACAACTTTTGAATCTAAATAGTAATAAAAATAAATTGTCAAAATTCTGTTAAGCACATCCTCAAATCATATCAAACATGAAGTACAAGGCACACAAAAACATCAATACAAGTTTATCTGACAAGCATAATGATGCGTGTAAAACACATGTAACAGATAGTGGTGTCGGTAAATATTTGATTGTTACTATTTGTGGCGGGCGGATAACGTGATGTAGCATTGTCAATGATATCGTTCACACCGCTCCGCCGGTAAGAACGCGGCTTGCGGACGATTGAGCGATAACATCTTTGGGACTATAATTTTTAGATGCAAGTTTATGCGCTTATTGCATGGTTAGATAATGCTGAGCTACTTACTTAGTATTGCTACTGAGTGACAATTTGTTTCGCTATATACTTGTTTGTGATTTTAATATCGATAAATCCATGGATGGCTACTGGAGATACTTACTTACATATTCAACATAAACTGTGTATAATGTTTCTTTTATATGCTCACGCCTGTATCCCCGAAAGGGTAGGCAGAGGCGTAATAGGTATTACTCCCACATTTAGCCATGATTTTTTTAGGTCCCACGTAATAGGGGGCGAGCCTATTGCCGTTACCGGGCACATCACCAGACTCCGTGCTGCTACTGAAAATTCGGAAAAACCCAGACCAATCCGGGTTCGATTCCCGGGTCGGGACCTCCGATCAGCAGTCGCAAACGCTATCCACTGGACCACGGAGGCAGGATAATATATTAAACTAGAGGACGCCAGCAAGCTACGCCTGCATTTTTTTTAAATTTACCTGTTTTGGCCAATCCTGTGGGAATTTCGGGCAATCCCTTTTTAGTGCACCCCTACGGTCCCCAAGGAACATACATGCCAAATTTCAGCTTCCTGCGCCCAATAGTTTCGGCTGTAGCGTGTCTGTCATTCAGTCAGTAACGCAAGGATTTTATATATTAAGATATGTATTCCTAGTGGTCAAATCCATGATTACATCAAATAATGGGACCGACTATAAATGAATCCTTATTATTTTGACACTACCGGTTGCGTTCCAATGCCTTCGAACGCAACCGGTAGAGCTGGGTCTTAGAGCCCAGGGTTTGCTTTCGAGTTTAAGAAATAGATCTTATTGATAGAGTGATTGAGGAACATACAAAACTAAATATGTTAATTCTAGACGTACGACCGCATACTAAACTAATTTCTCACTGGTTTTGAAAGAATTTATGCAGTTGATTGAATTATGACATAAGACGATGTAATTCCAGATTCTCTTTTAATACATAAATATCATAAGATATCTCGAAATAGAAAATATCAGTAATAATTTTGGTTATTGCTGAATTGCTCTGGTCTACTCAATTTAAGATACTCAAAAAATTACATTACTTACTATAATTACACATATAAATTATACCTTTATGTAAATAACTAATAATTTATGATTGCTTAAATTATTTGTGGAAGTAATTGTGTTAATAAAGTACCTGCTTATTGTATCAAATCTTCCGTAACACAATAATTTTACTGTCGTGCTTGACACAAGCCAGTGTCTATAGACTGAAACTTGGAAGGAACAGGAATAAAAACTGTAGAAGTAATGTCTCGTAACTGGAGTTTCGTTGCATAGACAAAAAGTGGCTTTTTAATACGAAAATTACAATCCTATTAAAAGATATTGCACTGGCAATGCATGATAGATTGTGATATTCTCAAAATCTACCTACATATAATCATTACCTTTTGTTTAATCAAAAGTAGTTCAAAGTCATATCATCTTTTTTTATAGACTCACGCCTGTATTCCCGAAGGGGTAGGCAGAGGTGTAATATTACACCCACATTTAGCCATGAATTTTTAGGTCCCACGTAATAGGGGGCGAGCCTATTGCCGTTACCGGGCACATCACCAGGTTCCGTGCTGCTACTGAAAATTCGGAAAAACCCAGTAACACTTTTGCCCGACCCGGGAATCGAACCCAGAACCGCGGATCAGCAGTCGCATACGCTATCCACTGGACCACAGAGGCAGTCATATCAATTATTTTAAAATAATTGTATCACCGTTACACGCAAAAAGAAGAAAGATGATAAATATTTGATTGACAAGTTCTGTTAAGTATAAGTAACTAGACTTCGCCCGCGGCTCCGTTCGCATCAAACTTAAAAAGACATCCTCAGAAATCACTCTATCTTTCAGTAAAAACCGTACAAAAAATTCCTTAGGAATTTGCGTTTATCGTGTTTATACAGGCAAACAGAACGCGGCGGAAACTTTATTTTATAATACGTATAGATTGACAAATAGTGTAAAAGATCAGAAGTGACTTTATTTCTATTTTCAGTTGGTGCAACACATATTTATTATAATCCGAAAAACATCCTAATGTAGAGCCACACCTTCCCGCTACATCATGTAAAAGTACCTATCCAACACAGCTCGGTACAAGTAGAGGAAAAGTTTTATTAATTTGTGTTTTGGGCGTTACCACGAACACAGAAGTAAAGGCATGGACCGACGTCATGTCAATTTATCTGTGTTATCAATATACCACGGCTGATAAAATTATCACTTGCTGATACGGCGGCACCGAGGTACTGCGGCGCGCCGAATATACCTCAGTTTTACTTGTAGCTATTTTTAGTAATACTACATACTTGCACCGTGGATTTAGAATGGTTTTTGGATCTATGCATTGCATGAGGTTTGACGCTAGTACAGATAATATACTACTATATTAGTACTGGTACTAAAAATTTTGTTGTGTATGTAAGTTGGTAATATTTTCATGTCTATAAGGTGTGTTATTTATATAAAATACTATTTATCGGTTATACTTACTTTTCTTATCATAAAAGGAAGTTATTCTAAAGTTAATATTCTGTTATATCTGGATTAGAAAGCGGACTTCGGGCTCTAAAGGGTCTTGGTTGCAACCGTGATAACGTTGGGACGATGATAACGATTTGAAAATTTTATAGTCATCTCGTTCTAATGTAGGAAGTGTTATAGGTTTTGATTTTACGTTACAGTTCTGCAGGATGGGCTGCATTATTTCCGAGTGTTATATATTCTAGGCTATGATATTCTGTATGAAACAAGTTAGCAAGGCCATCGAGGCCTTATCGGTTTCATTGTCGAAAGTGAATGAAATGTACCTACATAGTAAACATACTGGTTTTCAGTGTACCGACGGGATCGCCTAAAAAATATACTGTAGACTAACTTATATAAAGTAGAAGTATATTATCAAGATTATTCCAGAGCAGTATAAATAGATAATTTAAATATTTTTAATGAGGTTTTCTTTGAAGATTGTAAATAAAGTAATCATTTTCCATTTAACCACATATAGATTTCTCCGTTACATACTTCCTTGCCATGCCTTTTCAATCATCGGCAAATTTGAATGAAAAGTTCCAGTAATCTGGTAACCAAGGTTAAGATTTTCTAATGTAAAATTAAGCCGAATTAAAATATTCTTTGTTAGAAGTAGAACATTGATCGTTATACAAAACATTAATCTTATAGGTACTTAACTGAAAATGTAAGTTTGTATATTAAAATATTTGTAGTGTATGAGACAGTTAGATGACAATGTTTTCCCTTTTTTTTTGGTTGTCGGTTTGGAAAATCCTCATGGAGTCCCACCGCCCTGGGGGAGGGCGAAGGGGACTGTCAGACTCTTACTGACTAAAAACCAACCCGTGTTCCTCATGTACCCGTGTGTCGGAGGGTGACTGGCAGACTCTTACTCTCTAAAAACCAACCCGTGTTCCTCATGTACCTACCCGTGTGTCGGAGGGTGATTGTCAGACTCTTACTGACTAAAAACCAACCCGTGTTCCTCATGTACCCGTGTGTCGAAGGGTGATTGTCAGACTCTTACTGACTAAAAACCAACCCGTGTTCCTCATGTACCCGTGTGTCGGAGGGTGATTGTCAGACTCTTACTGACTAAAAACCAACCCGTGTTCCTCATGTACCCGTGTGTCGGAGGGTGATTGTCAGACTCTTACTGACTAAAAACCAACCCGTGTTCCTCATGTACCCGTGTGTCGAAGGGTGATTGTCAGACTCTTACTGACTAAAAACCAACCCGTGTTCCTCATGTACCCGTGTGTCGGAGGGTGATTGTCAGACTCTTACTGACTAAAAACCAACCCGTGTTCCTCATGTACCCGTGTGTCGGAGGGTGATTGTCAGACTCTTACTGACTAAAAACCAACCCGTGTTCCTCATGTACCCGTGTGTCGGAGGGTGACTGGCAGACTCTTACTCTCTAAAAACCAACCCGTGTTCCTCATGTACCTACCCGTGTGTCGAAGGGTGATTGTCAGACTCTTACTGACTAAAAACCAACCCGTGTTCCTCATGTACCCGTGTGTCGAAGGGTCGGGTATCACCGAAGCATTCCTCGCTACCTCCCGACGGGTAATGGCCCGCCAGATGGTCAGGCGGGCCCCAAACAAAACCCCCTTGGCGGTGGATGAAGGTTCGGCCGGCTCCGCCGCCAAAACACCCAGCGGCCGCAGAGGATAGGGAAGACGGCAACGCAACACCGCATCTCCTCTTCCTCTGCGGCCCCACCGCGACGCAGCGACACGGTGCGGTCATTTGGTCGCGGGAGATAGGGCGCGCGGCAACGCAACACCGACACGCCTCTCCTCCCGCGAACGCGCCCGACTGCGAGGGACAGAAGAACTGTCCCTCGCACCCGCACCTTTGGACGCATCCTGCGCAGGCCTCCGTCAAGCCCACGCTAAGCGTCCATTCCCGGGATCTCGCTTAGCTTCACCGTGGGTGACCTAACCACGGTTACTAAGTCTCCCCACCACGACAAGGTGGAGATCCCACGGGGGTGAATGTTTTCCCTCTACTTAATTTACAAAACATACTTGGAATGCAAATATGAAGTTGTTTTTTTTCTCTTATTGTTAGGTAGATTTTTTTATATTTAGCTATGTATGTAATTTCATATTAAAAGTGTACGAATGTTTGTATAGACGATTATGTGCATGAACTTGATTTCTGTGATCGTCACTTGGGGTTACCAACTAACATCAGGATTGGTTTGAGGCTTATACCTCAACCAACATAAGCCGGAATGGTAACCTCATTTTTATAATATACCTCTTGGCTAAGAACTGTGACACAGTTCTCAAATTGTTAATTATTATACTGTTGTGTGTATATTATAAAAATAAATGCTTTCATTCATTCATTCAAAAACACGGCTGTAGCCTAATGGAGGCTTCCATGCATATCAGGTTTAAATTCACGGCGGTGCATACTCACTGGCTTTTCGAAGTTATAAGGAAGAATGAAACTTGCATATCTGAGAGTACTCCACAGTCTTCGAAAGACTTGTGAAGTCCGCCAATCAGCACTTCGCCAGCTTGGCGGACTTATATGTCCTTACCATTCTTATATCGAGAAAAGGCCCATGTCCAGCGGTAGGACAGTTTATAAACAAAGTAATATTTTTTTCTAAATAATTATATGAAATCCGACAATCCCTTACAAGCACGTGAATCTATCAACAGCGTTCCACAGTTGTAATCGAAATAATAAGTAATCAACAATGATAATAAGTGGTCACTATCAATCAGTATCGTGACGACCGCGTTGTAAAACCTCGTCCATGTAATAAAGTACGTGTCGTACCTATATATACACCGTCCACTCCACTCTTTACTACGCACTCCATGTGATGCGAATCAGTACCTAACTTTTACCTAATAATATTCTATGACGATACTTGTATAAGGAAAAGTACTTTGTTTGTTACTGCTGCTAATGGACTGGAATTGTCCTGATGTAATCTGTATTATATAAAATTCATGCGTGACTGGCTCACAGACAAGCCACAGCCGAAACTATTTAAACTGGCCCGTATGAGTTAGATACCATCAATCACATTATCTAGTGGTGAATACCGTACAAAAATTCGTTCAGAAGCTTTTGAGTAAACGGTGTTCATAGAGTCAGATAGGACGGTCGCAGGATTTCAAATTTTATCATAAACTTGTATGTAAAAATTAAAATGAAAAAAAAAGGAAAAAGCATTTATCCTGACACACATCGTTTACAATTACAATAATACAAAACTTCTGCCAAACTGCAAAACAGTTTGTTGGCATCTGCCAACAAACTGTCTGAGCTACATCTGTAGCTCTCTTTTAACAGATCAGGTGTAGTCTTATAGCCTAATAATAAACATTTAAATCTTTTTCATTTGTTAATGAAAAACATCTAAAAGATTTGGATTAAGTGCATAATATGTATATCTGAGGTATTATTTGTGTCTGAGGTATATAAACTCAAACTATCAAAGGGTATTTAGAATGAGATTTATAAAAGTTTTCAAAGTCAAATAACTAGTTGTTCATTATAAATTTGTAACAAGTATTTTGTTAATTTATGTTTACCTAAATGAGGATCTTGTAGCACAGTGCTCTATATCAAATGGTATATTGTTATATTATTATATTGTGGGAATCAAGAATTTTCTGCATCTTTTGCCAAAGTAGTTAATAAAGTTAGGGACTTTATACCGTTTTATAATTCGATTCCTTTGAGGTCTAGTATGTACTAAGTTAATTTTAAATTAAAATGAATTTAAAATTGTTCTAACGCTGTCAACAGCACCACTTTCTTATGATTTGGCAGCATTTTACATTCCAAAAAAAGTTCTTCATAATTACTATTTTTACATCGATTTTAGTGTTTTTGTCGACTAATAATTTTATGAATCCAATTTGTATAGCTTTTATTTTATCTAAATAGGTTTTAAACGTATTAGGTACCATAGCATGTAGCTGGTATCTTTAGGCCTGTCAAATAACGGACTTTTTTCTTCATACATGCATATGCTCACGCCTTTTTCCCGTCGGGGTAGGCAGAGACCACAGAACGCCACTTGCTTCTCTCCTTACAAACCTCACGCACTTCCTCTACGTTCATTACTATTTTTATACATGTTCACCAGTTACGGGTGCTTCGGACATTTCCGTAATTGTTTCATTAACAAAATAAAAAAGAGAATGATAAATATTAATGCGTTGACTATCTTCTTATAGATTTTATCATGGTCAGTAATTAATTATATTTTGCTTTATCTATTGGGTACTTGCTTCTTCTCCAGAGGTGTGTGTTTGTTATTTTAACACGCCACTTCGGTGAAGATCGTAGCATATTAAACTAGTAACATTACACATATTTAAATGTAAAATGATTTTCTTTTTATAAATACACAAAAGGATGTCCGCAGCTAGGACCAGCCTTTTTTAAATGTAACTATTTGTGCCAAATTTGAGCTTCTTGCGCCTTATAGTTTTGGCTGTAATTTGTCTGTCAGTTAGTCAGTAACGCAAGAATTTTATAAGTATTTATAGATTTAGGTATAGGTACCTACTTTCACTTTATATATTTTTTTTGTTTTATTATCTAGAGTGGAGACCGCGCCTTGGCAAACTTAGTGTAGTACGCCCTCGGGCTAGGTGGAGTGACGATATACGCAAAGTCGCTGGCAGCGGCTGGACACGAAGAACCGAAAATCGGGCTCAGTGGCGTGCCATTGGAGAGGCCTATGTCCAGCAGTGGATTACGGCAGGCTGATGATGATGATGATCTATTTATTTTTCTGGAAGATTAACTTTACTTTTGTAAGATAACATTGCTAATCTCTTCTATTCCTACCTAGTTCCTCCTTCAACTAAATACATTAACAGTGAATTCTCGGTTTTTCTTGTGGTAGAGTTACTCTCCTTACAGCTTAACCGCACCGCAGTGCCTACTATCCAGAGAATTCAAAGTTGTGTGTTAGTGTTTATATTGTTGCTTTTCGACCAATTAGATCATTGGAGGCCCAGATCTTTCTTCCTATTTCTCTTTATTTTACAAAAAAATACCGTCACGCGCTTCTAAACATCAAATACTGCAAAATGAGTTTATTTTATACCTACCAATATAGAATTCAACAAGGAGGCACTAGCAAAAAACACTAAAGATAAACCAATTTGAAGTTAACTATTGTCGGAGTGTTGAGGAAAATTTTCTATTATTGGTATGCATGGTAAAGTTATACGTAGGTACCTAACTCTTTTCAGAACGTCGGGGAAGTTACAAGTGCGGACGCTAAATTTCATTCAAGAATTTCTACCAAGTAGGTAGGTATTTTTGTCAGTAGGTAATATTATAGGTAGGTACTTAGAGTTTGCGTATCGTGGGTTAGATTTCTAGTATTAATTTATCTATTTTGCGCTATGTTGTATACCTAATTGTATAGTTGTAATGTAAGTAAGTAGCCGTAAAATAATTAATTTTATTTATTTGAATAACTGTGCATAGGGTTCCCACCAAGATCTTAGGGTCCCAAGCCAACCTCACCTGCAAGTGGTGCACTTGCCGATCAACGGACGAGGCTCTGGCAAACAAAATATCCCGATAAGCGGCAATAGGCTCGCCACCTATTACGTGGGATCAAAACCCTGGCGAAAAGTAGGCGTTTAATATGCCTCTGCTTACCCCTTCGGGAAAACAGGCGTGAGTCTATGTATGTATGTAAATAACTGTCCACTCTCTCCTGCTATCTAGTTCTTAGGCAAAGTAGAAATAATATAGCATAATATTTTTTGGTCTAAAGAGAAAATTGACAAATGAAGGCATAGGCTATATTACCACCTATTCATATCTAATGTAACTGGTAAGTAAGTACCTATGCATGATTTTATAATATTTTGTATTTATTTTAAATTGTAGTTAGACATCCTACTGTAGAAAAGGAAAAGCAAGCAGAATATATGTACCTATAATATAACCAAAACACTATATAGACTATCTATATAAAAATATGATGGTAGAGAATTTAAGATTATTAATATAAGCACCTACCTACTTACCAACTGGTTTGTGTAAATTAATAAAATAAAGGGTATAAACCATCTTTCAATTTTTTTAATGGATGAGACATTCCAAATGGCTTAGTTGATGTAAAAAATAACAAGAAGACGAGAGCTTATGCACAACAAAATACTATAGGTACCTACACAATTATTTTGTAGCTGCAGTTATTTATTTAACTAAATATTTCTTTTATGCCCTTGCATTTAATAAAATAGCGCACTAAACGTCAAAACGTTTTAAGTAACCCAATAATAAAATGAGCAAACAACAAATGATTATTTACCATCAGGCACTATCGCGAAGCAAAGGGGAAAGAAATTCCCAAAATACCTATACTTTCCATACAAAATTAAAACCCAATAGGTATTCCTGTAATAAATTAGGTACATGATTGAAATGTTTTTACACTACGCTGTAAAAATAATATATCTACTAACTAAATATACTTTTTATAAGTTCTATTTGTAATGCGGTATGTGGCCCTCACTCCAGCGGAAGTAGGATTAGGATTTAATTCAATATTCATGTTCAAACGATATTTTAAAAGTGTCTGAGAAGTATGAATGATACATTTCGAATAGTCGAATAAATATTTCATTTAGCTAATGACTTTTATAATAACTTCAAACAAGATAGCCAACTAATTTATTAAAAATAATTTCAATTTATTTCATTTAGGCTACAGCGTAGCACATCTAAACGTCACAACAGTTTTATACCTATCCGTCATGCGCAAATAATAATTAATTGCTGCATATTGAATATCTATTAATAGGGATACCTAAGTATGTATTCACCACTAAGGAAGGTTCGTGAAGCCTTATTTTATAATGAGAGGGGTGAACTTCCCAGTTTGCCTCTCTCATTATAAAATACGCCTGAGGGTCTAGGTAGACAGTAAAGTAAACTAGATGTTTTCCCAAATGCGAACTGCCACAACGTTTAATTAAATAACTAATTAATTTAATAAATATTAAAAAAAATATAAACGCTGTGATTTGAGCAGTAGCCGCGTTACAATAAGATACAATAAATGTTCTCATTTCTTACAGTGACTTTTATTTTAGGTTGCCTAAGCGAAATAGTTAAAACAATCATAAAAGCTAACATTTTTTTCTCGTAAATAATTTGAATATAGATATGAATAAACTGCAGTCTCAATAACCAATTCTTGCATTATATTTCCGACCTAATATACCTACACAATTTCCATATGAGTTATACCTAAATTAATCACAAATTATACCCAAAGAACAAAACTGACAAGAACTTCTTCCGTAACTACCTAAACAAACAGCTCTCATTTCGAGTGTAAGAATGAATGCTCTTACGTTCACAAAAGAAGAGTAGAAGCAGGTGACATCTTTACTCTACTTTTACATTTTACTCTACTTATAAGGACTTATTAGAACAGCTCGTTAAAATGTCAAGGAAGAAATTGCGGGTTGAACCAAATAACACCAAGAAGACCCACTTCCCACCAGTCTTCTGCACCGGAAAATAAGGGGGTTAATATCTGGTCATTCCATAACGATATAGAGCGCAGGAGTACAGCATGCAACCCCATAATATTCATATAAAAACAGCAAAAGGAACTGTTTTAATTTGGCTACATGAAAACATGAATGTTACTCTCTTTTTAGCAAATACCTGTAGGCTTACAAGAACGGCACAGAACGTAAGAGGTACCTACTTTATAAACAAATACTTGGTGTGTTGACAAGGAAACAAATTCTGTTTATAATTTTGTGTGTACGTGAACTCTATTTTGGTGGCTACGTGGCTTATAGATCTGAATCTTAGCGTCAACACAAAGTACGTAGAGTCGGATTTTCTGTCCAACCTGTGATAAACATTGGGCAACATGTGACAGCGGCATACTTACAGTTGAACGGTGAAGCGCGGGACAGTCGGTGTTTGGTCGCCGCTGATTCCTCTGCAGGTTTTCACAGTGTGTGTACACGAAATCCGATGAGATCCGTCATAATCTGGTACAAGCCGCGGGATTACGCGCGTCCACCCGTACCCGGCCGTCACCCACTAACGTAAACACAGAGAACAAACCGAATACGAATCCGATACCGATAAATCAAAGTGCACGATCGCGGCGACGTCGCTTATCCGCTAAATCCTGTCGGGATCGCGTAAAAAATACTAGTATTAAAAACAGTCTTAAGTGGGCTTACGTACGCGGCGCGGTGCGGCCCGCGGTGGCTCTAATCTCGGCCACTTCCCGGAGCAATTTGAACCTAACTCCACCACTCTATACATCATCCGGCGGGCGCCCGCCCACCGAGCCGGCCCGCCGACCGCGCAAGCCCCTACCTACGTCTCGCTTACACACACCCAAACCACCTATATCTGTCTCCCTCCCCCTGAAATCTCGCCACACTGAAAATTCAGTGCGTGGTTCTGCGGTGCGCGGGGCGGGGGACGCAGTCAGCTGGCCGAACTTGTGCGAATAAAATCGACTTTTTATCGGCTCGATGACGCTTCGTGACGTCACTGTTTACTTCTGTCCGTGAAGTGTGGACACTAGATCTTTGACGGACTACCATGACGTACTACCATTCACATTTATACGTGATACACATTTTTTCTTTAGTTTGAACGCAGTGGGCTTTTATAAAGCATGCTTGTCTAAGGAAATAAAGTTGAATGGATCTTGGAGATATTACTTTTTTATATTTGTTGTAGTTTACTGAATTAGCAAAATAGAAGTTCCTATTTGGAGGGTAAGTTCATCGGGGTTCATCAGCTCCTTCTAATAAATGTTGTTATAAAAACACATTTAAATGGTGCAATATGTTTTCCTTATAGCGTAAAATAATTGCAGTTTAAATCGCGGCGTGCACCCGAGTGGGGCGCAATAAATCGCTTGGCGCTCTCGGCTCGCTCTCGCTACGTAAACAGATCGCGCGCATTAACCGCGCGTCGGCGTACATAAAGAGAGCGGTATAAATATAAAGTTCCCACTCGCCGCCGCGCAAACTTAGCTAAACAACGCCATAATTGCCTTCATTACTTAAATTACTGAAATTATTTATTCAAAAAGCTGGCAACATTTAGCCGCGGGTGGCCCCTCCTACTTTATCGGTGGTGACCAATGGGCGCGCGTGATGTGTGTGTGGGCGGGGCGTGCGCCAATATGGCGGCAACCTTCCCGTAGCGCTCGCTCCTGTACGGCCGGGCCGCGTCGCCGGTGCTTGCTGTTTCAGTCTGTTTTCACGCGTCGACTTTCACGTGTTTTCGAGTGGTTAATTAGTTTGGCATTGTTAATGAGTGCGACCGTAGCAGGCAGCGGTGCGTAGTGGTGGCTACGCGGGCGCTACGCGGCGGCTACGGGCCTACAGCGGACCCGGAACGTCGGCCGTCGCGAATGCGCCGACGGCAACATTCCGACGGACAATAACTAAAAACTTGTTCATAATAATTACCTACCCTAATACTGAATACACCTATCTCAACTAGTAATTTAAATTAAAGCATGTCTCCTAAAATACATTTGAAAAGCAATTAGGTACTTATTTGAGCAACTAACTAAAACCATACCTACTGATAGGTACCTGTACCTAATAAAACACATACATAAAAAAATTCTAATGAGATAATGAGTTCGTGTTAGCTAACAATATAATGTTACAATTTCATTGTTACCTATTCTGTGTGAGCTTGAGACGTGCTTCATAATAATAATATCCTAAAGTTCAAATGTAGGTACTTAGGTAGGTAGCAACTTCATTAATTACCTACCAAAGTTTAAATGATATAAAATGTGTGCTCTCATAACCAATTGGATGGTAGGTATTAATTAGGTATGAATCAAGGGCAAATAGCATTAGCCATGAAAGTCAGCGCTCTACATTAGAATTAAGCTAAGTACCTATTGTTTAAAAAATATTTCTTAATCTTCTATAAACAATAGGTTCTCTAAACTCTTTCTAGAAACTATTGTCTGTCCTACTTCAAAAGACACTGCGTCTTAAGGAAACTAACTTTCGTTCTTTTTTATTGCTAGCATCCTAATAGGGATTCAGGTTTGGCGCAGCCCTACTAACTAACATAAAAATACGTAATTGTTTATGGCAATGATCATAACATAAATAGGTATAGACTTTAGCATCAAACTACAGTGCTTACAAGCATTCGTGTTACAGCTATGAGAAGAAGTTTGAAAACAGATTTGGATGTACCTAGATAGGTACCTGCTTTGTATAACGGAGTTACCTACCTACGAAATTAGAAAGCATTATTAAGTACCTGTATCTTTAATTATTTTTTTCATGGACACACGCCTGTATCCCCGAAGGGGTAGGCAGAGGTACACCTCTGCCTACCCCGGCAATTCATGGCGAAATGTGGGTGTAATATTACACCTACATTACGCCATGAATTTTTAGGTCCCACGTAATAGGGGGCGAGCCTATTGCCGTACCGGGCACATTACCAGACTCCGTGCTGTTACTGAAAATTTCCTAACGGAAAAACCCAATAACACTTTGCCCGGCCCGGGAATCAAACCCGAGACCTCCCAATCCCACGCGCACATTTATGCCGCGAGACCAACGAGGCAGTCCTGTGGCTGTAGGTATCTTTAATTGATTTCCATTTCAGTACTAATTGGTAAGTAAGTACAAGCATTAAGTACTTATATTAAAAGGTTAATTCAATATTTATGTGATTGGTACACTTAGAGGAATGTGTCAAAGAAAACAGCGAAAACCCTAGGGTGATATTTCGTGGCGTTTATAATTAAAGGATCTAAGTATTTATTTAGTCTGTTAACAATTCACTAGGACTTGTGACTAGTTGCCAAGGATACTCAACAACTAACAGCAATCACTTAGGTGCTTACTAATAATATACTCGTACATAGATATTATAAATGCATGAGTGAATGTCCCTACTAATGGGTACCTAATAAACCAATAAAGTGTCTGTACCTATGTAACCTCTATGTATGTATGTTCCCATCAAAATGGTTAAACCAAATTTAATGAATTTCAGCATACGTATTTAGGTACAAATACTTAGATTGGACTTTGGAGAATTGCACAACATACAGTTATCATACTTACATACATACCTAGGTACATCCTATACCATACATACATAGACATTTGTTACAAAAATAAAACTCATAGGTATTGAAATAGAGGTTGATAGTTACTATGGAAGAACTGTTAGGGATCTTGTAATTAAAGGGCACAAACTTGTTTTTTTTTGTATAAGGTTCTCTGTAATAACGTAGGTACGTACTTAGTAGTAGGACAGTAACTAAATATTAGTTGCAATAGGTAAGGTAACCATCGATATCACAGAACTTCTTCTATCGGCGATTTTGGAGGCTTGTATTAATTGGGATTACCCAATTGACGCGTGCGTATATGTTTTGTTACTTATACCTTCCTGTCTAAATATAACGATTGACTACGCTATTTCAGTCTCACTTCATAAGGCGGATGCAGCCATCGGACTGTGTTTTATTAGTATTACTAGGAAGCCCTACTGATTTCGCACCGGTAATACCTATAGCTCATATATCTTTCTCTTAGAGTTATCCCAGTTTCAATCTGGGGTCCGCTTACTAGTCTAACCGGATTTGGCTGAATATTAGCTTTTCCACGGAGCGACTGCCTGTCTGACCTCCGCAACCCGAAGGGATAGCGATATTCCATGGTTTAGACTAGTGTCAGTTTATTTAGAAGGTACTGACGGCCTGTAACAACTGTCAAAGATCTTCATGACAACCGGGACCGACAGCTTAACGTGCTCTCCGAGGCACGGGACAAGCGATAATTAACAATGCAATACGCACATAACTTCGAAAAGTCATTAGTGCGCGCCGTGGATTTGAACCTGATACCCTCTGCATGACAGTCTGTTGGTATATCCACTCGGCTATCGCTGCCTTTAGCTCATATATAATTTACAAAAAACCTTTACAAATATAACATTTAGGTAATAAAACTTAGCCTTCCTAATTAAACACTCTGTCTCTGGGTGAAAACCGCATGAAAATCCGCTGCGTACTTTGCGAGTTTATCGTGAACAGGCATACCGACAGAGACTTTTGAGAGAGATTATTGTAATTTCTGCAATACGTAGAAATTAGTACACACAACTTACGGCGTACCTATCAATATATTTTATAGAAGAATACCTAAATACTAGTAGATGACTCATATAGCTAATCGTCCATTTTGCATTGCATATAAAATAAAGCTTATTGAGCAGTAGTAACAGGTCTTTACAATGATTTTATTATTTTTTTCATCATCATCAGCCCCTTACTATCCACTGCTGCCTGGGCCTCTCCTTTGAAAGGAGGAATTGGCCTACTATACCACGCTGGCCAAACGGGTTGGTATAGGGTTTGTATCAAGTTTTCCTTCTCTTACAGTGCTGTTCGCTGCATAATATGCTCCCTCTGTCGGCTCTTACGACACCCATGCAATGATATGGAGTGGTGACATTCCGTATTCTTAATCCGTCACCACACGTTTGACGTGACGGATGGACGTTTTTCATATGATAGTTCAAAAACTGCATTGCCTACTTGAATTGGCTAACGACTTGATTAAGGCGGGACATTAACCACTGGTCAACGATGCTACCCCGGAGGCCGTAAATTTGATTCCCACTTGGAACAAAGATTTGATGTTTCACATAACTAATGAGTATATTTTTTAGCCTCGATGTAATCGGTCTATCTATACTATACTAATAGGTATATAAAGCTGAAGCGTTTGTTTGTTTTGTTTGGTTGAACGCACTAATCTCAGGCACTACTGGACCGATTTCAAAAATTCTTTCAGTGTTAGATAGCCCGTTTATTGAGGAAGTATATAACATCACGCTATAAGCCACGGGAGCGGAGCAGTAGCCTTAAATAACGTGGGTGTAACCGCGGGCTCATCTAGTAATAGATATTTGGAAATACATAAATGTATGTTTACCAGTTATCTCGTGGCCTTATTACAGACAGTATCTATTTTGGGATGACATAATCGTGTATGAGTTTTCGGAGAATAAATCCAAATACCTATTATCTACTTACCACTAGTTAATGATATCAATATTACTATGACACTATCTCTAGTGCCTATTACGAGCATTACATTTGTATTCTAGTATGTACCTACAATACCTACACTACTTACTTATATTATCATCGATTAGATTTCACCTGTTTATTATTCATCTACCTATTACAAAAGTAGGTGGCTATCATTTTTGTTATGCCTGTAGGTACCTATGCCCGTGGCATTAATTTGTGTTTATGATTACAGCATTCGTTCCTTAGTTACATCCCAGGCCAGAAAATAAGTCAACCTGAAATTAAATTATTTTTAAACGACGTTGGCTGAGTTGCATGTAACAATTTGTGTGATGTTTTTTTTTTATTATTTATGTTTTTTATGGTTTTTATAGCGGCAAACGAGCCGACGGATCGCCTGATGGTAAGGAATTACCGCTGCCCATGGACACAAGCAACACCACAGGAGTCACGAGTGCGTTGCCGCCCCTTGGGGTTGGGAAAAGGAATAGGATGAGGAGTGGGATGAAGGAGAAGGAATTGTGGGAGAAGAAAAGTGATTATTGTAATAAGCTGCATAAAATTTAACAGTTAAAATAAACCAATAGCATTATGGCCATTCCTTCGGACAGCAGTCACAATGGAGTGACTAACAGACTGCCAGGCAGAGGATCACAAGTTCGAACCAGCGGCGCACACGACTGACTTGTCTGCCAAGTCCGTAATAAATTGTTGAGTATCGCTTACCAAACCGTGAAGTAAAATATCGTGAGCAAAACCTGCATGTATGAGGGTTCTTGATAAACATGTGAAGTCTGCCAACTCACATTTGGGCAGCGCATAGCGGACTATGGCTTATCCCTTCTCATGATGTGAAATGGCTCGTGCCCATCAGCGCGATAGGTTTAAACAAGTATTATGATGGTGCTGATGATTCAATCTTTCGCAGGTAAACTTACTTTTAATTTTCTTATTATAGGCAGTTTCCAATTACATCATTATTTACTAAATATTGAAACCATTAAAAGCCAGCTTGGAGTTTAATAATTATTAAAAGGCACAAGAAACGACTTTACATTACAAGAAATATACATATTGTGTTCCTAGTAGGTAAATAGATAATAAATACCATTAGAAATATAATTTGTAAGCCTTATTCAATCCTTCGCAGATTTACTAATATCCACAAGACGTAATATAAATCGTATGAATAAATCAAAGGTTCATTGCCAAAACAATGTAGTCAAAATAATTTTTAATAGGTACATAAAACTTATGACACTGCACGACATCCGAAGGCAGAACTCGCACTACAACTGTAAGTCCAAATTTAGACCTGAAAGTCAATGAAACCAAAAACCATGAATAAAATACCAGTTAGAAAAAAAGGACCAATAATAAGCTATAGTGGAGCATATGTGTTTCTATAAATAAGTGTCTATTAATAAATATAACACATGTTGGATATTACATCATAAGTTAATGCGTTAAGTAGTTAACAACAAAATACGCTTGATTCTAAGGGTTACAAGGTTTTGCGAATGGCTACCAGTTTCTTGGACTTTACACGACACTGTCTGCACAAAACAATTCGGAAAATTCTTTACAAATATTACTGAAGTGCAAATGTGTTTCTTTTAATAAATGTCTTTAAATAAACGTAACACATGTTGAACATTACTTCAAACAAAACGCATCATTAACACCAAGACACGTAATTATGATGCCAAGGTATTAGGTGGTTTTGTGAATGGCTAACCATTCTCTGTAAGTACCTACTTTACAGCATATTTTCTGCACAAACGAACGCCGAAAAATCCTTAAAATACTTATATTTAAAACATTTTTATCTACATAAAAACGGAGCACTAATGTGATGATGAGCTAATCTGTGTTTTCTAGAACGATAACAGCTTCGTCTCGAGGAACGGATTTTTTTTAAGAAATTCCAATCACAAGAATTCTCAATAAGTAGGTACATACAAATACAACAGAATCCAAAATTGGTGTATACGACTGATTCGAATACCATAATCAAAAGTCGTTGTTTAGGACCAAGTTACATGAAGATTGGTTCAGGGGCTTAACTGCTTCACAGAAATTCAGTATTATAAACATAGCTTGTTCTAATACTAGGTACTTAGTAGAGTAGCAGCCAAAAAATATCAAAGGACTCTACTACTTCTCTTCAAGGAACACGGTTGTTCTTTGATGTTTGCTGAAATAACAGTACTTATTTGTAATATCTATTGATATTTTTAAAACGACGTCATGTTAAAGCACGCAGCCATACATAAAAAGGCACTATCTTTAAAAATCATGTCTACGATAGCATAGCAGTGCAGTGGTGCAAATTCAATAACTGGAAGGGTTGTGGATTGTCATGGGAACTTATGGAAATTCTTACTTTAAGTTTTGTAAAAAATCACCTTTAAAGCGACATAACTTTTTCACCTTTATATATAACAACATCATAACGTAGTCAAAAATATCATCACACCTAAAAATAAAATCCTTCCACAGTAAAAAAAATCAAAAACAACAAAACAAAGACATAAGGTCATTAAACATGCACTGATCGACACACCCTCCACCCCCTCCCTCCAACGATAATGGATAGTGTACCCTCTTTATTGCCACTAAAGCATGCGCATTACATTCACATTCGTGTCTAAATTTATGCCATATTACAATCATAATGGATTTTGTCTATATCAGAATATTCGTAAGCTTAAAACGTGCATATATGATTTCGGCTTCTGGGACTATCAGCCTCGTGAGAAACAAATGTAATGTTAAAAATTCAATTAACAAATTTCCTTAGCATATTTTGCTAGTACCTGTAACACATCCCTGTGGATGATGATGACGATGATAATGATGATGACGATGACGGATAGATATAGACTTGTCCGTGTGGTGACGGATTAAGAATACGCAATGTTACCACCCCATATCATCCCATGGGTGTCGTAAGAGCCGACAGAGGGACCATACTATGCAGAGAACAGCACTGTAAGAGAAGCAAAACTTAAAACAAGCCCTATACCAACCCGTTTGGCCAGCGTGGTATAGTAGGCCAATTTCTCCATTCAAAGGAGAGGCCTAGTCCAGCTGTGGACTGTAAGAGGCTGATGATGATGAGATATAGACTGTCTAACTGCTGGGCGCCTCTTGTTACTATCATAAGGGTCTAGCCATCGTGGATACTCTAGCCAAAAGCGAGTTTGCAGACTAGCCAGATATCAGAACTGACGCTATATTGTCGCACGTATAGCGTGAGTTGCCTTGCTGTTCGAAATATATCGCCAAAGATAAGCAACGCTTGCACAGGTCACCACTTAGATCGGTGACCGAGTGTGGCATTTACATCGGAGCGCTAGGTACTGCAAAAGCTGTCGGTCTCGGTTCATTGTCTCCGGATGTGAATCGTTAGGACATGTCGAAGGCCTTTGAGGTCTGAAAACAGCGACTACAGAGTTGATGTATTGAATTATTTCTCTGTTAAGTAGACGTGAATTTAAATAAATCTATGAAATGATGAGTTAAAAATAGTCAGAAGTTACACGCAATATGAGTTTAGTAGAATATACTGGTACGGGTATATTTTATTCCTTTCTCGAAAAGTGTTTACCTCGCATGAGGCAATATCATATTAATATCGAAATGCCAGTCAAGCTGTCTCCATCTAATTAGTAATTCTAAAATGCTTGTAACTAGCACAATATGAAAGTAAATGCCATGTAGTTTTCAAGATCCGTAAGTTATATATTATATATCTTGACGACCGGTTGGCACAGCGGAAGTGTAAGCGACTGCTACGCCGAAGGTCGCGGGTTCAATTCCCGCTCAAGTCAAACATTTGTGTACATGGACATGGATGTTTGTCTTGGTCTGGGTGTTTTTATGTATAATATGTAGGTATATATTTACAAAAAAAAAGTATATAAGTATTTTTATCCATTATCTAGTACCCATAACACAAGCTCTGCTTAGCTTGGGACTAGATGGTGATGTGTGTATGTGGTAGAATATTATTATATTTTTACCTACTTATAAGACTATTTACAATAATGATATTAAATTCACATACGGCCAACTGATGCCAATCATAATTATAGCTCGTCAGTACCTCTGAATAAACTCACACTGGTCTAAACCATGAAATATCGCTATCACTTCGGGTTGCGGAGGTCAGACAGGTAGTCGCTTTGTGAAAAGCTAATGTTCAGCCAAATCCGGTCAGACTAGTAAGCAGACCACGGGTTAAAACTGGAATAACGCTTGTAGGATGATGACAGAAGCCGCGAGCAGGAGCTAGTACAAGACATTTCACCTATAATTAAAAAATAATTATTCAATTCAGATCCGATACAACCACCTTATAATAGTAGACAAATAAAATCCAATATTATTGAATAGGCTTTTAAATACATATGCATTTAAATAAAAATGTAATCGTTAATAACATATAATACCTACTTGAAAAACTTAAAGTTCAAAGTAAAGCCGTTTCAAGCAACAATCAATCTTCTAATTATAATCCAAGTATATAATTAGGCATCCATACTATCTCCGAACTTATTTGGTGCAATGAACAATAGGTATGACTTGTATTTTAATGCAGATTTTATTTTGTGTAATCAACAGATAACGCATTTGGCTCGAAATTTTTATTGCTTGTAATTTTAATATTTTATTTTGGGTATTTGTGCCCAATGAGCTAATATTAAGTATGTACTACTACCTACTATGCGATGAAAAAGAGTGACCGTGAGTTTTATTGCCCGTTCTTGCTCATGGTTCCACGCCCTTGCTTTGCGAACGTGGCAGTAAATGTCAATGTAGAAGCTTTAAGTAAATATTTTTTTTAATTTGACGTTCATAAGTGTCACTTTGTGATTTCAATGAATAAAGGATTTTGACTTTGACTTTACTCATATGCTTTACCATGACTCAAATACAAAAATGTAGGTAGCAATATTTTAATTACAAGGATTACTTTTGGGGTGTGAAATAAAAATAACGAAAAAAAGCTTTTTCACCACAGAATATTCGTAAGCTTAAAACGTGCATATTATATGATTTCGGCTTCTGGGACTATCAGCCTCGTGAGAAACAAATGTAATGTTGCAAATTTACTTTACTTAGCATATTTGGCTAGAACCTCATAGTCATTATCATCTCTGTGGATGATGATGACGATGATGAGATACTATACAGATAGATATAGACTGTCTGACTGCTGGGCACGGGCCTCATGTCGCTATGAGAAGGCTTATGGAAGGAAAGAGGAACTCACCATGCACCCTCGGATTGACCACCCCAACTATTACAATAGAAAAAGGTTGACAATACCGAACTCCTCTAAAAGGATAACGGATATAGGAATGGTATGGGTTCCAGGAAGATACCTGACTTGCAGTATCCCGCTGCATGCGCCGACTATTCTTCGACACGTGTTTCGCCTCTGCACGAGGCATCCTCAGCTGCAGCGATGGGCAACGACTGAGCCTAACAAACTGACTGAGCTTCAATCAACTATACTATGAGAAGGGTCCAGCCATCGTGTACACGCTAGCCAAAAGCGGGTTTGCAGACTAGCCAGATAGCAGAACTGTCGATATATTGTCGCACTCATAGCGTGAGTTGCCTTGCTGTTCGAAATAGATCGTCAAAGATAAGCAACGCTTGCACAGGGCGCCACTTAGATCGGTGACCGTGTGTGGCATTTACATCGGAGCGCTACCGTGCTTCGGAGGGCACGTAAAGCTGTCGGCCCCGGTTCTTGTCTAAGGTTAAGGATCGTTAGGCCATGTCGGAGGCCTTAGGGCGGTCTGAAAACTCCAACACCAGAGTTGGCCACACACTCACACGTAAAAACAAAATCGGAGCGCTAGGTACTGCATAACCTGTCGGCCTCGGTTCATTGCCTCTGGACGTGAATGGTTAGGACATGTCGAAGGCCTTTGAGGTCTGAAAACAGCGACTACAGAGTTGATGTATTGAATTATTTCTCTGTTAAGTAGACGTGAATTTAAATAAATCTATGAAATGATGAGTTAAAAATAGTCAGAAGTTACACGCAATATGAGTTTAGTAGAATATACTGGTACGGGTATATTTTATTCCTTTCTCGAAAAGTGTTTACCTCGCATGAGGCAATATCATATTAATATCGAAATGCCAGTCAAGCTGTCTCCATCTAATTAGTAATTCTAAAATGCTTGTAACTAGCACAATATGAAAGTAAATGCCATGTAGTTTTCAAGATCCGTAAGTTATATATTATATATCTTGACGACCGGTTGGCACAGCGGAAGTGTAAGCGACTGCTACGCCGAAGGTCGCGGGTTCAATTCCCGCTCAAGTCAAACATTTGTGTACATGGACATGGATGTTTGTCTTGGTCTGGGTGTTTTTATGTATAATATGTAGGTATATATTTACAAAAAAAAAGTATATAAGTATTTTTATCCATTATCTAGTACCCATAACACAAGCTCTGCTTAGCTTGGGACTAGATGGTGATGTGTGTATGTGGTAGAATATTATTATATTTTTACCTACTTATAAGACTATTTACAATAATGATATTAAATTCACATACGGCCAACTGATGCCAATCATAATTATAGCTCGTCAGTACCTCTGAATAAACTCACACTGGTCTAAACCATGAAATATCGCTATCACTTCGGGTTGCGGAGGTCAGACAGGTAGTCGCTTTGTGAAAAGCTAATGTTCAGCCAAATCCGGTCAGACTAGTAAGCAGACCACGGGTTAAAACTGGAATAACGCTTGTAGGATGATGACAGAAGCCGCGAGCAGGAGCTAGTACAAGACATTTCACCTATAATTAAAAAATAATTATTCAATTCAGATCCGATACAACCACCTTATAATAGTAGACAAATAAAATCCAATATTATTGAATAGGCTTTTAAATACATATGCATTTAAATAAAAATGTAATCGTTAATAACATATAATACCTACTTGAAAAACTTAAAGTTCAAAGTAAAGCCGTTTCAAGCAACAATCAATCTTCTAATTATAATCCAAGTATATAATTAGGCATCCATACTATCTCCGAACTTATTTGGTGCAATGAACAATAGGTATGACTTGTATTTTAATGCAGATTTTATTTTGTGTAATCAACAGATAACGCATTTGGCTCGAAATTTTTATTGCTTGTAATTTTAATATTTTATTTTGGGTATTTGTGCCCAATGAGCTAATATTAAGTATGTACTACTACCTACTATGCGATGAAAAAGAGTGACCGTGAGTTTTATTGCCCGTTCTTGCTCATGGTTCCACGCCCTTGCTTTGCGAACGTGGCAGTAAATGTCAATGTAGAAGCTTTAAGTAAATATTTTTTTTAATTTGACGTTCATAAGTGTCACTTTGTGATTTCAATGAATAAAGGATTTTGACTTTGACTTTACTCATATGCTTTACCATGACTCAAATACAAAAATGTAGGTAGCAATATTTTAATTACAAGGATTACTTTTGGGGTGTGAAATAAAAATAACGAAAAAAAGCTTTTTCACCACAGCAGCACAAACATGCCGCTTTTGCTGCGAGACAACAGTGAACAAAACGCGATTTTGATTCGAACGTGAGGCAAAGTAGCTTTTTAATTTTTCAATCTTCAGTGCCACGAATTGACATTGTTCAGCCACAAAGGACATTGGGCGTATTCCGATCCGGTCGCGGACATTGACGAACTTGGTATCAAATGAAAGAGCATGAATGCTCTTACCAGTACATACGAGATTTTTTTTTGAAATCCATGGGAGGACAAAGTTAGAGCTAGAAATATATTTATAAAAAAGTAAAAATCTTATACTCTATTGAGGTAATATTATTTTCACCACAGCAGCTCAAACATGCCGCTTTTGCTGCGAGACAACAGTGAACAAAACGCGATTTTGATTCGAGCGTGAGGCAAAGTAGCTTTTTAATTTTTCAATCTTCAGTGCCATTGATCATGAATTGACATTGTTCAGCCACAAATTTGAAACATTCGAATTTTACTGTGCTCTGTCTCTTTCACATGCATATAAAAAGTGAGTGAAAAAACAAACCCCTTCGAATTCGAAATTCGATTTTGGAATTCGACCTCAAAGAAAACACCTACGGCAACGCAAAAAAAAAAAACTTTTTTTATATGTTATTGTTTACATGTTTAATTTATTATTGGATTTTAATAAAAATAAGTCTAATTAATAGTATAAAATTAGTATTTAACCAATACATTTTTATTTAGAATTACAACAATGATACATTTGAAAAATAAACATCAGGGACGCGGTATTAAAACGCGATTTAAAAAAGTAGCGGGAATAAAAATTTCGCTGATTCTGATACAGTAGGTATAACGTAACGTGTTAAATTTATATTAATATATAAAATAATCTAAAAAGATGAGTGAAACTAGCGATGATGACTGTACTTTAACACCAGAAGAGTTAAATCAACAAGTGATTATGCAGAATTCAATCTATTCCTGTTCATTTCTATGTCTCCTAAGTAATATGTGTTCTCACTGCTGTGGTGAAAAGCTATGTGTGCTACACGAGAGCAAAGTTTTTTGTATCTCGTGCTGTTGAGTCCCTCACCACGCTCAGGATTCTAACTTTGATTCACTCGCTACGCTCGTGAATCAATCATAGAATCCTTCGCTTGCTCGGGACTCAAAATAAGCACTCGAAACAAAAAACAACTTTGCTCTCTTGTTGCACAAATAACTATTGCAAACTGTATCGTGTGACATATCAAATAAAGCTTAGGGAGATCTTAAATATATTTTTAATATAGTTCTATAATAGATTGTATTACAATTATTCAAGGAAAAAGACGGTAATATACTTATCTTTGAAAATAGCTAAAAGTTTACTTAAACATTACAGAAAACCAGATAATAAGTCATCATCATTCCAGCGCTGTATTGGTTGAGAAATCTAGACACTCGCCTTGAAGCCCGGCTTCCACAAGAAAACCTATGAGAATTAGATTTTATTAACATAAAACTCTACATTCATCGCTTGACACCGTGCCGAAGTGTTGTGAGTTCGATCCCCACGCGAGACAACACTTTGTGAGATTCATAAATGGTTGTTTCGAGTCTGGGTGTACATTGTGTCCGTTAGTTGTATGTTTGTTAAGTCCCCCGCGACACAGGATTTAGTCCTAATGCGGGAGCTGCCTAATAAATAAATAAATATATATATGACGGAAAAAAAATTCATCTACTTACATATTTCATTACCTGTATCCACAGGTAATGAAATATGTAAAAGAAATCTGTTTTTCGATTTTATCTAATTTAGATAGATATGGCATTATGACATACGGAACCCTCTCCACGCAATTTAAACTCGCATTTATCCAGTTTTAACACATATACTTACGTAACAGCAGTTCCGTTTCACTTTTATCTCGTCGAGTGACACACATATGAGTCACGCACACATCGCCGGTGCAGTGAAGATTACACAGATTAGCAGTAAGAACATAATCCTGACACTGCCATCGCTCGGTGAACTTGACCGAGAATTCCAACTGTAGGTACTGTACATGTAGGGTAAGCAGGAATTGAGAAACTGAAATGTAAACACTGAAGGTATTTTTACTCAGCCTCTTTTTATGTCAGAATCAAACTGGCAGGTGGAATGTGATTTGTAGTTTTTTGAATATCTAGTGAAATTGTCGAGACCGAATCCATGAACATCATTGATGTAAATAGCGGCGATAGCTGAGTGGAGAGACCGACGGACTGCCACGCAGAGGGTCTCGGGTTTGAATCCACGGCGCGCACCAATGACTTTTCAAAGTTATGTGCGTATTAAATTGTCAATTATCGCTTGCTGAACGGTGAAGGAAAACATGGTGAGGAAACCTGCATGTCTGAGAGTTCTCCGTAATGTTCTCGAAAGACATGTGAAGTCTGCCAACCCACACTTGGCCAGCGTGGTGGACTATGGTCTTACCCTTCTCATAACGAGAAGAGGCCCGTGCCCAGTAGTGGGACAGTATAAAGGGCTGATGATGATGATTGATGTGAAGTATGTTTAATGATGTAATAAAGCAAAATGGTATAACATAATTATATTGAACAGCGCGTAGCAAAATGGTGATCAAAAAAAAAATCGATTCGTGATGTTAACCCACTTGTATAAGGTGGTCCAACCATAGCGAACGTAGTTAATTGTAAATTAAACAGTGATCAGAGGAATATCTTATATTTTTAATTATGATAGAAACATCTATGGCAATTGTGTGTGGGCGGCTTCGGGGCCATCTCTCTTTCCGATGGTCTTATCTTTAATATGGTTTTTAACATCGTCGGTTATGGTTGGACCACCCGATATTCTGTGAAATCTCTTAGTAGATACCTGTTTCAGAAACCGGTGTTACGATTGCTAGCTATAGATAGTTTGGTCAATGTTCTCGAGAGCATTAGTTCTCTTTGGACTATCTTAAAAATTTATAAATGTTATTGACACCACTTAATGAAACTAAAATGTTGAAGTGATTCAACGATTATGCTTATTATAATATAATATTAATTATATTAAAAGACTCAGATAGATACAATTCCTGCTTTTAGACATAAAATAAACTTAAGCCTATAGTTTTTCAGTAGAATACTTACAATCAAGATTATAACTCGACTACGTAAAAAACTGGGCAAGTGCGAGTCGGACTCGCGCACGAAGGGTTCCGTACCATCATCTATAAAAGAAAATCACGTTCGTTGTATGTATACTTAAATACTTTTTAAGTTTCTACCTGTTTATTAAGATCGAGTAACAAATTGCTTAAAAAATACGTTTGTTGTATGGGAGCCCCCCTTTATTATTTACTTTTTTTTAATTTAATTATTTATTTTGATAGGTATTATACAACTACATATTCTGTGAAAATTTAAAGCGTCTACCTTTTACTGTTAGTAATTTTGAGCAAAAAATACTAAAAAAAAACACGTTTTTTGTATGGGACCCCCCTTAATATTTTTTTATTTTTAGTATTTGTTGTTATAGCGCCAACCGAAATACATAATTTGTGAAAATTTCTGCTTTCTAGCTATCACGGTTTATGAGATACAGCCTGGTGACAGACAGACGGACAGACAGCGGAGGCTTAGTAATAGGGTCCCGTTTTTACCTTTTAGGTACGGCACTCTAAATAGTGAGGATCTAATAAGGACGAAACAAGAAAATTGCTAATTCAGATATCAATCCAGAAAATTATAACCTACATAAATGCTCAAGCGTCTAATCAATGCTGTCGCACCTATTTTATACATGTCACGTTTGTTTAATGTGGGTGCCAGGATCACTTACCTGAAGTGATCCTGGCACCCACATTAGGTATAAATCTAATTATAGTTTTTAAACAATTTTTTTTATTTACTCCTTTTCCGTGCCGCGATGATGTTAAATAACCGTGCAATATTTACATTGTCATATTTATAGGGAGAAAGAAAGAAAAAAAATAGGTAACGCAAAGCCGCTGAACCGCATTTTATTTCGACTGAAACAGTATAATACGAGTATATGTACATATTTGTAATGTGCTCACCAATACCTTTCTCTTGATACAAAACACGTAATGATTATCTCGGTTATATTTTTTTGAGGTTAGAATCTGAGCTATTAATTCCGTAATAGAAAATATTGATTAAATTTATATAGCCTATGTCACCCGGGCCATTATTACAAATCTTTTGACACGCCATTTGTTATAATCGGTTCAGTAGTTTAGGCGCTACGGTGGAACATTCAAACATTCATACATACATACTTCACCCTTCCTTTTGGCTTCGCCGTAGTCGGGTAACCAGTCACCTGTCTCCACCTACTTGATAAAAAACTCTTTCAATGGAGATAAGGTTTATCTTTACAAAATTACATACCTAATTATTTAATCGGTACCTACCTTAAAAAGACCTAATTTTGACAAGTTTAATAAGAACGATATGCTTCATCACATTCATCTAATGTGAAGATCTAAGTATAATAAATACGTTGTGTTATTTAAATGCTGCTTCTAGAGATATAATATAATATTCTACCACATTCACACGGGTTTGTACTATGTAAATACATACCTACATATTATACATAGAAACACCCAGACCAAGACAAACATCTATGTTAACGCACACAAATGTTTGACTTGAGCGGGAATCGAACCCGCGACCTTCAGCGTCGCAGTCGCTTACACTCCCGCTGCGCCAACCGGTCGTCAAAGATACTGTACTTTCATGCCGCAATGATTGTGTAGTATGGTAGTCAATGATTGTGTTCTGTTCAGGCATTTCTATGAGGCAAAGTTACCATTCACTTCACACTGTAATGCAGTACCTACACCTAATAATTTGTAAGATGAACAGCCCTATCGTGTTCAATGTCTGCAATCTTATTATCTGAAGGTCGTTATTTACGAGTTTGTCATCCGTTTACCTCGTGGTTCAATCTGCCTGTCCGAACGTCACATCTTGCAGATTACATTCAGAAAAACATACACTATGTTCAAAATACGCGTGACAAAATAGATGTGGCATTGCCCACTTCATCATCATCATACCAACTGAAAGACGTCCATTGCTGGACATAGGTTGTCTGCTGCGGAGAAAAAAGTAGCGAGAAAGCTATAAAGGACGGTAAGTTGGATCTAAGAGGTTTTCTCCCGCCAAAAACACGATTCATAACATGAATTCCTCAAAGTAGCGCTACTTTAAGAAGAAGAAGAAGAAGAAAAATACGCAGTTAAGAATATAACAATATCATACAGACAGTCGATTCGTGGAGACCCAATAAGGAACCTGTGTCAGCTCTTTTTGCAGTTGAATTGCAACAGTGATATTCTCACAGGACCTATTTTTATTGTTAAGGCATTTCCTGGTACATTTTCTACGCTGAAACCAGCTAGATTCACTTTTAATCAACTCACTGTTTATATAACGATGCAACTGATGATATTGTAAGTCTTGAATCCATCACCTTTACTATAGACTTGTAGTATCTGTGTGGTGTTTATAAAATGAATAAAATTCCACTGCCCCATTGCGTTCCGTGGGTGTCGTAAGGCGACTCTACTCGAAACAATTAGTATCTTTGGGAAGACAAGAAAACTCGACTTCAAACCCTATACCTCCTCTATGTACAGTATAAACCCTCCTATTATATCGCAAATAAAGTGAGGCCTGAGCCTAGCAGTAGTGCCAAAGACTGATGGTGGAATTGATCAAGTCGCTCCTGGGTTTTTGAATATCAAGGCTATACATAGCCAAATGTCCGTGTGGTGACGGATTAAGAATATGGAATGTCACCACCCCATATCATCCCGTGGGTGTCGTAAGAGCCGACAGAGGGAGCATATTATGCAGAGAATAGCACTGTAAGAGATTGATACAAACCCTATACCAACCCGTTTGGCCAGCGTGGTATAGTAGGCCCATTCCTCCTTTCAAAGGAGAGGCCTAGTCCAGCTGTGGAATTTTAAAGGCTGATGATGATGACATAGCCAAATCACTGCTTACTATAACTAGTAGTACCCTTTTTATAGCCAGTTTAAAGCAGGACCCATCTTACGTCAACAAACCCCGAACTTTTATTTTCCTGCTCAGCAACTACTTGAAGCTTATAAACGCCATGAGAACAGCACACCACAAAAGCCCAATAAAACTGGCAAACTGTAACCCTCAATATTTATATAACATGTTATATAACAATAACATGAGGTGGTTCACATGACCGACGGATTAGTGCGACATGCAGCTCGTTATCGTTGGGCAATAAATGAGCAATAAATCTAAACTGTTATCTATGCCACCGACTTTCGGTACTAAATACCTTGATACGGATGTCATTCGTTTTTTATTTTGACTATGGTTTGGACTGAGTTTGTCTGAATGTTTTATTATAATCTAATATAATTAATTAATTCAAATGTATATGTAGTGTTTCAAGCCGTGTATTTTAACTTATATTCCAAAATTTTATTTATTAATTTCTAATCTAACAAAGAAAAAATATTCAGTAATATTGCTCGTGTGATCATATTGCTCGGGTCATGGGTGTCGTAAGAGTCGACAGAGGGAGCATGTTATGCAGGGAACACCACTGTAAGAGAAGGAAAACTTGATTTACAACCCGTTTGGCCAGCGTGGTATAGTAGGCCAATTCCTCCATTCAAAGGAGAGGCCTAGTCCAGCAGTGGACTGTTAAAGGCTGATGAGGATTGCTCGTAATTACGATCGCCACTAATTGTTTACCATACGATTTAAGTGAAATTTTAAAAAAAAGATACAATTTATTACCAAATATTCAGCAAAAATATTACGACTCTATCAATAAACTCTCCTTACTTTATGTCACTAGACTGCAACTAAACATTGGACGAGACTAAAAGCAAGCACCGATGTTCCAAGTCAATAAGAACATCAGTATCTAAGGGTATTATTTGAGATCTGTGGTCAAAATGCATATTATTAAAGGTTGGTCGCAGAGCTCGAAAACGTCGCCATATATTCATAAAATCTGACTATTCTGCCTATCTATGCAACATCTACAACATCTCCTACGGACAAACAGAACCACATACATACCATTATAACATTAGCTGTAAATAAAACCACACGCTGTAACTACACGAGTATATGTATAAATATGAGTTTTCACAGATTGTTATTATAGGATTGTGTTATCAGTATATATGACGAAAGGATACCTACCTACCTAAGTATGCATTCGACAAATAAGTGAAGGCCGCACAAAATGACAAACCAACGTAGCCGCTTTAGATAAATGTTTCTGATTAGATAAATATCAACAACACAACTTTTGACTTTGAAATCTTAAGATATACCTACCTACTTAGGTACTTACCAATAGGTATATTAAACGATTTATTTTATTTCTAACTAGAGTTCGCCCATTTTGTCCCTTAGGGATGGCCAAAAATCCTCTCTTAGTGGTCCCCTGCACTTGCCAAGGAACATAGGTACATGCCAAATTACAGCTTTTAGCGCCCATTTTCTTTTGTTCGTCAGTCAGTAACGCTATATTTTTAAATAATTATATTGATTGATATGGTAGATTAGACGATGACCCCTTTCTTGTTTATAGAACATTCCGTAAGTACTAGAAATAAAGGCTGTATCATGGGTGACTTTACAAATTACATTCGAAACAACAATTTGTGGATAAAAAGAAAGTGTTGCTCGCTATGTGGATCGAATCCACAACACTTGGCGCAGTGGTAAGCGGTGTGGCCACTTAAACCACTTCGCTATCTTTGAAGTTCCTTATACCGTTATCATGAACATGTAAAAAATTACGCTACATATCCCATCTAATAAGTAAGTAGACATAATAGCAAAATTGGTATAGTGGCACATGAAAAATTTCGCGCTTTGTTTGATATTAATCTGTAGATAAGTAAATAAAAGTAAGAAGTTTATAAACATCTCCACTAACAATTAGACAAAGGGCTAACTAATATCACAGCCCAATAATACCTCCCGGATTAATTCTAAGATTTCTAAGACAATCACATAGAATTACCTAACTTAAAACCTCTTTAAGCATAAGAGACAGTAAAATGTTTGACTGCTTCACAGAAAGCTATAATTTCAAAACGTGTAAAATGGTGCAAATATTTTCTTTAAATAATTATTGAAGTATGAATTTCAAGAAGTTCACACTAAGTTTGTTAGAATCCTTATCAAAGCATAAAATACGCAATGAATGTCAGTGCTTAAATATAATAGGTAAATATTAGAATAATAGCATCAGCCAATTGTCTATAAATTGTTTTTCACCCTGGTCACAGATACTTACACCTTTTTACTAAAATAATACGATGAGTAAACCCCATCATTAAAACCACACTTGTAGAGTCCAATATATTGATATAACCCTTAGAATTGCCAGTTAGGCAGTTACTTAACAATGCTAGTCTTTTCTTCTCTTTTTTTTGGATTGGTTTAAAGCTTTTTGCACTAGATCATCGCAAATGTGTACTCTACAGGCCGCGTCAAACTTTATACTCGTTGATAGCAAAGAAGACGTAGAAGTTAGAATGTAAACTTGTAAAGCGAAATTGCACATGCTTCATTAAAGCAATAAAATAAAGATGTGCATAATTGACAGCACGCATTCGTTTTGTATGTATCATAGCGACTTAATTTATTTTGTTTATTCTTCACTTATTATATAGAACATTTTATAATATATCAACCTCTACATAGCCTTAGAGACGAGTACAATATTTCCAGAAATTTAGAATCAGACGGTAACAATAACTTAAATGAATATCTCTTCCCCACATTTTCACCGTAATAATTGGACTGAGTTTTCTCCAGTCTCTGTGTCAATGTACTCAAAGGTCCATAATCAACAACAAAATATTATTTCAAAATCTTTACAGTCATATGTCTCAAACTTTTACCAAAATCACATTATAAAATCAACCATATTTCTCAAACTTCGACCAAAATCAAGGGACGAAGCTGAGCTAGCTATAATGAAGCCCACCATGATGTACGCACAACAATTTGTTTTCCCTCTTTTGTTTGACGAGGCGCGCTTACGACGCTTAATTTATTCCCTTTGAATATTCAAACCGTTAGCTCCTCAATACTCGTTTAATTTTCTAATATAGGAATAGGAACTCGCAAGATAATATTTTGCTAAAATCTCAACCAATCGTAACGTCTTGTGGTAATGTGACCACGAATTAACGTTGCCAGAGAAATGTCCTAGCAAGCAGCAATGTTTTGTTATATTTTATTTACTTTCAATCATAATTCTTGGACATCCTATAAATGTGCTTTCATTTTATATTAACTTCAAATCATTATTCTTGGATTTTCTTTATGTCTATTATTTGGACGATTTTAAATCGCATCTGGTACAGGTTCTTTCTTAAGGTTCCTTATTCCCATATCATAGGTACGTTGTATCTTTAGGGGTTGAAACAGGATTAATCCATAATTTAGTTAATTTATACTTACTATTAAAATCAATTAAGAAAAGTTCATAAGTTACGTCTTATTTTAGTTAATTTCTTGACAGTTGTTTTGATAACATTAGTACGTAATGGTGTGTTACACCAATACCTAGGTAATGTTTGTATAATAGAGACAGATCTTTTACAAACCGTTTTTACTAAGGTATAGATTAGGGGGTTTTAATAATATATATTTTTAAATAAAAATTATTTGTTTATTCTTACTGATGGCAGGGTAGGTACCACCAAATCTGATGAAATTAATAATATAATTTGACAATGAAAGTACATAACCTACACGTTATAAATAAATCCTAATTTTAATTTAGCTTCATGGTGACTCTATCGGACGTAGGCACGATAGATCCCTATTATTAATCATTTCGTTGCTTTAATGAATGGAAATTATGCAGATTCAGAGTCGGTATCACAATGGGAGCGATCTTTGCTCGCCGCTAAGATAAAGGAAAGGCTTTAGACGTGCTGCCAGGACGCGCCTACGTGTGCCGTTCACACAAAGCGCCCTCTTTATTTTATTAAGATAAACAATGTAGCTGCTACCTTCTTAATACTTGCCTACATGTTTATGTAGGTACAGTTGTGTAGAAGTGCTGCGAGATTTTGGTGTGAACGATGTAAAGTGAAGGAGATTTTTGACTCGAAAATAGAGCGCTGTTTAGATTTGCAGCGCGTCACGAGCTGCAAAAAGTGTCAATTACAAATATATTTACCTACATCAAGACCTACAGAGTTTTCCTGCGGCCGACTCGCATTTGTCAATAGTTTAAAAGAAGCGATCTAGAAAGGCACAGCTAAGTCGTCAAAAAAGTGCTAAATCAAGCTTATTTGAAACAGTATTATTGATTTGACATGAACAATAATGATAGATGTACCTAAGAAGCTCCACGCTGCTTAATGCAAGTAATGTATCATTTTATATTATATCTTTGCTTATTTCCGTTAGAAACTATTAACATAAGGGCGGTTTCAGATTAGCGTATTTTTCTGCGCGTATACGGTCGTTTCAGCGTACGCGCTTACACGTGCGCTACATTACGCGCTTCAAAAAACCAGACTCACGTAAACGGGCATATTTCGGCGTGTTCGCTCGAAACAGTACGCTCGTACGAGTTACGCGTGTGTCAAACGGCGCGCCTAAACGCGCCTATATGCGCTCCCAAAAACGAGCTTATGCACGCGTATAAAACGCTAATCTGAAATCGCCCTTAGTCATTACCTAAGTTAATACAGACAAAAATTTACTGTAGTTATATGTTTTTAAAATAAGTTAATTGATCAAGGTCATCAAGATCATTTGCTAACACTTGCCTAGCATTGATTACGATACAATAGATACGTTTCGAAGATATGTAGGAACAGATGAACATCCAAACACACTGCTGAAATCACAACCCTCCTTAGACGCATAAAAACCGTTTCTTTAACAAAACGGAACTCATTAAGCAGTGCTAACGAAGAAAGGAACGTAGGTAGAATTAAATTAATTTGCCAGAGGCGATGTCGCCAGTAACTTCTTAAATTGAGATGTTATCTGCTAAGGCGCTCCCACTGGATACTGGTGATTCATTTAGAGTTTACAAGTCCAGTTCCGATATAATTCGTACACCCTTTGATGTAATTAAATCCCACAATGAAATAAACTGAAAGTAAGAAAATAGGAAAGAACAGAAAAACACTGTTGCATGTCTATAATTAGTAAATGTTGTAAAAAAGCGATGAATGATGATACAGTTCTGCATACTGTATACCTACTTACATACAAAATCAAAATCAAAATCATTAATTCTTTTAGGCCACAAAGTGACGCTTATGAACGTCAAAAATTTAAGTTAATTACTAGATGGTTCTACATTTACATTTACTGCCACGTTCGCAATGCAATAGGTAGAACCACGAGAAAGAACGGGCAATAAAACTCGTGGCCACTCTTTTTAACTGCCAGTAGGTATAATGTTTTTACATGTTATCTTTGTAAGGAGCTGCAACTGTTTCACATTGTGAGTTATCTACAAATGCAAAATTTTAATAGTTATTGATATCGTACTCAAGCAATAAATGATGTTCATTTGGTCAGCCTCCCAAAGTAAATGTGGTGAAACAGGAGCATCAACTTACGTCTTTTTGATGTTGGCAACTCGTGAACATGACTGCTCAGAGCTATGGTGGAACAGTATGTCCCGAAAAGTAATAACGGTATATAAACCTGCAGCAATTTACAATCCATTAGTTAGCAGTTCATGACCACGGTACGATACATACCTTTATGTATCCTTAAGTAATCTGTCGCATCACAGAGCAATCGACTCTTTCTATGCCTTACTCTTTGCTCTACTGTTACCAGTGTCAGGATTAAAGGTTACCAACCAATCAAAGAATCATAAGGCCTTCTTTCTTCCTCATTAACATTTTGCCTGCAATACAAGACCGAATTGATTCGGGAGGATTTTCTGTACCATGAGAGGCGATTTGACAATTGATATCTTAATTGTCGAAAAAAAAGATCCTCGCATCGTTATTTTTGAATTAACATTTTTTTCTGTAGAAAATAAATCTTAAAACCAAACCGCAAACGCTCAAAACGTCACACCAAACTCTAGAGCCAAACATTAACCCTTGCCAAACTCAAACTATCTACAAGACATTTAAACCAATTAATTAGTTATTTTAATTCCCAAAGTAATTTAATTGTCTGTAGTATCAATAAAGCGGGAACTTCGTCCCGGATAGTTGGCGGGACTCAATCACAGGGTCGTAAAGCCGTAGTTAGCTTCGGTAGTTACTTCCACTACATATAATTACGATACAATTTATGGGGTATATTGTTACTGCTTAATGTGCCTCTGGATGTCTGTCTGACTACACTGTACACTTTATGCTTTAGACAGATCTGTTTACTAAGAATTATTTGTTTATTAATTGCAGATACCTAAGAACTACTGGCAATATAAATAAGATATTTTTGACAAGATACTTTGACTGCAAAGACATCAACAAAGCGTTCTGTTTTACGTTACAAAATTAAGTGATTTATTAATATAAGATTTAATATTCGTTAAATGTAAATCCGGCAACAAAATCTAAATCTTAAAATTACAGTTCGCACATTATAGTGCAAGGGTCTCTCAAATCTGGTTTCAAAGAACCATCTACGGTAAAGGTTCAAGATTGAGATCTCATAAATTCAACCCTACGAGGTCCTCAATGCCCATTTCACTGACTTCCCAAAATCGAAACGGTGTCAGAACTGACTTCGAGGTTAAACTCTACCTAATTTTACAAACCGTTAACAAAACGTACCTACATAATTAATCACACTAAATTAAAACTAATTTAAATTCAATTTCGGCGACACACGTCACACGGAACGAATTTCTAAATAACATAATCCGAACGAGCCACAGAAAATCAATCTATTCCCGTAATGTGACAAAATTAGCGTGTAATATTTCCTGTTATACCCCCTTGGTGTCCAGACCGGGGGCAAGTAGGCGGGGGATGGTATGTGGCCCTCGACACGTGACCGACACGCGACAACGATACCTCTCCCTTTTCTTTATTTATTTTACAACTATCCTCTCATTTAAGACTCGTGTCATCCGAACGCAACGCGCCGTGTAAACTCAGTTTAGATTTCATCAACCCTCCATCGCGACATTTACAAAGCAAATATTCCCAGATTGCATTATTATTTAATTGTTTCGAGTGGCTCAAAGAACGTTTGTTTGATCCATTATGCATGGGTGCCTGGGTGGTGCGAACAGTGCGCCGGCTCTTGTATTTCATATCATCGAGTATTACTGAAGCATTTTCTTCTTTTTGGTTTAAAAGCTATTTCTAGCGGGTAAAAATTTAGGGTGTAAATTTGGAAATTTTACCTAAGTGGATCAATGTTTACCTACATAGGCAATTTATAAATAGTTTTAAATTCAATCTTATACTGAAAAAATATGCAGTGTATTTTAACTTACACGGCAATGAATCTTAAAAATACACTAATTACGCCTTAGAAGAATCATATTGAAAAGATAACAGCCGTATAAAAAGGAGGTAAACATTATTAAATAAAATACCTACCTACCAAGATACATCACATCCACAAAATAAATCATATTAACATTAAGTAAATTCCTTGAACGCGGCCCGTATTCAAGCACAAGCAAAACACAAACACTGTTGTTTTAATGTAACCACCGATTCTCATGATGAAAGAGCCTGTACGAAAAGCATCGCCGGCCATACATCAGCCGCGCCATTCTAATGGTAATGCGGGATATACCGGGCCGATATTGTTGGCCGGTCCCTTCTGCCGTAACAAATGTTTATTTTATACACAACGCCACTAACAATAGTGTGCAAATACCTAAACACCGTAAATGGTGGCGCGATGCGATTTAGATGATAATGCCGCTAGAAATAATAATGGGAGGCGTTTGTAATTTCGCGCGTCCCTGTTTGGTCGTGCGGTGAGAGACGCGGTCGCACGCGACCACTGTTGTGCTTTTATTGCATTTCACTAATCATTGTATGATTTGAAGTTCGTTACGTTCTTTAAAAGGTTGTTTTCATTTAAGTGGTTTTCTGTATGACAGCGATATCTAGAAATTATAACTGTCGTCTGTCATCCAAAAGGTATTCACGGAAGACCAGCGTCGTCTCATCTCATAGGTGCTACGGCTAATGCTGAGTGAATACCATTTTAGCGATGCATAGATACAGATGTGTTCTTCTAGGTACATTTTCATAAATTATTGTTGCAATGTTTGTATTTTGTCGCTAAATAATAAATTTTATTTCTTTCTTTCTAAAAGTCTTGTAATCTCACAAAGATTCGATGAGACTCGATGTTTATGTTGACGCGGCATGTAGAGTCCACAGGTAGAGATGTTACATTTTGGTATATTAAAATTGGTTGTAATGTTTGTTTCATTTTAAATAACGTGTAATATAGAGCAAAGTAGGATGTTTGCCTAATATGCGTTGTAATTAAAGATAAATAATAATTTGAAGTTAAGTCCTGGCCCAACTTGGCACAAGATAGAGACGCCTGGATGAGTGTAGACCTTTGCCCAGCAGCGGGAGAACGTAGGGTGACAAAAAAAAATTGTGACCGTTAGAACATAAGTAGTTTATTTATAAAGATTTTATAATAAAACTAGAGGACGCCCGCAGCTACGCCTGCATTTCTTTTTAATTTACCCGTTTTGGCTGATCCCGTGGGAATTTAGGGAAATCCCTTCTTAATGCACCCCTACGGTCCCCAAGGAACATACATGCCAAATTTCAGATTCCTGGGCCCAATAGTTTCGGCTGTAGCGTGTCTGTCAGTCAGTCAGTAACGCAAGGATTTTATATATTGAGTTATTGTCTCCCTGTTCTAACTTGTTTTTTTAATGTTACAGTTCGAATTCATTAAAAGAATAGTTACCTAATGTAAATAGTGTAAATATTAATAAAAAGAAATGTATTATTAACTTTTCTTATGCTAAACTCTTTTTGTTGATCGTTTTACATAATGAAGAGGATCGAATACGACTCATAAATCGTATTTAACTATTATTTTGTAAACATATTCATGAACAAAAACAAAAAGGGATACCGCTGAAATCTTTTCGCAAATTCAACAATGAAAATTCAGTAAGTATTTAACAAAACGGTATACATAAAGGTATTATAATACATACAGGTAGGCAACTGGCGTACCTCCTACATGTTTAATTTGATATTGTTTAAAGACGGTGCGGGCGTGACAGCCCTAACACTCATGCATATTCATGTAGCGTGATTAATCATGGGCCATACCTACCTCCCTTCACATACCTACATCTACCCACGTAGGTATATACCTACTTTGTTTATTACACCGACACGACACCCACCGCGATGTTCAAATTGTGAGTTATTGGCTAAAATGCTCTGGTAAATTAGTTAGCGTTAGTGGTTATTTGTCGGTAAAACACTTCCTCATGTTTTTCGCTATAAATTAATGCGGTAAACCGGCGGCTTTTCTATCAATTTTTCAACTGTAATCATAGGGAACTTATTTTATGTTAATGTTCCGGTCATTGATCTCGATTTTGAACGAGATTTTATTGTTATCGATTAGTCTGTATATTATATCTTTACATGTTGATATACCTATAAATACTGCTGTTAGATGCATAAATGTAAAGAAAATATCATTGTTAGGTACAATAGCTTTTTAAGAGCAATTAATAATAAAATTCAAATAATACATTTCTTAAACAATACCTATTTATTCTATTAGGTAACGCTTCTGAATCTGAATTTTTACTAGTTTTTATATTTATCGCGAGAAACACAAGACCCTTAATAGCTTATGGAGTTGGCATTTTGTTCTGACAGACCGATGAATAGTTTCCAATAAGGAACAAAACTGGATATTCTTTGTGATCATTAAAGTTTACGAAAATCACGAAATATTACTTAGCGATTTTATATCTTAGTAAAAAATGTCTCATTATACTCATTTAATGGATTATAGTTCACAATCTTTAGATGCTATAAAACACTCAGCATTTCCTTACTTACAACAGTGATAATATTTGGATAAATGGGTAATCCATTTAGTTAGCTCTATCCAGATTCGAAATCGCTCGGCAAATTAATTAGCGTCAATAGTCAACACTCTAAAATCCTTTCTTCCGTTTACCACCATTTATTAAAACGGTAATCCCAGACTTGTCTACAATTTTTCAACTAAATGATATCAAACATAAATTTTACGAAACGTTAGCGGTCATCGATCTATAATCACGTGGATTTAATACCAATTTGCTAAACCTTAGATATTATCTGTGGTCTTAGTAAAGATTTCCGCAGATCATTAATTAAAACGCACTAAAAGACCTTTAAATATCGTTTAAATCCCTTCAAACAGAATTCATCAATTATAACAATTAATTACTGCGAAAAAAACACGAATGATTTATGCAAAGCTCACCCACAGATTTGTCGCGTGCCCAAAATTTTTTTACGAATAAAAAATAGTTTACGGCTTCTTTGATAGATTAAAAAAAGTTGTATTAGCATAGAGAAGCAATAAAGAGTTCGTATAGCTTTTGGTTTGAGCTTGCATCTGTCTGTGGGCGGGATCGCCACGATGCATGTCGGTTTTATGCTAATAATCGCATTTTAACCACGATTAGCACATGTTATTGCAAAAGTCAGCACTGGTATAATTTATAGATAGGCGGATATGTGCCAGATTAGTGCTGATGGCATTGTAAGATAACGTTGCAATATTTATTACACGGATATGTTTATATACTGACTACTATGACGTCATAATATGGACTGCTCCCCAGTATATGGCCGGAGTGGTTTTTAATACCTTTTTGGGCAAATACGAGTATACCTACTGTTGGCCTAGTTGGCAACTACTGGGCAAACCATAAAATACTAACAATTTGACCTTTGCTTGCGAGCTTTTGGCCTCAGAAAGCTAGAGAGATAGTCAAAGAACATAATGTTTCTACATGACATTGTGGCATGCTGCACCCGCCCTTCATGTGAAACGAATGAGATATAATAGGTACTGGTAGGTACTTAACGGCGATATGCCGCGAGAGGTCTTTATACCCACATTTTGAAAGCAAAAATTATGAACACTACAGGTTACCTATATGCTTTATTTGATGTCAGAATAAAGGCTTCTTTAATTAATTGACTTCATAGACTAATTACTTTTATTTCTGATATAATTGTGGGGTAAAAGAAGATGTAGTGACAAGCATCGAGAAAGGTATGCTAAGATGGTTTGGACACGTGGAGAGGATGGATGACGAAAGACTGACCAAGCAGATATATAAGGCAAGTGTGGAACGGACAGGACGAAGAGGAAGACCTAGGCGGACGTTCTCTGACCAGATTGGAGACATCCTAAAAACAGGACAGGTTAGAAGCACCCTGAACAGAAGAGCATGCATGAGGAATCTGATGGGAGTGAATGAAGCAAGAGAGATATGTCAAGATCGTTGCAAATGGCGCTCCGTAGTCTCTGCCTACCCCTCCGGGAAACAGGCGTGAGTCTATGTATTTATGTATGTGATATAATATCAGCTTCGACTCATAAGCCACACAAAATATCATTGGCATTGTCAATCCAAAAAATCACAACATGTGTATGGAGATTTGCCAAATGACGGCAATACGTCCACGGCCCAACAAATGTAGGTAGAGTACCTACTACACTGCCCACTACTTTGATAGTTTTACTTTTAAACTCCGATGCAAACAGAGGGTATTATAAGTTTAACGTATGTACGTATGTGGTATCGTAGCTCCTGGGCAAATAGACCGATTACAATGCGTTTTATTTTGTTTGAAAGCTGACGTGATTGGGATGGTTCTTAGTTACAATTTAAGCTCTATACCGTGGGTTACTTTATTTTTATTTAATTATAATGTAAAAGCACTACTATATACTTGCATAGAGAATATAAATAACTAGAGGACGCCAGCAGCTACGCCTGCATTTTTTTTAATTTACCCGTTTTGGCCGATCCCGTGAAAATTTCGGGAAATCCCTTCTTAGTGCAACCCTACGGTCCCCAAGGAATCAGCTTCCTGCGCCCAATAGTTTCGGCTGTAGCGTGTCTGTCAGTCAGTCAATAACGCAAGAATTTTATATATATTAAGATATTCCCCGTCACGAAGAAAACCATTAACCATTTGAAAACTATAATTTCAAAGTCGCAAATTATATTTTCGTTTATAATAATATTACCTACTGTGTTATCCAGTGCAGCAGACAAGATCAAATATTTTATCAGTAGTGTGACACAGAGCGTCGGTGACACGTGACGTGTGCGGGGCGGCGACGTCGCCGTCAATCGCGCGGCAATCCGTCACCGCGCCGCCGCGCGATCCCGCGGGACGCGCGATTAGCGCCCCCGGTCACCCCGCTAATTTGTACGACACGTATGCATGCGCCGACGCCCTATCTCAATTGGCTGATCGAAATTTTGACGTATGTCTGATGCTATCATAACTGGGGTGAAATAATAAGTCTTTTCATAGAATTGGGTGGTTGCTGAAATGGAAAAACTGTTTCTACGATGTATTTGGAGAGTTTCGATTGCAGAGCTGACGGAATATTCGCTTTTATCACTGGACCAAAAACGATGTCAACATATTGATATTTTTATATCTAAATCTAATTTGGTTTTATGTCTAGTTCTAGGACTGATTTACCTAATAGTGCCTCCGTATACTTTCGGCAGATTATAAGTTACCTAGCTGACTGCTGAGCTTACGGTTACACCCGCGTTATACTGCTCAGCACCCGTGGCTACGTGATGTTACCTATATAGCCTAGCGCGTTTGTCGATGAATATGGTATCCAGCACAGCAAGCATTATTTGTAGCGCTCATAGCGAGACTTGGCTTGCCAATCGTAACAGGTCGGCAAAGTTAAGCAAGGTTGGCACAGGTCGCCACTTGGATGGGTGACCGCGTGTGGCATTTACACAAGAGCACTACCGTGCTTCGGAGGGCACGTAAAACGCTCGGTTCCGGTTCTTGTCTCAGGATAAGAAACGTTAGGCCATGTCGGAGGCCTTCAGGCGGCCTGAAAACTCCGACACTAGAGTTGGCCACATACTCACACGAGAAAGAAAGAAGAAGCATTATTTAAATCGATCCAGTAGTTTCTGAAATAAGTGCGTTCAACCAAACAAACTCCTCAGCTTTATAATATTAGTATCGATGTAATTATTTTAAATAGTACCTACCTATTTGTAAAACACTCTTAGACTCAAATAAGGCCCAAACCCATGTGTAAAAACATGAGTGTGCCGACCCATCTCTCTTTACTATTAGGTAAATTCCGGATGTAAATACCAAAGTAGGTAATTCGAATTCAAATCTATCTAATTCTCTACCTACATTGTAATTAAGAATTTCCAGTCAAAGTAAAAGATAAAATTTGTAAGGCTTCTCGAATAGTGCATAATTTATTAGATTTAGATGCATGTAGTCTTCTAAATGTTTTGTTAGTACCTATGTTCCTACCACGAGGTATAACAATAAAAGCAGAGGTAAATATGTATGTAGACCAAAATGCAAAATTATTTACGCGCTATCAACTTCTTATCCAACGCATACACCAAATTATGTGCATCTGCATGTAAAAGAAGTGATTAACAACGTCGGTAAAAAGATAGAGATAATTAATTCAATACACACACACATTACCACTGTAATAGCGAACAAATCGCTTAACTAAGCAGCATTTTAATGTATAAACTCTCTGATTAAACCTATACATACCTACTTTTTATAATCAGAGTGTAAACTTTTGAAATTGAACATTATTTATCAATATGATCATATGCAAACATTTTTAGTGCAGCCGAAATAAACTTTCCGAAATTTTACATGCGGCATCAAATAAATTAAACACGTTGAAAACTCATTAAGAATATAAGTCTCGATTACAATTAAAAACTGTATCGTACAAAGAGCAATAAAGTCAATAGCAGATTAATGTTATTTATCGTGGAATCTTTTTAAACATCGCTCATCCAGACGGGATTACGTGCGATGCGACAAAAAACGTATGTAGGCGCCATATTTTCCACTACGCTGAATCAACACTCGAACCATTCATCGGCGCAATGAAAATATTGGACCGTTTATCTTTTTGTTTTCCCATTTCCCAAACCTTTCGGTTTACTCGGTGTGTGAGCGCGAATGTGTCCGCTGACAGAATTCATTTATGCAACAACTAAAAGGATACGTACTCGCTGATATGTGAAATCACTATTTTGTTTGATGGAGTTGAGCTTTTTCAATTTTATTTTTCTGTGCTATATGTTCGATTGCTTCTGTCTGTTTGCGCACTGTTACGTTTTTACATTGCGAGCAATTTGCGTTCGAATATTCCAATTTTGAAGTAATAGCGGCTACATTCCTTGGGATGATAGACTTTTCTTATTCAATAACGTTTTTGTCACTGAATTTTTTTGATCTTGAATATTCCAGTCAACAATTTTACTGAATTCAGTTTGTGATAAATATGTAGTTACTTTTAACTTGTTAGTTGTGTTAACTATACGTTTATAATTTATACGGAAACAATGAATATTATATTATCAAATATACTGTAATTTTACTCTAAGAGAACCGCCGAGCTAGAAACGATGTAGGTAGTAAAAACTGTAGCTATGTGAGTACGGAGCTTTAATTTGAGCAATAGAGCTATAGAGCTGTAATGTGACACCACATAACGACTGTCAAACATCTCATGCCAGCCGGGACCATTGTCTCACCGAGGTATACCTATAGCAAGTGATATTTAATGGCTAGGTACATACTTACCTACTACATAGGTAGGTACCTAATTTCTAAAAGTCAGTTTACGTACTGTGGGTATGAATCCGATACGCTCTGCATGGCAGTTTGCAATATCGTAGTTACTGCTAAGATCCTGTATATACCTTTTTTTTTTTGTTGTCGGGTTGGAAAATCCTCATGGAGTACTTCCGCCCTGGAGGAAGGGCGAAGGGGACTGTCAGACTCTTACTGACTAAAAACCAACCCGTGTTCCTCATGTAGGTACCCATGTATCGGAGGGTGGGGTATCACCGAAGCATTCCTCGCTACTCCCTGAGGATATTGGCCCACCAGATGGTCAGGCGGGTCCCGAACAAAACCCTCTTGGCGGCGGATGAAGGTGTTGGGCTCCACCGCCAAAACACCCAGCGGCCGCAGAGGATAGGGAGCCTCCCTATCGCCCCTCGCATCTCCTCTTCCACTACGGCCCCACCGCCACGCAACGATGGTGCGCCCCCATTTGGTTGCGGGAGATAGGGCGCGCGGCAACGCAACACCGACACGCCTCTCCTCCCGCGACCGCGCCTGCGAGGGACAGAAGAACTGTCCCTCACACCCGCACCTTTGGACGCATCCTGCGCAGGCCTCTGTCAAGCCCACGCGGAGCGTCCACTCCCGGGATCTCGCTTAGCTTCACCGTGGGTGACCTAACCACGGTTACTGGGCCCCCCCACCACAACAAGGTGGAGATCCCACGGGGGGATCCTGTATACCTATACCTGGAAGAAATAATGCATTTAGATTGTTCCAACTTCGAGAAAGAGGTCAATCTTCAAGCATTCAGGAAGCTACCGTATATATTCACGACTGATATCACGTAGAACGAGAAGACGAGAGTCCCATTTCAAAGTGTGTGTTGCCAGGGATAGTATACAGATCAGAGACGATAGATTTTTTTCAATTAATTTACATTTATGGATTTGCCCATACCTATTTGTTTTAGCAAAATGACGTTACCTTGTAAAAAAGTAGATTTAACAATATCTACGCTGACTGGACGAGTTGGTTCTGGGTTTCATTCAATTCAATCAGCCATTTGCAGTCCAATGCTGGACATAGACCTCTCCTATCATGCGCCATAACGACCGGGCTTGTGCCTTCCGCATCTAGCCAGTCTCAGCTACCTTTTTCAGGACGACCATAAGCCTCTTACGACAACCACGGCACTAAATGAAATGGTGACATTTTGTATTCCCAATACGTTACTAGGTACACGATGAATTGAAGCTTTTTATTTGAGACTAGCCATTTCCCGCGGTTTCACTCGCGTCCTGAGGAAACTACTTCGCATACCCGAAAAACCCAAATATCTTACGGACCCCTATTTTTTCTAAAATAAAACATAGCCTATGTTACTCGCAGATAATGTAGCTTTCTAATGGTGAAAGAATTTTTAAAATCGGTCCAGTAGTTTTTGAGTTTATCCATTACAAACAAACAAACAAAAATACAATTGTTTCAAATGTCTTTGGCAATGTTACAGATATCCCACAAAATTACTATATCAGGACAACCTTTTGGAATCTGCAGTTGGATGCCAGCAAGGTGACCCTCTTGGACCAGTCATTTTTAGCTTAGCTATACAACCCATTATTCGGCAAATAAATTCTAAATTTAATGTATGGTTTTTGGACGACGGGACCCTGGGAGGAGAAACAGACATAGTATTGCAAGATTTGACCTTTCTTAAAAATAAATTCGCATCTATTGGTTTGGAACTAAATTATAGTAAATGTGAGCTGTTTATAAATACAACAGACTCTTCAAAAAAACATTCGATAATATCTAAATTTAATAATTTGGCTTCAGACATCAAAATTGTTGATAAGAGTTCTCTTCGCTTCCTAGGTTCTCCAGTATTTGAAGAATCTTTCGATTCTTTCGTAGAGGAAAAAATTCAAAATTTTTGTGATATTTTAGATCGCCTATTCAAAATTAATGTACATTCGGCCTTTACTATTATTCGATATTGTCTTTTCGTCCCAAAATTTACTCATGCCTTAAGATCATCGCAGCTTTGGAAAAAAATAACATTATTAGAAAAAATGGATCAAATTATACAAATAACTTGAAAAAAATATATTAAATGTGGACTTGGACGACCGAGCCTGGCTACAAGCATCTTTACCCATACGTCTGGGTGGGCTCGGCGTTCGCAAAATTTCCAGTGTCAGTTTACCGGCGTTCCTATCTTCGGTTCACAGCACGGAAGAGTTAACTAGGAAAATATTACTACCTACACTAGTTAACTCAGAAGTGCTGTGCAAAACCGAAGCTATAAACGCCTGGAAAATGGCTTGTCCAAACACTGATTTGCCCACCAACCTATTCTCCCAAAGACAGTGGGACGCGCCGCTTTGTAACATTGTGAGAAAAAATCTTTTGGATACATCTTTTGATGTTACAGAGCGAGCTCGCTTGCTGGCTGTGGGGGAATGGGAATCCGGTCTATGGCTTCAGGCACTACCATCGTCCAACACAGGAACCATGTTGGACGATGAGACGTTCCGCATCGCCACTTGTCTTCGTTTAGGTGTTCCGTGTGTCTCTCCGCATCGATGTCATTGTGGAGAAACCGTCGATAGCCTCGGACACCATGGGCTGTCTTGCAGCAGAAGCGCTGGTAGAATTCCTCGTCATGCTAACCTAAATGACATAATCCGTCGTGCTCTTGTCACGTCTGGCGTACCAGCTGTACTTGAACCAAATGGTTTGGTACGCGACGATGGGAAGAGACCTGACGGTATGTCATTATTGCCATGGAAAATGGGTAGGCCTTTGGTGTGGGACGCAACCTGCGTAGACACCCTCGCGCCATCCCATGTTCCAAGCACGGGAGGCCATGCTGGCGCTGCTGCTGCATCTGCGGAAACCCTCAAACGGCGCAAATACAGTAATCTAGTAGCTAATTATGTATTTGAGCCGTTTGGGGTGGAAACGCTAGGCTCATGGGGTCCGAGCGCTCGCTCTTTATTCCGAGATATATCTACACGGTTAATCGACGTCTCACGTGACCAGAGGGCTGGTTTATTCTTTGCTCAAAGAATCAGCATTGCCATCCAGCGTGGCAATGCTGCCAGCCTTCTGGGCACGTTACCCGATGATATTGATGCGGAGGCATTCTACGACGCCTAAACACAAATGTACATATTTTCACTTTTTATTTTTAGATTCATGTACCTATATATATTTATATATATGTTTAGATATTATGATTATGTAAGATAGCAGTGTATATAGTTAAAATTAATAACCTAGTATAATGTTACTGTGAAAATTATTCAAATAAACATAAGAACTGTTTCAAAATTTCAAAAAATTTTTCCTCTTTATAATATTATTAATGTAGACTCATTAAAAAATAAAGACACAACACACATTGGACGTTACTACAACGTAATTTCGTAATTTATTACACGTGTGCCCTTGCCATTGTTTCTGTAATGGTTAGAGAACACAGCCATGTGTACCTAAGCCTACCTACCGTTTACCATCAGCTGATCTGCAGGCTCAGTCAGAGGTCAGTCAATAAAAAACATAACGACGTACTAAGTATTATTACTTATTATAAATGTACTGCCTCGTTGGTCTCGCGGCATAAATGTGCGCGTGGGATTGGGAGGTCTCGGGTTCGATTCCCGGGTCGGGCAAAGTGTTATTGGGTTTTTCCGCTAGGAAATTCTCAGTAGCAGCACGGAGGTAATGTGCCCGGTACGGCAATAGGCTCGCCCCCTATTACGTGGGACTCAAATAAATCTGGCAAAATGTGGGTGTAATATTTACACCTCTGCCTACTCCTTCGGTCGGGGAAACAGGCGTGAGACTATAAATAAATAAAAAATAAATATAAAAAATAAACGTACAATTGATCTATATAACAACGTACAAGTTGTGAGGATGGATGTATGTATGGATGTTCGTTATTCTTACATGTAAAAACTACCTGACATTTATAGACTGCCTCCTTGCTCTAGTGGATAGCGTATGCGACTGCTGATCGGAGGTCCCGGGTTCGATTCCCAGGTCGGGCAAAATGTGTTACTGGGTTTATCCGAATTCTCAGTAGCAGCACGGAGTCTGGTGATGTGCCCGGTAAGGGCAATAGGCTCGCCCCTTATTACGTGGGACCCAAAAATTCATGGCGAAATGTGGGTGTAATATTACACCTCTGCCTACCCCTTCGGGGATACAGACGTGAGTCTTTAAATAAATAAATAAAAAAAACTAATTACTGAACTGATTTTGACGAAAATATGAAGTGATACACCTTAATGATACCTAAGTCATACCCACAGAACAGTGTGGTGATACCTATGCATTATTATATCAGAATAGCATAGCACATGGACAAATTTTTGTCCGGATAACCGACACGTGCGAAGCTAGTACGATCTAAATCTGTATTCATACCTACATCTAATGCTAATATATAAAGCTGAAGAGTTTGTTTGTTTGGTTGGTTGAACGCGCTAATCTCAGGTCCTGTCAACTACTAAGGGTCTAGTACGAGTTTACACTCGATCATCACGGAAATTGTTCCCGTCGACTAGGCTATCGTCCACCGTGACGATCGAGTGCAAATTAGTACTAGACCCTCAGATCCGATTTGAAAAATTATTTCAGTGTTAGATAGCCCATTTACTGAAGAATGCTATAGGCTATATAACATCACGCTATGAGTCACGGGAGCGGAGCAGTTGCCTTAAATAACGCGGGTGTAACCGCGGGCAACACCATTACCTACCTATATAAAACCGAAAAGTCACTCATCAGTAAATTTCGAAAACCTCTGGAGGTTCAAAAATGAAATTTGGCAGGGAAGCTGTATAAGTAAGTAGTTTATCCATAGTAAGATTCCACTAAGAACGGATTTTTCGAAAGAGCTGGATCAAGAGGGTCTAAATATTACTCTCGCAATTATGTTTGTATGAAAGTTAAGATATCTGTAGGTGCCCAAAGTAATTAAGGTATATCCGCAGACGATTCAAGTTAAGTGAAGAATGGATTTCATTGCAAACACGATTGTATCCATGGCTTCTCTTATTTCTTACTTTATTAAAAAAAATTGGGCAAGTGCGAGTTGGACTCGCGCACGAAGGGTTCCGTACCATCATCTATAAAAGAAAATCACGTTCTTTGTATGTATACTTAAATACTTTATAAGTTTCTACCTGTTTATTAAGATCGAGTAACAAATTGCTTAAAAATTACGTTTGTTGTATGGAAGCCCCCCTTTATTATTTACTTTTTTTTAATTTAATTATTTATTTTGAAAGGTAATATACAACTACATATTCTGTGAAAATTTAAAGCGTCTACCTGTTACACTTAGTAATTTTGAGCAAAAAATACGAAAAAAAACACGTTTTTTGTATGGGACCCCCCCTTAATATTTTAATTTTTTTTGTTTTTAGTATTTGTTGTTATAGCGGCAATCGAAATACATAATTTGTGAAAATTTCAGCTTTCTAGCTATCATGGTTTATGAGATACAGCCTGGTGACAGACAGACAGACAGACAGACAGACAGACAGACAGACAGACAGCGGAGGCTTAGTAATAGGGTTCCGTTTTTTACCTTTTAGGTACGGAACCCTAACAACATCTCATACCTACACAGCATAAAGCGGCTTTATGAAAGCCTTAGGTAAGCTTAAGCGTACCTACTGACATGGTCACGCAGATACAAAGAACACTCAAATTCGAAATAACAATTAAAGATAATTGTTGAAATGTTTGCCCGGGTAGAAATCGAACCTACGCATCAAGCGGCAGACGGCCGTTTAAACCACAACGACATGATGCAAACCGCAGGTTCAATCTTTACTCCCTCTATCTCATAGGTAATACTGTCCTCTAGACCGAATTTCCGGCCACGGCGTCCGGTCCACAGAACACTGTCCAGTCTCATAATTATGAGTCATTTCCGAGGCACGGGGGTGTAACACCGCCAACTCCCTGACTCTGAACTTCTATTGGATAATTCTTCACAGAAAACTCAATAGCACTTGTTGTTTCGATCCGGGCATCAAATCCGAGACCTCATGACCCACAGTCATTCACATTACCGCAGGACCACAGAGGCAGTCACTCTATCTACATTAGGTATACATACATTCCTTTCAATAAAATTATACCGTCCAATAATGTAACGGTCTTATTCATAAAAAGTTATAGAACGTTTAAAGGCTCGCTATAGTAAGATCGACGAAAAGTGTTATTCATAAAGGCATTTTAGCACTAAAACGCTCTATAAGCTTACTATAAAGTTATAGAGGCCAGACCCCTACTTTAACAGTACTATAGCGCCAAGATGGCCGACTCTCTACAGCTGATTAGTTAGAGAATGACATTTGACGTTCGTTGTTCGTTGTTTGGTTGATAAGTAGGTAGGTACATACGGATTGGAATTAATGAAAAGTTGTGTTTTAGTGTCAATTCTGTAAACTTCGAAGTTTCGGTTACTTTTTCATTAGCCATAAATACAAAGTTGAAGTTGAACTTTATAATAACTATTGACTTCGTTCATAAAAAATGCAAGCCTTACAAAGTTTAGATGCAATAGAAATGATTGAAGGAATTGAAAACAGTTCGCTTCGAAGAAAGGTGTATAGAAGTAGGATTGATCCATTTGCTTTGGATGACGAGGATTTTAGGAAGTGTTATCGCTTCAATAAAGCGACTGCTACTTTTATCATCAATCTCGTACGTGATGATCTCAAATTAGATCGTAGAGGTTCTGGTACCCCACCCGAACTCCAGGTTTTAACAGCTATAAGATGCTGGGGTCGTCGAGAGGTAAGTATTTTGTTTTGAATTCTGTATTGTTGTAAATACATACTTATATATTTCTATTATACTTACATAATTAAACTCATTTCTATTTAATATATTTTATTACAGGTTCAAGAAGATGCTGGAGACCATCATGGTTTATCTCAAGCAACTACCAGTCGGATTTGTGCCCGAGTTGTATGTGCACTTGCTCGACACTCGGCTTCTTTTATCAAGATGCCTAGCACCTTTGCTGAAGAACAAGTGATGATGAGGAAATTCTTTGACATAGGACATTTCCCTACTGTTATTGGCTGCATTGACTGCACTCACATTAGAATTCGCAAATGTGGGGGTGATGCAGCCCAATATTATATAAATAGAAAGGGATTCTACTCCCTAAATGTTCAGGTACTTTATACATATTAATATTGTGAAACAAAACAATGCATATTACATTATCTTTTCCAAAATTTAATCATCTATATATTCTTTACAGGTAACTTGTGATGCACATCTTCGCATCCGGGATATTGTTGCAAGATGGAGAGGTAGCACTCATGATGCTCGAATCTTTAATGAGTCATCACTCAAAGAGCGGTTCGAGAGAAGGTTATTTAGAGGGCGACTATTAGGTGACTCTGGATACCAATTAGAGCCATATTTATTCACTCCTCTTCTAAGACCTCAAAACCGTAGTGAGGAAAAGTATAATGAGGCACATATTGCTACCCGTAATACTGTGGAACGCTGCTTTGGAGTTTGGAAACAAAGATTTCAGTGTCTTCTACATGGCATGACATGCAAACTTGAAAATGTGAAGACTACTATAGTTGCTCTTGCAGTCCTTCACAACATTGCAGTTGATCATGGAGACATGCAGTTGGAGGATAGCAGTGACTGTGATGTGTCAAATGAAACAATGCAACCAGTTTTAAGGGCAAGTGCAAATGCTAATGCAGTTTTACAAACTTTTATTAGAACCCACTTCAGTGAATAGTACATAAAAAAAAACTCTTAGTATATATCAATTTAATTTATTTTTATAATATTCTAATTTGTATTTTAAAACCTCCTGCTTTAATAGTAAATTTATTGGTTTTTGTTTCTCGTTGGCCATCTGCACCTCATGTAGTTCTTTTCTGCAGGCTGTTTCAGTTTCTTATATTTGTTGTGCAGCACTGTTCTTACTAATATTAATCTGGAAACCCAAATTATTGTAATAATTAGTTCTAATATTTGTTTTTTATTGCTCATATTGAGTATTTAGTGTTAGTAGGTAATAATAATATAAGGTATGTTGTATAAGATAATTGTGTAAAGTTTTTCTAAACTAGTTTGTATTTAAGTTAAGGTCTTTACATCATAATTATATCACAGGCTGTATAAGTTCTGGTTAGTTAGGCATGTAGACAATTTAGGACTAATTTACTGGTAAATAAACATACTTTTACAGTTATTGTGATGTTTTCTCTAATGCTATATAATGATTACTTACATTGAGATAAAAAATAACTGATTAAATAAGGCTACTTTATACAAGTACACACCTTTTTATTTTTTGGTTTATAGTTCATTGACATCTTAGGTTTTGTTTTAGTTGTGGTGTTTTGTTCAGTTTCTGTGGATGTGCTTGGCTCCAAAATCTAAAAGAATGAAAATTATAAACTTAAATATAACAAAATAATATTACCTCATTGATTTTGTGGTTGCAGTAAATAACACAAGTTACAGAATTTGCACTTTAAGTGTCATTTATTAATAAAACATAGAGTAAACTCTGTAAGAGAGGGCTGCTGCTTGATTATAAAACTTAATACACATACCATTTTTACTATCTCTGAATCTGAATTGTCATTGGCAATTTGTGTTTCTTTTATTTCTATTTCAATGTCTGGAAGGTGTTTTTGTAGTGTTTCTGTGCTTATTCCTATTTTATTCTTTAGAAAATTCTGTAACACAAGATATCTTTTATTAACATTTTAATATAGGAAAGAAAAATAAATAATGAACAAGCATGTGTGTAGTTTTCAATATTATTATGTACCTGGTTATCTGAATCAAATTCATTTGAGTCTACTGTAAACTCATGAGGGAGCCAAACTGCAATGTTGTCACCACTTGGTGGTTCAGAAGCAGGCAGTGGCCCACCACCTGTTTGGAACCTCTCTTTTCGCTCAAGAAATGTCTTTTTTTTTGCAGACATTTTTATAATCCCCGATTGAGCTTTTATTTGCTGCAAGTTCTTGGAGTCTTGGCCATATTGTTAAAACTGAAATATGAATAAATCTGTAGGTATATACTACTTACACTTAATTTCATATCATTTTAATGTTTAAATAAATTGAATTAATTACCTAATGCGTAAATCATGCCAAGCCGCCACCTTTTTCGCATTAGTATTTGCATCATTGTTTTTATTTTCTAAAACCGTAACCCTCTCCTTGACCAATTCTCTCAAAATCAACTAAAACAAAAGCACAGTAAGTATGACATATTAGGAATGATTACACAAAATGCTTAAATGTATCAGTTGTCAGTACAAACCTTATCCTCCTCCAACCAATTTTCACTTCTTTGCCTTGTTCTCTCTTTTTTTTGTCTTCAATTCACTTTCCATTTTCAATTTTAAGCCAATATTAAATATTATCAAAACTTATTGAACCTTTCAAAGTACGCGCTATAAAAATAACAATGACGTAATCTAGCTCGGGTACGGGTATCACCGTGTCGTAGACAATAAAATACTTTTTAGACCGTAATAATGTCTATGGGCACCTATGTTGTCCAATTTGTTGGCTGACTTCATTGTAATGGCAACATTTTGTTATATAAACGAGTTATAACGCCATTTTAGTTATAGAAGGTTTATGGAACGTTTATGAATAAACAATTTTATAGAACGTTTTAAATGCTTATAGAACACTATAACTAATGAGTGCTTTAAGCCTTCGATAAGCGTTTTTTATGAATAAGACCGTAAGTATCTGCTGGCTTAGCAACAGTGTAAAAGTTAAAAACATAGTTTAAGTACTATTGATAACACTTAGATTTGAGCATTGTTAATATGCGTGGCGCCATCTAGTAGGGAGTAGAAGAATTAAGGTTTTAAAATATTTCTATTTAACGATAGATGTCGCTACGCCAAAAATAAAAATGCTTGGTAGCAATTTTCGAAACTAATAAAGTTACGATCATTTTATATTTATTTTATCGCTGGATGACATTAGCGGACTAAATAAAAGTAGATAGTATGTAATTCTGTCTAATAACCTATACTCATATACATAAATTATACAGTTATAGTAGCTCATATACAAAATAAATCATCGTGTTCATCACTCAGATTTGTCCTATACTCCATTTGGTTAGGTAGGTACTTAACTAAAGGTAAACAATCTTGATGTGACTTTTATATTATCACATGTTAAACAAATAAACTACTGCTTAAAATAATGGTTCAATGGATTTAGTAATCATTATTGTTGTATTTACCTTGATCTTTAGCAGCATTGTGATTTTAAACACATTTTAGATAAAAAAGACACATCAAGATTGTTTACTTTTAGTTAAGTACCTAACCAAATGGAATATAGATCGAAATCAAACCCACGACCTCCGAATTAGCATTCAGGGTCTCTAACCAATGAACCAACAGGCCACACACCTACTTTTTCTATTCATTAAAATCTGGCTGCTCAAGATATACCATCAGCCACAACAGAGTGCCTAATCCAGTGGGTCCAGTCCGACTTTTACACTCGCTTGTCACTGGGACTAGTGACTTGTCAACGGGAACAATTTAAATACATTTTCTAAATGCTGGGCACTTATCACTAGTCTAGACCGGACTAGACCCCAAGTTTGATCAGCTCGCGAGTCGTTTCTCGACGCGAACTATAGCCAAACACTTTTTAAACGAAACTCTAGCGGGTAGTAACTAGTGAAACCTAAAAGAGACAGACGTACGTAAACATAGATGTACAAGTAAGATAGATTAATCACTTTTAATATAAAGTGAAGCCACTTTTATATGTGTACGTAATGTGTAAATGAATGAAATTTTGTCCTCCTTATCGCGTGCATTAACTGAGGAATTTCCTTTTTAGCTTCACTCAATACAAGCTGCTGTATCTATCGTTTTCACTGGATCTAAGACTCTGTTATACAACTACTTTGCTTGTCATAAGCATGTCAAAAGCCTTGCACATAGGGACTGGCAACTTGTGGTGAATAAACGTAAAACTTTGTAGGGTTTTCAGGGGTCACCACTCACCGTGTGATATTTAGAAATAAAACACCAATTCAATTTTTATAATAATTTATGTTTAATAAAAAACCCAATTCCAAAACCATAGAATTAAAAAGTGAAACAATCGCTTAATGCCGACGGATAAATATTAAGTAAATAACTACAGACAAATGTATTAAAATACTAACACAGAAATCACAGATGTGAGGACGTCTAGGACGTTTAAGCTGCCTCTCTTTTTAACACAAACAAATATAATATTAATTAAGTATAACAAAAACATAATAAAATCTTGATCTTTAATTTTTATATTTACCTCTGAGTATTACTATGCTGTCATGACATTTAAATTCTACTAAAATAGTAGGTAAATCACATTTCATGTCATTGTCTTTTTTTTTCTAAGGTAACTCTCATAATGCCTATATCCATTGACAAAATGAATGAGGTAATTTATTACCTACATTATAACATTGTAAAATAACGGACCCCAGTCAGTCTTACTTAAAAAAGGAATGCCTTAAGTTTATTTGCCGTTATACGACTGTCAACAAGTTTAGCAACCATTTAAATACATACATATTTTCAACAACGACTGACCAAAAACATTCCAATAATATGAATAAAAGTTTTACACTAAAATAAGGCAACTTTTAGTGAATCTAGATTTTGGTAGATTTTTATATAATTTTCTATTTATCTTTTCTATTCTTCTACAATTTACTTCTTCTATTTACTGCGGTAATAAATATTACCATTAAAGGCATGATACTACAGAGCATCAGTTTGAGCAGCCATGTTCTAAAACGTGGCGGTTACACTAATGTAAACGTAACATTATTCCTTTTAAAGAGTTTAGGCGTAACTGCTGAATATTGAGACTAATTTAATTTAGAGAGCGTTTTTTCAGTTCCAGAATCTTTCATAAGCCTAAAGGTTCTGTAGAACACTTCAATTTATTTATGTCAACTAACTAGTATATATTCTTGCTTCGTTGTAACAAATCAGAACTCAGATAAAAATATACTTATACATATTGTAAATAGAAATAGAAAGTTAAGGCGCTACCTCGAAAATGTATGCCCTTTTTGATTACAGATTTTGAAGCAGTGAGACTCTGTGAGACACACCAACAAAGTGAAAATTTTATATATTATTTATCAGGTCTTAATCTATGGACTGCTCGAACAGAGACACGATTGGAAGATTTTCACTCGATAGAATTTTAATTTGAAAAACATGCTTTCTCTAAATATTTTTTAGGATATTTAAAAAAATACTTAACTTTTCGCCTTGAAATTGCTACTCACTGAAAGAAGGGCTGGTTTATTAAGGATTGGTCTAACGATTTTTTTCTAAAACTATTATTACTTGAGTTATGAACTAAATAAGATTTCAGACAGTTTCGTGATGGCATGCCAAGTCAAAAACCGTGCGACATTCAATTTTATTGCTAACACTTAGCGATGACCTCTGCACGATTTTTGACCTTCGAGGTAGCCTCTTAATAATATGCCTTCAAATGTTATGTAGGTTCTAACATTGAATGTAGGTAATGGTGGTAACCGTCTAGACCAGCATTTGCCCAACTATGGGTCTCGATGCACTGGTGTGTGGGTCGCGAGCAAATATTGAATGGGTCCTGTGTACGGCGATGCCGAATGTCGCCGTTACTTGCCACATCTTAGTATTTAACCAATATTTAACCCCCCGTTTTTCCAAGACAACTAAGATGCTATGTGTAATAATATTGGATTTTTTGTTTGGTAGGTCTCAACTCATACAACTTTGGGAACCAATGTTCTAGACAATTCAAATTAAGAACAACTTACAACGAAATGAGATTCAAAAATTATAAAACATTGTCGATACGTCTATCCAAACATACAAGTAAATACAAAGGCACAAAATATAAACCATTTTTTTTCATTGCAAACGCTTTTCGATTATAACATGTCGACTTTTACTGAAAAAGCAACTTTATATCTCTTTATTTAATGTTCACATTTCATTGGCTTTACTATTTTTGTCCATATCTCATTTTATTGAGTACAGTTACGCCGAAAACTCTTTAATAACGGTGATACCTAAAATATCCGCATAGTGTTTGCACATCCGTGGTTCATGCGGTACTGCACATACATCATGCCAGAGTTGTGCCAATAGTACAGAGCGCCTAATACTAGCACGTGCCACCATTGATGCGAGTGGCCAATGTAGTCCACCTTGCCCGGGAACCAGCGTTCTGGTACCTGGAAATAGATATATATATTTTTTTTTTTATAAATATACAACTCCTGTGTCGCGAGGGACTTTACAAACATACAACTAACGGACACAATTAACACCCAGACTCGAAATCACAATTAATGGGGCAAAAAAGTGTTATCTCGGGTGGGAATCGAACCCACAACACTCGGCGCAGTGTCAAGCTGCGAGGCAGCCGCTTAAACCACTACACCAACCGAGCAGTCTTATTTGCGGCATTTGATTGATCGACATTTTGTTAATTTAGTAAGAAAATTGTCGCAGCAGAGGTAGGCAGTTAGGCACCGAAAGGTGGACCGACGATCTTATCGGGATATATCTGTCGGGAGTCTTGGTGAGGACTAGATACATATGTCCAGCAGTGGACGTTTATCGGTTGAGATGATGATTAAGAAAAATTGCAACAATTCGATTGCACTGGATTTATATTGTTACTAGAGGACGCCAGCAGCTACGCCTGTATTTTTTTTAAATTTACCCGTTTTGGCCGATCCCGTGGGAATTTTGGGAAATCCCTTCTTAGTGTACCCCTACGGTCCCCAAGGAACACAAATACAGCTTGCCAAATTTCAGCTTCCTGCGCCCAATAGTTTCGGTTGTAGCGTGTCTGTCAGTCAGTCAGTAACGCAAGGATTTTATATATTAAGATAACATAACTAAGTGATATCATAGTGGCATTAACTTTTTTGGTTCCGCTACATGGTAAGTATTTCTTGCGAAGGATTTTTTTTAAATATCAGGTCTCCAATAGTATAATTCAAAATCAACTTCAAATAGAACATTAGCTTTTTTATAATTAATGGTATTAAATTAAATTGTATTGCTTACCTTAAATGCGTATATAGCGAAAGCGGTCCCACTGATGACATACATCCCTATTACTCTAGGGAAGAACATCTGAAACAGAAAATCAAAACATATTAAATGCCTACTAGAATTAAATGACCGCTATAATGGTTTCAAAACAAGTTATACAAGAGGTTGATAAATAATTATTTAATAAAATATTATTCAGATAAATTATTAATCAGATAAATTATTAATCAGTCTTCGTCTGATAAAAAAGTATTCTTAATTATTCTAAAAAAAAAACAGTATTTGGCAATACGTTATTACGTAGTTGATGGCAGTCGGCTAGCCTCTATTACGTATGACCTTAAAAGTTAGTGGAAAATATGGTTGTAAACTTTTAATCCATCATATGACCTTTGCCACTTTTTTTAAACGTAAAATATAACATAACATAACTTTACGCCTTTTATACCCAAAGGGGTAGGCAGACGTGTATTACACACCCACACTTTGCCAGTTATGTTTCGGTCCCAATGTAATAGAGGGCGATCCTATTGCCACCTACCGAGCACATTGTTAAGCGAGCGATAATTAACATTTTTAATACACACGTAACTTCGAAAAGTCAGAGGTGTGTGCCCGGGGTACTTGGGGATCGAACCTGAGACCATCGACTCGGCAGTCCGCTACGTACACCACTAGGCTATCGCCTTATAAATCGTATAATCGTAAAATATCTATAAGCTTATTTACCTTGTGTTTATAATATTTAGGTCATCAACAAACAATAGCCTTGGAATTAAATAGCAGATAACATATTATGTAGATAAGTACATTATTATTGTGTTAAATCTATTTTTTATGCAATCTATCCAATTCCGCATATTTACAATACCCAACTTCAGACCAGTTCATAAAGGTAATGCGCAGTGATAAAATTGCGCGCTATATTCAATTAAATGATTTAATTCGGCAAAATACGCATATACCTACATAGGTAAATTAAAAAATTAACTCACGGACACGGAGCTAAATACAAAAAAGGTAGTTTCTACAAAAAGGAAATTAACAAAATTCCAAATCCACTATATAACTGTTGCGACCAGTGTACCAACATTTTATATTAGTAACGAACTTATTGTTCTATTGTTAACTAGAGGACGCCAGCAGCTACGTCTGCATTTTTTTTAATTAACCCGTTTTGGCCGATCCCGTGAGAATTTCGGGAAATCCCTTCTTAGTGCACCCCTACGGTCTCCAAGGAACATATGTGCCAAATTTGAGCTTCCTGCGCCCAATAGTTTCGGCTGTAGCGTGTCTGTCAGTCAGTAAGTAAAGCAAGGATTTTATATATTAAGATGTAACTGGTTGATAACGTGTATTAAGAGAGGACAGAGACAGAGAGGTCTTATACAAGAATATTTTTCTCGACCGAGTCGGGTACTTAATCAGTACCAAGATATTGAAATTAGCAAGTTACATTTTGAATCGGTCAAGTGAACTCACGACCATTTACCGAATTAGTAGGAGTGCATAGCTCTTGCCTCTTGCGGACACAAGCTTATCATGTCGAGCAAACTCGACCGACCAAAAGTATATAATTATGTAGTCTACGGTGCCACTTGCCCAACTTTTTCCATACCTATGTACGGGTTTCCCTATCCTTTTAAGTTGCGGAGATCAGACAGACAGTCGTTCTGTGGAAAAGCTGATTCAGTTAAGTCCGGTTAGACTAGAATATGAGTCCGGTTAGATAGAGCCAGAGTTCTAACTGGGATAACGCTAGGAGGATGATGTACGGGTTAAGTGGCTCGGATGTCGCGCCGACCGGGCTACTTATATATCTACCGTATACTTACAGTATACGTAAGTGGCCCAGTTTATCCCGCCTCTTCATTAGTGAGCGCTTACGTCATAAATGTACCTCACTATTTGAATTTCATGTCCTATACCTTCAGTAGTGCTGCGATGATACCTATGTCAGTCGTGACAATTTATTTTATACATAGAAGAAAATGGCGAAGATCATACCTGGACCATAGGATTATCGAAGCCCCCCATAGTGTACGTCCAATGCAGCGTAGGCAGCACGCCGTAGGCTGCCCACGCGATGAACACACACATCTTGACTAGGTACGGGACACCTAGCTTAGGGATTTGTAGCACCATCGCGACTATGAAAATCACCGTCACTGATGTCATGTAGAACGCTTTTAGCTCCTGGAAACAGAAATGGGAGGCTGTAGAATACTGGCAAGGTGAGGCGTCGGCGAGGTTTGTGGATTTCATATCTATGGGAATGGCAGAAAGAGTAATGTCATGACTCTCTGACGTTTTTCTCGCATGCAGCACCAGCTCTATTATTGATGACGTCATCATACGAACATATCATATTAAAAAACAATATCTTATAGCCCACTGATCTCAATTAGCAACAATGCTAACCAAAATGTTTTGTATAACAACGAACAAAACTAGTGTACATTACAGCCAGATAATTATATCTGTAGGCGGTATATTTACAGGCTAATCAGTATAATAACTATACACGTACCCACATCTTACACTGGGGTTAAAGGTTAGCGTTACTCTAACCATATATTCGCATGTTTATAATAGAAGACAAAAAACCGGAACTGTGGTATAACTTGGTCAATCGTTCAGGAATGTACCTATCCGTTTTCGGCAATTTATCAAATGAGAAATGGTACCTATTCTCGGACAGCAGTTAATCAATCACTTGACTTTTGATGTCCACAACGGGACTAGCATTTTATTCTAATCAAGTTTGACGGAATACTAGTTTTGGCACAGATACGCAACCCGAAGGCAATATTTTATGGTTTATACTAATAGCAGGCTCGGTAAAAATTGGCAACGATCCTTTCATGACAGGCGGAATGACAGCTTTATATGTTCACCTAGATATGAAGTGGTTTGTCTTTTTGTAACACATCTGCAAACCAGACCATGATGATGTCGCTTTGAAGACGATTTTTTTGCGGTCGGCACGATGCCACGACTTCATCAAATTTGGGCTAAGCAACAATCAACTAGATTTAACGTGGTAAAATTGGCTCCTTAAAGCAATAAATAACATATCACATTCAAATCGCCACTAGTCGCTACCGGTTTCTTATAATAATTTAGATAAGAATAATTGCTTTCTAGCAGATTCTAGTGTATTTGCTCTTTCAAGAGCGCTTTAATCGTATCTACATCCATGTACGTATTATTACGTACAAAATATCTAGCACTTCTAGCAGTAAGTCTGGCATCATGCCAATTGACGGCAAAAGGCATTGCTCTGATTGGCATACTTTCCGATGGCGAAATGAGAGTGCGAAACATTGCTGCCTGGCATAGACCGATCCTTATTTAATTCAATGCCGCGTATTTAATAAATGCCGTATGATGGGATTTGGAAAACGTTTGACAGTTTTTACATAAAATGCAAAAATTCTCATATCTGTGGCAAAAACTATAATATGCAAAAATGTATTTAGTGCAAAAAATATATAAAACATTTTTTTATTACCTACTCCAGCAAACCTGGTGTTACTGCGTATATAAGCCCTAAACAGGAACTCATTAGCATAAAACATTTATGTAATTGAAATAATATGCATCATTACAATTCGGTTAATACCTATCGGCATGAGAAGGTCATTGGCGGCTTTGTTTTGCAACGTCAGTTACAAAATGGTTGCGTCGCGCGCGCATACATATAGGGTCTAATTGAATACCTCCTCGTGTGCGGTAGTGAGACAGCCAGTATAGTTTGCACTAGCATTATTCTATAAGTCAGGTAGTAGCTGCAGTTCAGGGTATATTAGGTACAATGCTTGATTTGTAGTACTCCGGTCCTACTGGCCGCAATCTTGACCTTAAAATGATTGCGAAACAAAGAAATTAATTATGTACCCGTCGTCACTTTTGTTTGTTAATATTTTATCAAATACATATACATTTATGTTGCGTCAATTGATTTTAATTCACGTAAGATGATAAAACATTTTAGAGTTATACAGACGATACATTAAGTATGTAAGGTATGTCCATGTAGTAGAAAGAAATTATTCTTAGTCTTAAAGGTAGATATTGCGCCTATGTTACGTAGGTATGTCTGGTTAAGTGGCTAATTGTAATGAAATTGTAAGAACTCGTACATTTTTAGACGAATAAAGATGTCTGGCGTTATTTATCTCTATATTATTATGAGACGTTAATGGTAAATTTATGATAATGGTGAATGATATCAAAAGAAAAGAAACAATGCAGTGACCTGGTTTCATTAAAAATACCTAATTAAAACCAAACTAAAGAAGCACAATTATGAATCACAATGAGGATTATAATATTATGTATTTTGTTTGCATGCATTTCTCCAGTATGATGGTTCAAAGATACCTATATTTGGAATATGTTATTAATAGGCAATAATTACAGTCATCTTAGCAGGTACTGATACTGCAAAACTTTTGCCGGCATAGGTAATTCAGTGATTTAATTATAATACTTTTATTTACTGTAGGTACGAGTTTAAGTAGCAATAATTTTACGTTCACGCGACTGTTACAATGAATGTTAAAACTGCAGCTACGACCGGTATATGTATCCCTTCTATAAACTAAATATCAGTGGGTCTGTGCCGCTATTTAACTTATACTTAATCAAGTGTAATATAAGGCAAGTGTGAATGGGACTGGACAAAGGGAAAGACCTAGGCGGACGTTCTTTGACCAGATTGGAGACATGCTAAAAAAAGAACATGTCAGAAGTACCCTTAACACAAGAGCATGCATGAGAAATAGTGTTGCCCAAATTCAGTCTTGGTCTTGCAGTCTTGGTCTTGTTCTTGCGTTTTTGCAAGACCAAGACCAAGAACAAGACCGCGTATTTTTAGCAAGACCAAGACCAAGACTGATCGTGCAAGACTTGAGCAAGAACAAGACTAATCCTGCAAGACTCTTGCGTCTTGCAGCTAGGACTTAGCGCTATTTCACGGAGTAGTTAGGTGTAACAGTTCGGTGTATAGGTACGCTTAGGAATTCTATGAGACGCAAAAAACTGTATCAAAGAATATGAAAAACTGGACCTATGCGCATTACTTTGTATTAATTCTTGGTCAAAGAATTGATATAAAGTAACATAACCTAATGATAAAGCTGTTGTGTACTGTTATGTTTGATTTGTGTTGTATTTTATTTTTTATTGAAATAAATGATAAATCGTAAAACTCTTTTATTAAATTTCATATAAGTTGAGGGTTCAATCTCTTTCTAGACAGATATTGTTCTTTAAAATACAGTCAAGTTATTGTAATTAATTTGTTTTTTTTACATGTTTTAGCAAATGTAAGCTTATAAATCATAAATGTTTATTAAGAAACAGTTACTTCCATGGAAAACGACATATAGATCAGTTGATTTTTCGAATTTCTTATCAAATCTTCAGTTATTTATTAATCTGCTTGATCTTTACTATGGCTGTGTTAATTCAAGCTCACAATGTTCCAATTCTAATACGTTTTTCTAAGATTTAAAAACTTTAATAAATAGTAATAGACTGATAGGTAATTGCAAGACTTGCAAGACTCTTGCTGCAAGACCAAGACCAAGACCAAGACTGGGAGCGCAATACCAAGACCAAGACCAAGACCAGGTGTATTGGCGCAAGACCAAGACTGGCTAAGTCTCGTCTTGTTCTTGCATTTGGGCAACACTAATGAGAAACTTGATGGGATTGTATGAAGCAAGAGAGGTATGTCAGGATCGTTGCGAATGGCGTTCCGTAGTCTCTGCCTACCCCTCTGGGAAACAGGCGTGAGTCTATGTATGTATGTAAGTGCAAAGAGGTCAATTTATAAGACAAACTTTTCCCTATCGGTGCTGCTATCGGATTAACAAGCTCCAAGACGCTAACTTAGATGGTAACTATTTAAAGGTAATATTTTTGATACAACTACTACAATTTAATCCAAAAGTTTCTTTAAAAAGAGAAAAAGTTTACTAGTTCTAAACGAAAATAAAAGAAGCCAGAACAGCATTTTGTAGAACACACTTGTCGGTAATCTCTTTGTTTTTTTTGTCGCCGTGGAAAACTGTAAGTATCTTCATAGCGGTCAGTTTAGTAATTGAAACCTACACTAAATTATACCAAAACAGACAACAAAATATGAGTGAGTAATACAGAAGCTATTATACGAAATAATTGGGGCCACTGCTCCAAGAATGATTTACTGTTTTTATCTAACACAAGATTACATAGGTCAATAAATAAACGTTCAAATGTGGATCGGCAGTGAAGTGTTGTTGAATTGACGTTGAACAGTGGCAAGAGCAGAGCCATAAATACCAAGTATTTCAAGACCACTAAAAGCATATGAGTCTAGTAGTGAGAAAGGCTTTTTTGTATTTTCTTTAATACAACTTACCCCACTAGGTCTAGGCTCTCAAAGCCGAAATAAGCTTCTACCAAACATACATTTTGGAGCCACTTCCAGTCAGGTACGAAGCACTTGTTTGACTAATACCTAAGATACAACTACCACTTTGAGCTTCTCGAGTCTCGAGTTGACACGCACAACTGATTTGCCGAAGTGATGATAGTTTGATAGTGGGTAAGTGGTAGTTTGCAGTGCTATAGTTTTTATACAGAGCTAATACCCAAAAATTCATTGCGGCGCCGTATATTGCTCTACAAACATAAAAAAATTAAAATAGTCAGTCAGTCAGATCAAAAGTTCAAAATTCAGGGAAGCTACTGACCGTCACATAATATCTAGATTTCAAAATCATCTACTTACATCCACTTCATAATACGAAAACATCTACGGTAATTACAAGAGATATCTACGCTATGAAGCCTTGCTTAACCGTCTACACAGCAATATAGGTGTCTACTTAATTATAACCAACATTTTATTTTGCAACTCATTCATTACAACAAACGACAGCGTGCTTATTATTTTAACTTATAAACAACATTACTCGAAACTTTCGTCATAATCCCTGCAGTATTTTTGCGTGAGAGAGTCAGAAATATCCATCTATCTCCACAAACTATCGCCTTTAAAATAGTAGTAGTGTGTATTGTAGAGAGTATAGAGATATAAAGGATAGAGTGGCAGAATAGTACCTAACTCAATACTGTGTCGTGTCCGCCGGTGGGAGAGAGAACGCAACAGTTAAAGGCCCCCTGCATCTCTCTCTAACAGTACATGCACAACATCAACATTGCGTAATGGCATGCTACCTGTAACTATTATTTATATCAGTTTATCAGTAATCAATAGTTTAAAAATATATAAACTTTTTTGTCATTTCAAACTATCTTCGTGTATCAATAAAAACAACTTTTAAACTATTGATTACTAATAAACTGATAGAAAATAATAGTTACAGGTAGCACGCCATTGCGTAATGTTGATGTTGTGCATGTACTGTTAGAGAGAGATGCAGGGGGCCTTTAACTGTTGCGTTTTCTCTCCTACCGGCGGACACGAATTGGCCTCACTGACCTCACTCTGCCACTCTATTCTTATATCTCTATGGTAGAGAGTCGACCACGTTTATAATGCGTGACGTCAATATACAAAACGCTGTCATTAATACTAGAAAGGATAATAACATTTATAATTAACCCTATACCCTAATTAGTAAGGTGCAAGGTTGTATAACGCGGGGTAACTGCATGCCTCATTCACACTTGGTGCCTTCGCACTCTATAATTGTGTCCACTGGCCGTGTTTCCGGTGCGATATCAATTGCTGGAATAATCTCGATTGTTACTGATCTTACTGTCGATAATTTAGCAATTATCTTGGCACACCGTGCGTCGGTGCGGTGGAATTATTTAGGTATATTATAATTACTATTTCAAATTTAAAAGGGGTATTATGCATTTTCTCATTTCCTCAGTTTTCTCATGATGTATGTTAAGATCTATCAAATTGCGTAGCAATTTCCTAGCAAACTGTTCTTATAAAATTTAAATATGGCACTTCATAAAACAAGGTGCATTGTAGAAACCCACCGATTCCAATCAAAATATTCGGTGTCGTAAAATTGCTTGTTACAAATATCCGTGTAATGTTATAGCACATTAGTGGTAGTGTTATATAAACAACCGATAATATTTAAAAGCACTTTGAAATACATTTATTCATTAAGGTTAGAGAGTCATTAATTTCATAAGGAGCATTTATTATTATAAGGGCAGTTCATAATAGATTGTTTTTTATGTAATCTATGTATTCCGTTGTAATACCTTAGTATAACTGGAACGGAAAAATAATATAGACATTATGGGACTATTAATAGGTTTTTAAGGAGCACGAAAGCCTGTGACTTGCTTGTTAGCATGTTAGCAACGAATATATTGCTTTACTCGGGAGTTATTTTATTCGTATAAATAAAGCACGAGAAGCATTTTACAATACAGCACAATACATTCTAAGTATACCAATCGTGTTCACGTACTCATTCAGAGCCTATATATTTATTAGGTACAAAAAGTACTCGCAGAGTGGTCAAACGAAAAAATAAACAAAAACAGTAAATCGAAAAAGTAGGTCTGTATAGCCAAATTACAGCAAATGAGATAGTCGCCGAGTGAAAGTTTACTACGGATGTACGCAGACTGATGTTGCTAACTAAGCTCAAGGTATAAACGGCACTTTCTCTTTGGCTGTAAAGTGAATAGAAAACATATGACATATAAGTGCTATTGATGAACAACTAACAACTATATCTATAGACATATTTTATAGGCGAACAGACAGACGAGAAAGTCCATCAAACGTATATGTGCATAATCGTTTTATTGAACAAGATGTCTAACTCCATAAAATAAATTTCTTCTAATATCTTAGCTCCTACTAGATTGCTCTAAGAGCACGCTGGCCAGCATATTTCAAGTTTGTTTTGATTTTTACGTAAAATAATAATTACTATTTTAAACGCAAAATATTGAGAGAAAGGATGGACAGACGCAATTCTTGATGAACTATTGATATGTTTGTTATTCTTTCACGCAAAAACTACTGCACAATAACATTTGCTGTAATAAAGCTATACACGGGTTACCTTCTGTAAAGAAAACCAACACAAACGCCGAGCCACAAAATCCAGTGTTATATATGTTGCAGTCAAAACTCTTAACCAGTCAAAAGTACTATTGACTAGCAAAATCAGTCAAAAGTACTTTTGATCGTATGCTTTAGTCAATAATACTTTTGACTAAAATAACAGTTAAAAGTACTTTTGCCCAATGGAGCTGGTTATAAGTACTTTAGACTAATCTACTTATTATGAAAAGTTATCTCGCCCAATAAGCTAAGTAGACGGAGCCCTGCTTCGCAGGGCTTCTATTTTCGAGTGCGGGGTCACAAGAGAACCTAACATAACCTATTAGGTAAGTACCTACACATAACTAAGTATCCGGGGCGGACGAGAACTTTTCATAATACCTAATAGGTTATATTAGGTTCTCTTGTGACCCCGCACTCGAAAATAGGAGCCCTGCCAAGCAGGGCTCCTACTTAGCTTATTGGGCGACTAGGTAATTTTCATTCACATCTAACGAGTTAATAGTGCTTTTGACTGATGCTTTATTGCAGTTAAAACTACTTTTGACGAAGAGCGTCAGTCAAAAGTACTTTTAACCGCAAATTTGCAGTCAAAAGTACTAATAAACAATAATTTTCAGCCAAAACCACTTTTGACCAACCTGTTCAGTCAAAAGTACTTTTGACTGATTTTGCTAGTCAATAGTACTTTTGACTGGTTAAGAGTTTTGACTGCAACATATACACCCCTCAATATTACAAATTCAACGCAGTTGAAACCACGAACCAACGCAACGCTGGTAAAAAAAAAAGAAAACAATAAGTAGGTAGTATTGGTAATGCGTATTTCTTCAGAACGTTGCCTTAAGGCAAGATTCTTCGGGCTTACAATTATAGCGCGTATACGCAATACAATAACTGCAAAACCACATTATGCAAGGAGTTTGCACGCACTGAACGACACACTTATTTTTTTTTCGATTGGTTTTTATTCAGTAGCAATGGACAATGGACATACCATGGTCAGCCTTGTGGTTTAGCGATCACTGTGAACTAAAAATGCTTACAATGAAAGCAACTAATGGATTTTCGCAATTTTCGACCATACACACAGCTAAATAGAGGAAGTGAGTTTTACTGAAGGCATATACAAGTACGTCCGATGGCATAAAGATAAAATGTTCTCTGATTCTGTAATATTTGGATAGACTAAATAGTGACAAGAATATAACTGGGACTAGGATAATGATGTAGAGTTCTTCAAAAATTACCGCGAACATCTATATGATGTTAGTCATTCATTAAGGAGTTCCGTTCCATGACTACCATATCTATCATTAAATCAGTTAATTGACATTATAGTATCGCATTCGCATTGTCATTCAACTTCGGTACAAACAATGTGCACTGGTTTATTTTATAATTGTAAAATTCGACGCACAATACTAATTACTACAGTATACAAGACACTTTCATCATAATGCAGTCTTCCGCAGTCCACTTGTGGACAAAAGCTTCTGCTAATTTGCGTTACAATAGCAATGTGAATCAATCAATCAATAATAAACCATATACATATATGCCACGCTGGACAAACGGGTTTTCCGTTTGGCCAGCGTGGCATATTACAATATAATAATATAGGGTTTGATATACAGTTTTCCGTCTCCGTACAAAGCTATTTGCTTAGTGTAGATTCTTTTCATGTAGGAATAAGTATACGTCCCCTTTTAAATCATCGCCATCATAATAATTATGCATTGCTTAACTTCACAGCTATTCACAATATTTCACAAGTTAAACAAAGGCATTGGAACGCTCTTTAGATTTAGAATAATGAGTTCATAACTAGGTTTCTTTGACATTTACACTGCATGTGATGTGAGAGGCAAATGAGCTTTGTGCAAGAAAACCATTCACCAACAGAATATATAACTGCTAAGAGTGCAAAGTCATGCCCCGGGCTAGTTCTCTGGGCATAAGTACATGAATAGATATTGACCAGTTTTTATAGAATATAATTAGGTAGGTACATTTTAAGGGTTAGGCGACAACTCGCCAGGTCGAAATCTCGCCCGCGGGTGAGTTGTCCCGTTTGATCAGAGGTTGGGGCCGTAGGTCATCGCCCGAATGTATTTTTATGACTGGGCCAGTTATACCCCTGAAAATAACTCAAACTCAAATATGTTTATTTCCATAAAAATATTTAAATTTTTTGGACACGTCAGAAGGTCATACAAATAAAAAAATAAAAAAGTAACTTGAAATGCATATTAACATAGTTGAGCATTGAAAAAAATGCCTGTTCAGAAAGTAGAGCCTCGTGAGAAGAATCAGGCAAGAAACTCCGGGCCACTCTTTTCTTCGTCTTGGTGTCAAGTGGCCCACTGATGTACTGTGTACAGTCATATAACTATAGTCTATTAGATGCCTAATTTCTTGTTGTTCCAAATCGTCAGGAGTAAAACAAATTAGTTTCTTTTTCACAAATTCTATACTAAGTATACTCCCAGATTTCGACCGGGCGAGTTGTCGCCTAACCCCATTTTAAATGGTGCTCGGACAATTTTTTTACGGTACGCACTAGCCATGTGCTCATCCACGCAAAAACTAGGTACTGAACGCTTTAGTAACTTTGTAGTAATGCAGCTCCTCCATCAGAATAGAGCATAGGCTACCTTTATCGCGATAACCGACATCAACCTTGGTGAAGCTCGCTTTGACAAGTGACTCTAGTGACAGTTTTGGTAGAGGTCTCCGCCGTACTCCGCATATCTCCCTGGTACATCTACAGCAGTTATGCTCTGTTTGATTGGTGGTTAATATGTGTATGTATGTGTATATACTTACATAATGACACCAGAACGCGTAATACACGCCGGACGTGTAGATGGCGAGCAGCGAGAGCGCGATGCCGAACAGATCGTACATTAGGAACGTGTTGTAATCGCATTCTGACCGACACGAGAACGTGTGGTATAACGCTGACAGTGCCATGCATATCTGGAAACAAAAAACAATATTATTACTATAATGTGCTTGGACTTCTAAATCTGTATTTATAAAATCCTTGCGTTACTGACTGACTGACTGATAAGCTATAGCAAAAACTATTAGGTGCCCGGAGTTGAAACTTGGCATGTATAGTCTTTGGAGACCATAAGGGTGCACTAAGAAGGGATTGCCTGAAATTCCACAGAATCGGGCGGAAACAATTTAATTTTAAATAAAATGTGTCGGTAGCTGCTTTCGTCTAGTAGTAGCTCTATGATTTTCATCGATTCCTGAATCCTGAGCCCTTGCCTCAGGATTCAGGAATCGCTGTCTGTGCGAAGTCTAACCATATTTGACAGAATATTCACTTTTTTACAGAGCGACTTCAGTCAACACATTAGACTTATACGTCTTACATTAGACCGATCCCAACACTAGTTATGAATTATGACGTTAGTACCGCAAATTTGAACCAGCCAATTAGAATGCATTTTTGTAGCCCCCTTCGCTCCGCATACCTCACGGCTTTGACCGAATTGTTTGTTTGTAGAAATAAAAACATTAGGTGTCTAGTAGGTTGGGTTGTCGTTGATTAAAGGGCACCGAATACCAATACAGATGTTAAAGATCTTCATGGCAGCCAGAATCGACGGCTTAACATGCGGGATAACGTCTCCGAGACAGGTAACAAAGACAAATAACATCACACCGACAAATGAATGCCAAGGCAAAAGATTAAGAGATTGATCGCCTTCTCTATACACAGACCTTACGCAGTCACTAAAACTAGGGTTACTGACTGCTCTCGCAACGCAGGCAACCGACCACTGCGATGGCAGCGGTTCAGATCAGGAAGACCGAAAAACGACCGTGCAATACGTATCCATTTGAAAGGTAGTGGAGCCTTGCTAATTTCAGCATGAATGGGCCGGTTCGACCGGGGAAGTAATACCCTCTCACAGAAAATCGACGTAAAGTAACAATACCTAAACTGTTGCGTTTCGTTCGGTGAGTGAGAGTTCCGGAGGCCCTATCCCCTATTCCTTCTCCCTCATCCAACTCCTCATCCTATCCCTTTTCCCAAGCCCAAGGGCCGGCAACGCACTTGTGACTCCTGTGGTGTTGCTTGTGTCCATGGACGGCGGTAATTGCTTATCATCACTTCATCAGGCAATCCGTCTGCTCGTTTGCCGCCTATTACTATAAAAAAAAACCTTAACCTTGCTCGCCATCAGAGCAACCACGACCACTCAAGGGTGTACGATTGAGAAGAAGTCAAATCAATTAAAAGTTCTGGATCTGTTCAAACGACAGAACAAATAAAACGTAATTAAAATGTAAGTAGGTACGTGTCTCGAGGCTGCTTTAAATCTCAAGATGTTATCATACCGATCGTGTATGATGAATTCTTATGTGTGTAATTATACCTACGTATAATATCGATATTTCTTCACTCCATGTTACTGGCGCATAAAATGCAGAAATTTAATGCAAATTCGCAATAACAACGACTATTTGGTTTATTGCCTATATGTATGTATGTCGACGGTAATTGCATTCAAATGTGGCACGATTTATACGAGATTACTTTTGGAGTGGTGCCTTTACACAGCACGACTTTTAAAGAGTGTTTACTGAATTATTTGAGAAACGGTCTCGATCGCTTCATAACTTAAAACGAATCTGTATACCTACTTGTAAGGGCTGAAGTAGTGACCAGAAGGCCAATTCTCGTATTTAACAGAGACTGACACTGAATTTTGACTGAACTGCGATTTAATTTTGAATTGACTCACAATTGGTATTCTGCTCCACTTAATCTCCTTATAGTATAATTTCGATATAATCAATTTATAATCTCTTGTTGATCTTAGAGGTAATGACAAAAACTCAAAAACAAAAACATGAATTTTGCCATTGTATGGGAAAATATATTAATAGGAATGGTAATTGGATGCCAATACGTTTACATGCCAAATTAAAATTAATATACAACTAAGTAATAAAATTTCGGTAAGTAAATATATTGGTTCCTTGGATCGTGTGAATAATTTTCAATAGGTATTCAATAATTAAAAAAATTAATATTCAATCATAGAAATAATTCAGACATTATAAAGATTTTAACGATGGTAACGTACAATTGGGTTTTTTAATTCGTTTTTCCCTCCTGATAATTTTATCTCATTTGTTGAATTTCTCGAGCAAAAGTTTCGCGAATATTTCGATCTTGAAATAAATATTGTCAACGAAATACTTAACATGTTTGCATGTTGTCCACCAGGATCTCCTAGCCAGATCCCCCAGAGGATCCTCGTGAACTCATTAGTTGTGAAATTGTATAAAAGCAATTAACGTTTACAAAACCAGTGACTATCAGAAAGTTATCAGCCATCGATAGGGATTACAAAAATCAGGTGCATGCGATTTTCGACCTTATTGACGTAACTCAGAATTTATAATTTTAATAACGTATCAATGTCAGAAAGCAAGAAAATACCAAAAAGAAGTTTATCATGAATTGTCAATAAGGTCGAAAATCGCATGCACCTGTTTTTTGTAAGCCCTATCGATGGTTGATCATTTTATAGTCATTTGTTTTGTAGACATGAATTTGTCTTACACAATTTCTTTTTAAACTTATTTTAGATACCTATCCCCGTGGTAAAAGTAGTGGCACATAATAGCTAAAGGCGATTCCTATGTTTATTAGCAAAATAGATCATAAATATTAGCAGAAAAATATTCAACACTATTAGTGGTATCGTTGGGAATGTCAAATAAATCACGTCATCACGTCGTGTCCTTGGTAACAAATGTATATTAAAACTAGAAATACCTTACCTGCTCTACTAATAATTAGCAGAATACCGTTCACACTAGTTCACACTTGGTTCAACTTTCGATGTAGTCCCGATCTCATTCAAGTGTCAGTTAAGTTACGAGAATACCATTTATGACGCCGAGACTAGATCGATATTGGAATTTGAACAAATATAATTACCAGAATTGGCCCTCTGGGATCATATTATAATCCCTGCCAAAACGTAGCTGGGGGCGTAAGGGCAAACCTTTCTTTGTGACCAATTACGCGATAAAAAATTACATAAAAGAACTAAATTGATTTCCTAAAGTTCTAAAATAGAGGCTGCAACATTATTTTGAAAGTCAGCTGATAATGAAGGCAGCACTAAGAAAATACGAGCAACAGACAATTTGGTATCAAGAAGAGGACCATGTTTAAGTGGTGTACCGTCTACTTCGTAAAAAAATACAATACATAGACTCACGCCTGTTTCCCGGAGGGGCAGGCAGAGACTACGGAACGCCATTTGCAACGATCCTGACATACCTCTCTTGCTTCATTCACTTCCATCAAGTTTCTCATGCATGCTCTTCTGTTTAGGGTTCTTCTGACCTGTCCTTTTTTCAGGATGTCTCCAATCTGGTCAGAGAACGTCCGCCTAGGTCTTCCCCTTTGTGCTGTGCCATTCACATTTGCCTTATATATCTTCTTTGTCAGTCTTTCGTCATCCATCCTCTCCATGTCCCGAACCATCTTAACATGCCTTTCTCGATCCTTGTCACTATATCTTCTTTTACCCCACACCACTCTCTTATCACACTATTCTTTACTCTGTCGATCAAATATATACCACACATACTTCTAAGTGCTCTCATTTCTACAGCATTTATTCTACTTTCAAGTCTCTTCTGCCATACCCAACTTTCACTACCATACATAAGGGTAGGCAACTAACACCCCTCTATGCACAGCCAAACGTGCCTTTTTGGACACGTTTTGACTGTTCATAAACGCCTTCAGCGCTCCATTCACTCTATTCAGGTAATAGAGTGAATGGAGCGCTGAAGGCGCCATTAACTCTTCTTTCAATATCTTCTTCATTTTTACCATCTCTTGTAAACAACGTACCTAAGTATACAAACTCATTCACTTGTTCCACTCGCTGTCCATCGATCAAAACATTACAAGCCGTAACGCATTCCTCCTTTTCAAAAACCATAACTTTCGTTTTACTTACATTCACTTTCATTCCTTTCCTCTCTAGCGCACCATGCATGATTGTTGCCATCTCCTGCAACTCCTTCGCTGAAGACGCAAGTATTACCTGATCATCAGCATAAAGGAGGCATTTGACGAGTAACCCATTCATCCTTAATCCGCAGTCACTATTTTTTAAATCTTGCAAACAACTGTCCATGAAGAGGTTAAACAGCCACGGCGACGCTACACATCCTTGTCTAACACCTTTCTCGATGGTAAACCAATCAGTGTATGCCCCGTTTATCCTCACACAAGCTCTAGAATCCTCATAAAGGGATTTCAGAGCTCGAATGAGGCTGCTGTCCACCCCATTCATTGACAGCACCGACCACATTTCATTCCTCACCACTTTATCGTAAGCCTTTTCCAAATCCAGGAATGCGCAATAGACCTTTTGAACTTTGGCCAAAAACTTTTCGGCTATGCTTCGCAAGGAAAAAACCTGATCCGTACATCCCATACCCTTTCGAAATCCCGCTTGTACATCCCATATTTTCTTTTCCGTTACTTTCATAACTCTTTCAATCAGTACCTTTGCATACAATTTGCCAACAATGCTGAGAAGGCTAATGCCTCTATAGTTTTTGCAGTGTTGTTGCGAGCCTTTTCCTTTATAAAGAGGCACAACTACAGCTGTGGCCCAGTCATTAGATACTCGGCCGGTGCTCCAGCACAAGTTATATAACCGCTGCAAAAATACGTTTTGCGTAAATATAGAATTTGATTACCGAAAATATGTATCTTATAGCTAAACTAGTAAAATTGCAATATACTGTAAGATTACTAGATGCCGCAGTACTACACTATATTTAGTAAATATTTTTCTATAGCTATTTTATGTCCTCGAGTTTCATGCCAAATTTTTCGATCATTAGCATTGGCTTACAGCGCCACAATGTCGCGACTAGTTCGATTACTCAACGTTTTGCGCTATGTTTGTGAAATACATCTACTGCGCAAATACATGCGTGAACCAAACTTGGCATCACTGGACCAACTTTAATTTTATGGTTTTCATTCCAAACCTTTTTATTATGATAATACGAATTTTTCCTGTGCTACAAAATTTTCTTTGTTTTTTGGCTAGCCAACGCTATGAGCCGTCTCGACTCCGCCACTCGGCCATAAGAATGTGATCGACCGATTGGGAGCAGGTCTCTTCTAAGAATGGGGTCTAACCACTAAAACCGGGTTCTCAGCTGCCCTTGATGGTGGGACCACGCGAACGGCACACGCCAAGGCGACCTGCCAAAACCTAGCTTACCAAATTTATAACTTTTAACTAACTAAAGGAAACTCAGTTACGACAGTTATGAAGAAAACATACATACATACATATCGTCACGCCTTTTATCCCCGAAGGGGTAGGCAGAGGTGTATTTCTACACCCACTTTTCGCCAGAAATACTTTAGTCCCACGTAATAAGGGGCGAGCTTATTGCCGTACCGGACACATTTCCAGACTCCGTGCTGCTACTGAGAATTTCGTGACAGAAAAACCCAGTAACACTGCCCGACCTAGGAATCGAACCCGGGACCTCCCGATCCCACGCGCACATTTATGTCGCGAGACCAACGAGGCAGTCGTATAGGGTTTTCCGTCTCTACGCAAAGATGGTATTTGCATCGTGTTATCCCTTAGTCGGCTCTTACGACACCCACGGGAAGACAAGGGGTGGTGACACTTGTATTCTATGCCGTCAACCACACGGCACTAAACATATTGGTTAAAAAACAATACTTTTTTCTTATTACTTCAGATATTTATACACAAAATCTTTATAGTATAAGACCACTGTTAGTGTTATTATTATGCATATAGAAATATTATGTCTCTGGTTGTATCAGTTGTCCTGCATATGATTACTGATTATTCATGCAAAATTACAAAAACATGTAAACGGCGGCAGCGCAGGGGAATACCACAATCATATTTATAGTCAGTAAGTAACCTTGTTAATGCCAAAAACAGTGAAATATTTACTTATTAAAATTCTTAAATAATTATGATCACTTGAACCGGTGTGTACATAAATTATGTAACATAAAATAGATGGGACTGGAAAATTGACTTTAGAAATTCATTAGACCAATTTTTTTGCGATTCGTGTTTTATGTTAAGTATTAACATGTTAGAGAATGAAGGAAGTTGGCATCTAATGCCAAGACGGGCCAAAGAGTCAATTATAGAGCATAAGCAAAGAAGCTCTTCCAAAACTCCAACATACTCGTCTAAGTGTATAATATACACGTCTACATACTTCAATCACTAACTGACTCCGTGGTCCAGTGGATAGCGTATGCGACTGCTGATCGGAGGTCCCGGCTTCGATTCCCGGGTCGGGCAAATGTGTTCCTGGGTTTCTCCGAATTCTCAGTAGCAGCACGGCGTCTGGTGATGTGCCGCCGTTAACGGCAATAGGCTTGCCCCCTATTACGTGGGCCTCAAAATTCATGGCGAAATGTGGGTGTAACCTCTGCCTACCCTTTCGGGAATACGAAAGTCTATAAAAAATAAATATTAAAAAAACCTACTTCAATCACTAAGAGATAGTGTAAATTGTACCATTCAATTATTTTTGTTTATAAAATGCTTTTCTTATTAAAGGTCTATCCTTTAATAAAAAAAAACATCATCATCAATCAATATGTATTCTTTCATTACTGTCTGACTAACTAACAACCCATACTAAGCTGAAACTATTGGGCGTAAAAAGCTGGAACATACATACATACATAGACTCACGCCTGTTTCCCCGAAGGGGAAGGCAGAGGCAGAGGCATATTAAACGCCCACTTTTCGCCAGTGTTTTGATGCCACGTAATAGGTGGCGAGCCTATTGCCGCTTATCGGGATAATTTGTTTGCCAGAGCCTCGTCCGTTGATCGGCAGGTGCACCACTTGCAGGTGAGGTTGGCTTGGGACCCTAAGTTCTTGGTGGGAACCCTATGCACCCAAACCCTATGGAACAAAAAGCTGGAACTTGGCTAATATGTGCCTTGTGAAGTGTAGAAAGCACTAAGAGGGGGGGACTTTATGAAATTGCCACCCTAAGGGAGTTAAATTGTCTCACGCAAGCGAAGCCGCGAGCGTAACCTAGTACCTTAATTTGTAAACAGTTTATGTAAACCTAAGGTCCGTGAGTTAACCCTTTATTTTAACTAGAAACTATAACCAGAAATATTAGCTGACGTTATTTGTGCAATGGGTAGCAGGTAGCAGACACCATAGCCCTCTATCATATCTATTCTGTCTAATATGTAGCGAAAAGTAAAAATCCGTTTCCGCAAGGTTTTCAGATAGAGTACCTAAACCATCGTACTTATGTAGGTAATTATGGTGAGCGTAGAAAGGCCGTCGTCCATCTTGGATTATTAAATATGAAGGCTAGAAAATCGATGTGGCGAGGTTTCAACTCAATGCCAAGCGCTGAGTGTGCACTTTCTTGTGCATTCGAATCAATAGCGGTGTCATATTGCGCTTCAGTTACGTTTGGCAAGAGTTAAACTATGCGGTTGGGTAAATTATAAAAGCTATGGATGAGAGCGTGTAATGACGTGGAAACAAACATAACGACCGGTTTCAATGAGCCTCTTCTATAACTACTCAACCAATTATAATAAAATCTTCCATTCATACAAGGACACAACTTATTACAAGTAATAAAGAGTTTTCTGTATGTGTAAACGCATGAGAGAAGTATCTGACGACCGGTTGGCGCAGCAGGAGTGTAAGCGACTGCTACGCCGAAGGTCGCGGGTTCGATTCCCGCTCAAGTCAAACATTTGTGTGCATGCACATGGATGTTTGTCTTGGTCTGGGTGTTTCTATGTATAATATGTATGTATTTACAAAAAAAAGTATATAATAATGTATGTTTATCCATTATCTAATTTTTTTATTGTCTCTCTCCTGTATCCCCGAAGGAGTAGGCAGAGGTGTAGGTAAATATTACACCCACAATTCGCCACATTTTCGGTCCCACGTACCTAATAGTGGGCGAGCCTATTGCCGTTATCGGGCACATCACCAGACTCCGGGCTGCTACCGAGTATTCGGTAAAACCCAGTAGGTAACACTTTTTCCCGACCCGGGAATCGAACCAGGGACCTCCGATCAGCAGTCGCTACGCTATCTACTGCACTACGGAGGCAGTCTTACCTCTTGTATAGGTAGTTATATTACTATTCAAATCAGTCTTCGTCTGATTGAAAAAGTATTCATAGATATTCTATGTATAATATGTATGTATTTACAAAAAAAAAGTATATAAGTATGTTTATCCATTATCTAGTACCCATAGTACAAGCTCCGCTTAGTTTGGGACTAGATGGTGTTGTGTGAATGTGGTAGAATATGATATATCTACTTATTGTAAAGAACCTAGGTACCTAGCTGTTCCCTTCGGTTTCACCCGCGTTATTTCGGTATCCCAACAACAGCGCCACCTACGGAGTCACGGTTATAACATATATGTAGCCCTACAAAGTAATTTATCTTCCAGTTATATTCCCATTAACATTGGTTCAGCCATTACAGAAATTACCCCGGACAAACAGAAAGACAGATAGACAGACGACATTTTCCAAAAAGTTTGTTTGTGACTTGGAATCGTGTAACTTAAGTAATTTTGAAATCGCAGACAGACACTACAATTTCAATTTATAACATGTACATAAGATTCTATCTTGATCCTATTTGTTATGTGTAAATGAAGAGTGTTTGAATATTATTATGCAAATCACAAAAAATAAGTTCGTCGTTACTTCGCCTAAGATTTCTTGCGTGGAATCTTTTATTTTCAGACCTATGGATCTAAAAACTACGAGACAGATCTACTGACTATAAAGATATGTCTTCGTCAAAGTTGAAATTTGTCATATACTTAGTAAACTTAGTAGCATTTACATGACTGCTTTCAATCACGTAATTATTTGAAAATGAAGGTGAAATACCTTCTACCTATTTAACCAGACATTTCAGCTTGCCTCACACCAGCCGTGGTCATAACGTTTAATTCGTGTCCACAATTACACTAATGGGACCCGTTACATAAATTAATACATACATAGTCTCACGCCTATATCCCAGAAGAGGTAGGCAGAGATATATTGCTACACCCTCCTATCGCCAGATTTATTTTAGTCCCACGTAATAGGGGCCGAGCCTATTACCGTACCGGGCACATTACCAGACTCCGTGCTGCTACTGAGAATTTCCTAACGGAAAAACCCAATAACACTTTGCCCGACCCGGGAATCGAACCCGAGACCTCCGAATCCCACGCGCACATTTATGCCGCGAGACCAACGAGTCAGTCATAACATAAATTAATATGTGTACAAAACGATACAGAAATACTTTTGGCTTTACAATGTTTACAGTCTAACAAGCCTTATGAATAAGATGCTCGTCTACGTCACGCACTCACACATGCATACATAGAACGTACGTAGAACATAGCTTTGATGATTTCTTCACAAGCAACAGGTTTATAAAACTATCTCAGTGGCGACTTGACGAACATTCATTGCCCCTCCACACGTCGAGGCACTCGAGGCTACACTCAACATCAACATCGCCTGATGCCGTTACGACATATGACTCCACAACGAACTTAACATCCAATTTATATTGACCTATCGTTGTATAACATTGTCGAACAAAGACAGGTTGCGTTATACTGGTCAGTTGAGTAGACATGTGTACGATATTGTGGCACATCGGAAGGTAATGAAATACACAGGAATTACTCGTTACTGGAGAGTTTAACACACTGACATAGATTTATAAGGTAAAAATTATTAAAACGATTTCGCTGAGGATAATCTTGTGACTATGTTTATAACAGACTAGAGGACGCCAGCAGCTAAGCCTGCATATTTTTTTTAATTTACCAGTTTTGGTCGACCCCGCGGGAATTTCGCGAAATCCCTTCTTAGTGCACCCCTACGGTTCCCAAGGAACATACATGCCAAATTTCAGCTTCCTGCGCCCAATAGTTTCGGCTGTAGCGTGTCTGTCAGTCAGTCAGTAACCGTTACTGACTGACTGACAGACGTTACTGAGTAACGCAAGGATTTTATATATTAAGATAATATTTTTACTACCTTGTTAACATCACAACTAGATAGCAGATAACAAAGGCATTCCTACTAAAATTGAGCATAATATTTTTATTTCAGTAATGCGAAACGTTACTGCAGTATCACCTGACTTGCTACCACTATTTGTATTATTTAAAAGAATGGCATGAGTTTTCACTCTTAAACAGTTCTTGTCATAGACTTCAATCTATGCGCAACTGGATGTAAAATTTAGACGTTCTCAATTACTCTGTAACCTAAATGCCTTAAATGATTTTGACTTGAATTTATATTTTTCCACTTGCTACAAAGACATAGTACCCAAGGTTTAAACCTACCAAATGTCATACATAAAATCAATTTAATTTTACTCATAATCGTCGAGGTTACGACATCCGGCTGCCTTTAAATTTTGTGCCTCATCGGAAGGTAATATGACATAATACACGCTTTACTTATTATTCGAGAGTTTGACATACTAACACCAATTTCACTTAAAGATTTTGAATGGTCGAAAAACTCAACGAATGTGATTTAAAATATTTATCTCGTGTCACTATTTACATACTCTTTATAACTACTAGTAATATTATAAATTCAAATGTGTATGTACTATTTTTGTTACGCTTTTACACTTCAACGGCTCAATCGCATTTGATGAATTTCAGCAAAAAAAAAATTTATTAAACATTTAGCCATGAAAACTAATATGACATTCGCTTTTATAATTCATGTCGTGGGTATTTATAGCCTTGAGTCTGGGGAAAACAAAAAATAGACAAAACTTTAAAATTATAATCTACAGACTGAATTATCACATATATTGAGAAATACAGCACTTTCACTTTTGGCCTATCATCTGTATGTTAGTTTTTTTTAATTCACTACGTTACATTTTTAATGTAGCAAACCAGACGCGCTTTTAGAAATTCAAATGATTGCATTGGATAAGACCAAATAGCGCAGCCTAAAACAATTTCGATTCTATAGACAATAATTCGGATTTTCACTAGTGTGAAAGATGGGTCCCTAACAACAGTAAAAAAGTGAAAGAGCCCATCACACTAACCTACAGCAATAACCAGTTTTACTTTATGTGGGATTATTCACGCGAACAATATGAACATGTAAATTGCGCAATAAAACCTTTTTATGGCCAGTAAAATATGATAGAGAAATCGCGTCAAAATATATGTAGGTACTTAATTACTTAATAATTATAATAGTTTTACGGTGCTCAACAGTCTGCATGCATCATAGATGTGGAAATTATTCGATGTTTTCTCATTTTGAAGTTTGTAAACAATTTCAGCGATAGCTGAGTGAAGAGACCGACAGGACAGACTGCTACGCAGAGGGTCTCGAGTTCGAATCCACGGCGCGCACCAATGACTTTTCGAAGTTAAGTGCCGAAGTGCGTATTAAATTGTTAATTATCGCTTGCTAATCGTTGAAGGAAAATATCGTGAGGAAACCTGCATGTCTGAGAGTTCTCCACAATGTTCTCGAAAGACATGTAAAGTCTGCCAACCCGCACAGTTGGCCAGCGTGGTAGACTATGGCCTTACCCTTCTCTTAGTGAGAAGAGGCCCGTGCCCAGCAGTAGGATAGCATAAGCAAATGATGAAACTATATGGGTAGGAACAAATGGACGCGAGCTATGTAATGAAAATCAAACTGACTACACGTATGGCGTAGTGGTTTTAAGCGGCCATCTCGCCGTTTAACACTGCGCCGAATGTTGCGGGTCGATCCGCATACGAGACCATAAGTACTTCGTGTGATGCACAATTGATCGATTCTAGGTGATCTTTTTTTTGCTCCAATGCATGCAAAGTCCCCTGCAACGCAAGATTATATTCCTGGTGCGGGGTAGCCTCCCATAAACTACAAGTTAGTAAGTACTTACACAAATAAAACAAGTTTCTACAGATGTACCCCATGATGTACACTATAGAAACTTACATAAAAACTGATGTAAAAGAAATACCTACATACAATCTTCTTAATATATAAAATCCTTGCGTTACTGACTGACTGACAGACACGCTACAGCCGAAACTAATGGACGCAGGAAGCTGAAATTTGGCATGTATGTTCCTTGGGGACCGTAGGGGTGCACTAAGAAGGGATTTCCCGAAATTCCCACGGTATCGGCCAAAACGGGTAAATTTAGAAAAAATGCAGGCGTAGCTGCTGGCGTCCTCTAGTATAAAATAAAGATGCCTCATGTTTCATCAGGGTAGCAAAAAACGCGAACATTGGCATGATAAACAGTTAAATATTAATGAACAAAAAATACTGTTGAAGAACGAAGAAACGCGCAGTAACGCAACGGCATATAAATCGTCAACTTGCCAGTTGCCACTAAGTTTTAAGAGTAGTGGAATTATTCAGACAATGGACATCTGGTGGACGGAATGTGTGGTCCATCGAGTCCATCTGTAAATGTGCTAACTAATTCTAAAACCGATTTAAGCAGATTGTACAAAAAAGTCAGATCAGATCGAACTTTTTGTCCTGGAAATATCCATATATCTCTTATTCTTAAACTTAATAGGAGCCAGTTTTCACCATCAAGTAGGTATTTTACCGAAAGATTTAAAAATATTATTATATAAGTGAGATTGTTATTAAAATGTCGTAATGTACGTCTGTAAATAAACACAACGTTTCGGCTCCAAGTCACATAAAACTTGCAACAATATAAAAAATAGGATGTTCATAATTGCTAGAGGAATCTTAGTGGTCGCAACGATATCTATACAATTAATTTGTGGTTGACAAATAGGAACCACTCTTTGTTCCCCTCAGAAGATTTTCAAGATGAAATAAGGCGAAGTCGGTTGCAAGGGGCTCGGGACATCTTACTACGAAACGCAAAAGTTTGTAAGGATGGAAATTGAAAGACAGAAATTGATATAAATGGGTGTTCGTTACTCTTTCATGCTACGGCCACACTACCGTGATATGCCAATAATTATTGCCATAACTTCAAAAACGCCTACGTGTAACCACGATTTGTGGCCATAATTTTACAATGCCAATCAATATGGCAAATGGCGGTAGACAATAGCTCCGGCGGCGGTCTTTTTTCGCACATTAAAGAAGATTACCGCAGTAATTAATGCGTTTGTGGCCACACTATTGTTTGTCCAACATGAGTTCGACGACGACGCATGTGTCTACCGATATGGAGTGGTCAAATGAAAAAGCGCTCGAATTTTTGGAATTATTCCAATCCAAACCGTCCCTTTGGGATACCCGACAGAAAGACAAAAATTTAAAAGATTCATGTAAAAATAATTGGCACTCATAAAATACCACACAGCTGCAGCTTCAACCTCCATCTTGAAAAATGATATTTTTACCGCCTAATTTATTGACATATCTGGGTAAACTCTAGTGTAACCACACGACTTCACGCAGTAATTTAAACGGTAATTAAATGCTTTAATTTTTGCGGTAACAGCCCGGTAGACGGTAAGGTAGTGTGGCCGTAGCATCACGCAAAACTACTTGGGCGAAATTTTGGTCCCGATAACCGATGAAGAAGTTGAGAAGCTAGTTTACAAATAATTTGGAATCCGTGATCTGCGGTCCAATCGTTGAATTAACACACACAAAGAGCGACTGCAGTAACTGAGAACATTGTTTTTCAAGTGCAGTGCCCATTAAAAAGATATTTGTAAACTACCTCGTGGCAATTACACCGTGGGCACTCGCATAAAAAAGAAAATATAAATAAATGTGTTTCGAGACAATCTATCTAATTTCTTAGGCACCAAACTTCATGTCATTACTAAAAATAAAACGACATGTAACTTTTAACATGTAAACAATCACAATAAATTGCTTCATATCTATACTAATATAATAAAGCGGAAGAGTTTGTTTGTTTGTTTGTTTATTTGTTTGTTTGTTTGTTTGTTTGAACGCGCTAATCTCAGGAACTACCGGTCGGATTTGAAAAATTCTTTTGGTATACGATAGCCCAGTTACTTCGGCAGGCTATAGGCTATATAACATAACGCTTCGACCCTTTGGGGCCGGGCAAAAGCCTAAAAAGGCTAAAAGATAATGTTGGCTAATCTCAGGAACTAGCAGTCGGATTTTAAAAATTGTTATTGCCTATGATAGCCCAATTATTCCGAAAGGCTATAGGCTATATAAAATTACGCCACAACTTTTAGGGGCCAGACAAAAATAATAAAATGGTTAAACGAGAAGGGGGTGGGTTGGGTCAAAGGCAAAAAAAGGCTATACGAATAGGATACAATCTATATGGGTATCGTTTTCAAGATTTTCGGGAAGCTGATTAATAATATGAAATTTATTAAGTAATCCAAGATGGCGGACGGGCAATCAAAGATGGCGGATGAGAAAATTTAAAAAATCATAATATGGATATCGCCTTCGATATTTTAAGGGGTGGGTAATCGAAATACAACATCTATTTCTTGATCAAAGATGGCGGATGGGAAATCAAAGATGGCGGATGGAAAAATTTTAAAAAATCATCGTGTGCGATGTTAAAAGGGATGGGGAATCCAAATACAACATCCGTTTCGTGATTCAAGATGGTGGATGGGAAATCAAAGATGGCGGATGGAAAAATTTAAAAAATCAATATGGGTATCGTCTCTGATGATTTAAGGGATGGAGAATCCAAATACAACATGTATTTCGTGATCAAAGATGGCGGATGGGCAATCAAAGATGGCGGATGGGAAAATTTTAAAAAATCAATATTGGTATCGTCTGCGATGTTAAAAGGGATGGGGAATCCAAATACAACATCCGTTTCGTGATTCAAGATGGTGGATGGGAAATCAAAGATGGCGGATGGAAAAATTTAAAAAATCAATATGGGTATCGTCTCTGATGATTTAAGGGATGGTGAATCAAAATACAAGATCTATTTCGTGATCAAAGATGGCGGATAGGTAATCAAAGATGGCGGACGGGATTTTTTTTTAAGTCGATATGGGTATTGTCGCCGATATTTAAAGGGATGGGGAATCCAAATCCGACATCTATTTCGTGATCAAAGATGGCGGATGAGAAAGTTTTAAAAAATCAATATGGTTATCGTCTCCGATGTTTTAAGGGATGGCGAATCTAAATACAACATCTATTTCGTGATCAAAGATGGCGGATAGGAAATCAAAGATGGCGGACGGGATGTTTTTAAAGTCGATATGGGTATCGTCTCCGATATTTTAAGGAGTGGGGAATTCAAAAACACCATCTATTTCGTGATCAAAGATGGCGGATGGGATTTTTTTTTAAAATCATAATGGGTATCGTCTCCGATGTTTAAAGGGATGAGGAATCCAAATACAACATCCGTTTCGTGATTCAAGACGGTGGATGGGAAATCAAAGATGGCGGATGGGCAAAATTTAAAAAATCAATATGGGTATCGCGTCTGATGATTTAATGGATGGAGAATCCAAATACTACATCTATTTCGTGACCAAAGATGCCGGATAGGAAATCAAAGATGGCGGACGGGATTTTGTTTAAAGTCGATATGGGTATCGTCTCCGATATTTTAAGGAGTGGGTAATTCAAAAACACCATCTATTTCATGATCAATGATGGCGGATGGGATTTTTTTTTTAAATTATAATGTGCATCGTCTCCGATGTTTAATGGGATGGGGAATCCAAATACAACATCTATTTCGTGATTCAAGATGGCGGATGGGAAATTATTAATATTATCACTTTGACTCACTTTTAATTATTAATATTATTGCCTCTATCACTCATTTACTACATTCTGACTTACAATAAGATAGTTATTTTTCTACCCCAGAAATAATTTATATGGCAAAACAACTTTTTCTGCGTCATCTATCTATACGTATATATAAAAATCAATGTTCGTTTGTTTGTATACCTCTATAAACTCTAAAATTTTTGATTAAGCACTGGTAGCCTTGGTAACTTTGTTCAGAATTTCATGGAAAAGTGGTTTGAGAAAAATAGGAATAAGAAAAAAGACCTTTAAAAAGCGATACGGAGTTCGCCGGGACAGCTAGTAGTTTTCATATGGCTATCTTTGTGACTATTTTAAGAAATGCTTTTATGCCTTTCTCGATTTTTGTCAGCAGCGCAGTTGTGTAGTGTTTTTTGTTACAAAGAGACTAACGTGGCTTTCGTATTTCGTATCCGTTCTGAAGGGAAACTTCATTTAAACAGGATTCGCAATATTGTATTAAGCTCCGGATTCCGGGTGGTATAAACACATTTGTAGCAGAACCGATAACCGTTTGAGTATTCATGTTCTAGAGTGAAGTCAGTGAAGACCGCGCCTTGGCAAATATAGTGTATGACGCCCACCGGCTAGTTGGAGTTAATAGATATGCGCAAAGTGACTGGCAGCGGCTGGACACGAAAATCAGTCTCAGTGGCGGGCCATTGGAGATGCCTATATCCAGCAGTGGAATTGGCTGGCTGACGATGTTGTGGTAAAAGCCTTGGGAGTATTGTAAACGGGTCACTTTGACTAAGGCAGTGCAGTGCTTAGACATAAAATAACAGAATCTTTTGTTGTTTGACGAATAAGAGTGCCGGCAACTCATCCTCTCTAATCATTAGGCTTTCTATCTCTCATTCTATCATAGAAGGTAACAGTAGTAGGGCAGGCCTTTATACAGGCCTCTCAAACTGACGCTTTTATGGGAAGCATATCCTTTGTCTAGTAACATATATGTTAAGCTGTCGTTGCAGAAAATATAATAAAAAGTCATTCAAGGCAGTGAGTGACACAGTAATAAAACCCATCCAAACCGGTTTAATTCCAATATACATGTAATATAACATTAGACAATACTACGTAAGTACATAAAATCCAGTCACTATGGACATCACATACTTTCTTACTCGTGTACATATCTTGCCACGACATCTCGAAAGTGAAAGCATTTCATAAGTGGTCGGATGATGGCCGACGATGTCTAAAGATGGGACATTCTTTTCAACAATAAAATTAACTTTAATGTGAAAATAATTGTATAATTTGAACTACCAAGTTGGTGCCGTGATTTAAGTTTTGAAATGTTGTGTGGTTAATCGTACAATCTGAATTTGGAGATTGGCACGTGGAGTCGCGGCATATTTCAGAAACCAAACCTTGGGAGATATTTTCGATATGGCAATAAAATATTCCGTCGCGTAAATACAAAATAAAATATGATTCCAACTAGTCAAATAGCGATTTATGCATAACTGACGTCATAACTTTTTGATGTCAAGTAAAGTACTTACCAATTATCGATACTTAAATAAAAATAAAAATGTAAAATAAAATTTTGAAATTGATTGATTAATGAAACCATTGACATATATTAATGAAACTATAAGCAATATTTTGACATGTTTCATTAGATAAAAGAAATCTTGAAAGAAATTGTCTTATTTGTTTTACTTGTAGGCATCATCCCTATTACAGAGAATGAGAATGTCCGTAAAAACGATAATGTCTGTAATACCTGCATATCTACCTCTTTCAACTAAATTAGTACCTAAGACTGTATGAAGTTTTATTTTGTTTTTGTGACCTTTTGAGCGCCCATTGTTACGCAAATTTGGTGGCCAACTACGAATAGAATCAACTAATTTAGCATACTTAGCGAAGTACTTATATAATTATTGGTTAGTAGCTGTTTCCCGCGGTTTCACCCGCGTCCTGAGGGAACTACTTCGCGTACTCGGTTAATTTATAGCCAAAGTTACTCCTTGGTAAATCAGTTATCCGCGGTTCAGCCGTTCCAGAGATTAGCGAGAACAAACAGACAGACAGACAGACAAAAATTGTAAAAAATCTCATTTCAGTACATGTACCGTGTAGGTATATATCCATATATGCATATATTAAAAAGCGGTTATTTTAATATTACAACAGACACTCCAATTTTATTTATGAGTAGCATTGATTTATTCTGTCGAGGCGCTACCTCGAAAATGTATGCCCTTTTTGATTACATATTTTGAAGCAGTGAGACACACCAGCAAAGTGAAAATTTTATATATTATTTATCAGGTCTTTATCTAGGGACTGCTCGGACAGATACACGATTGGAAGATTTTCGCTCGATAGAATTTTATTTTGAAAAACATGCTTTCTATAAATATTTTCACGTATATTTCAGAAAATACTTAACTTTTCGCCTTGAAATTGCTACTCACTGAAAGAAGAGGTAGTTTATTAGGGATTGGTCTAACGATTTTTTTCTAAAACGATCATTACTTGAGTTATGAACGAAATAAGATTTCAGACAGTTTCGTGATGGCATGCCATGTCAAAAACCGTGCGACATTCAACTTTATAGCTAACACTTAGCGATGACCTCTGCACGATTTTTTGACCTTCTAGGTAGCCTCTTAAGCTTGGCTTCTTTATGCGAGGCGAGAAAACTGTACTTACAATAATGACTGTAATGGCTGCCACACCACTTTCGTATTCCAGCAGCGGTTTAGATAATAGCCGTCACTGGCTGCTTAATATCAGACAATATGGAGACCATAAAACCACCACAAAGAAAACAAAACAACAAAATCGATATGCCAACAAGACTGCAGTTTTCCACCTAAGCAACAAAGAGGTAAATGAGATGGGTGACCTACGAATATTGCACTTTATAATATTATTTACATATTCTACTCATTTTCCTACAGCTGAGCTGGTTGAGCAGCAAGGCCTCTCTTTATTTCGTCACATTCTGTGTTTATCTTGCCATTCTCCAATACCTGCATGTCGAATCTAAAGGAGGCCACACACGTAGATTTATTTTAACTGATAGTTTTACCGGTATAGTAGTGAAGGGCTTCATCATGAAGGTACTTTAATTAATGTCAATATTGGCTTTAGTTTTCGACATAGATACAGACAATATTTCCATTACTATGCCGATATAATATCGCATTCTTTAGAACAGTGGCAAATCAATCATTAAGTTAAGATGCATATTATTCAAATTTAAGTTACGGTAAAGTTCAATTGGATCAACACATAACGTTACATTGCCTAAAAACTGCCCGTTTGCAGCTGCGTACTACCTACCTAAAAACTTGCACTTGGTCATTAACGGTCTTTTTATAATTTCGTACTTTCACTAACGGGAGAAAAGCAGGTCGGTTGTCGAACATCTGAGCCGCAAAACTTTCAAGGCAGCCGACCAATGGTGTTGTTTATTTCGTAATAACGCCGGCACGTCATGGAAATAATAGATACCTACGTTTGAAGTGAGCGAATGAAACGTAACAAGCTAAAAGAACCTTGTTTCGTTGACGTAAGCACCATTTTTGCTTTGCAGTTTTACTGTCGTGGTTCGCATATTACTTTTAATAAGGCCTTACCTTCGTAAGGCAAATATCGCTTCGTTTTAAACCAGGGACCGAAAGGTTAACCCGTATGAGGGTTTTAACCGGGTTAATTTTTAGGATTAGGTTAAAAACTCCACATTAAAGGTTAACCCGTATTATAGGGTTAATCAGCCTATAAAAACCGGTTTCTACATAAGGTGCATTTTAGTACATAAAACATCTACAAGAAAGTGACAGAGATAACTACCACGCGGTCTTTGATCGTGTTCCGACACGACTCTAACTAGTCACCGCGCAGGATGCATTGAACTTTGAGCCTTATTACTGTTGCGCAATACTGTTTTTCAAATGTTCGACTCTAATAATATTGAAAATATTATTTCGATTCTCGCGCATTTCGCCGACAGTATTAGTTGAGTTGTCAGTGTCTTTGTACCTACATATCGGTGGCCGTTTGTCGTAGGTACTTTGTAGGACTTTACGTTGGTTTGATCTCATAATTATACTATTTTACCAACCTGTTTTTACTTTTATACCTACGTGAACTTATAGAGTGATCTGATTAAGTATGCCTAAAACTAAGAAGGATGTTATTCACCGATATTTTACATTCGACGAGGAAACGAATTATAGTAAATGTAATTTATGCAGTGTTAAAATAAAGGTAAGTACCTACTTTCTTTGCTTTGTAAGGAGAATATCGAATTGAAGTAAGTAAGTACCTACGTAATAAAAATTATGGTTGTTCAGGTACCTACCGGAAAATACCTACATATAATTTTTCATTGCTTAGTTAAGATTATATTTAAAAAAAGCATGATTTACGGTGAATGAAAGTATTTTTGGTTGTCTTGCTTATTTAATATTAATAGTACAAAAAAAATTAAATCCAAATATTTTCGGTACGGAACACATGGTTTTTATTAGTGCATTTGGTTCATGGATTTATATGGATTTATATGGAGTAATAAAATGATATACCTATCTTGTTTCAGGGTCAGCATGCTACTAATTTAAAGAACCATGTGTCTGTTAAACATAAAGAGCAATTTAAAGATGTTCTTTCAGTAAATAAAGAAAATATTGCTCCCCCAAAACAAAGAAGAAAAGACTCCATTATTGACATTATTAAGGTAAACTGTTTAAAACTTGTGACTGTCCACGGCAGACCTTTTCAATTATTAGAAGACAAGGCTTTCCAAGATATTATTGGTTTTGCAATACAAGATAAGGACCAAGCTAATACAATTAATGCACAGATGTGAGAAGTATCAGATATAGCGCATTCGTCCAACTAAGTGTGGCACGTTGACAGCTATGTGTGCGTGACCTTTGGTGACTGGCACTGTACGGACACGCGCGTCTATGTGTGTGTAAAGTTGCCGATTATGAATAATCTCCCAGTATTTTGCATATAGTTATGTAATATTCTTATATTCATTTGCGGTTTTGAAGAATTTACCATGGATTTAATTAATGCTTTTATAAATACATTTCTTAAATGTAGGTACCGAGTTAAGTTTTAACTATTTCATAAATCTGTATATATAAAATCCTTGCGTTACTGACTGACTGACAGACAAGCTACAGCCGAAACTGCTCGGCGCATGAAGCTGAAATTTAGCATGTATGTTTCTTGGGAACCGTAGGGGTGCACTAAGACGGGATTTCTCGAAATTCCCAAGGGATCAGGCAAAACGAGAAATACGAAAATATGTGCGTGCGAAGCCGCTGGCGTCGATTAGTTGAGAAATAAATAGTATGTATGTACACACGGCACCAAGTCAAGCTAAACAGTTGCTGTACGATTTTGATACTTATTCCCTACGCCATAAGTATGTATGTACACACGGCGCCAAGTCAAGCTAAACAGTTGCTGTACGATTTTGATACTTATTCCCTACGCCATAAGTATGTATGTACACACGGCGCCAAGTCAAGCTAAACAGTTGCTGTACGATTTTGATACTTATTCCCTACGCCATAAGTATGTATGTACACACGGCGCCAAGTCAAGCTAAACAGTTGCTGTACGATTTTGATACTTATTCCCTACGCCATAAGTATGTATGTACACACGGCGCCAAGTCAAGCTAAACATTTGCTGTACGATTTTGATACTTATTCTTTACGCCATAAGAACGGTGCAAAGGTCAAAGTTTATAAGCTTGACGAGTAGCAGGGTGTACACGAATATTTGGATCGTTTGGGGATCGAACTCAAAACAATATTATGTAAGGTATATACTAATGGAAATTGAAATTCTATTACTATATTAATGAGAAAGAAGATATATCTACAGTATACTTTTATAATACCGTAATGTATTTTTCATTAACATGACAATCATTATCACATAATCAATTGACAAGTGCATTTTCCCTAATTCAGGCAGAACGGCGTCGACAAAAACTGGCAACACTTACATATTTCTTGCACAAATACGAATTTTATCGAAATTAAATTAGGAAACAGTCAAATTATCAATAGTTACCTGTGAAAAGATATTCCATTTTCCTGTTTTTGTTTTTAGGAACAACTTTTACAGTGTTTAAAGAACACAAGACGGCATTTTGAGAATTTAAAAGTTGACGTGATCGTGACGCGTGAACTGTACGATGCTTCGTAGCGCACTGAGACGAGTTTGTATTCGCTTTTCAATTTTGTATTTGCTTTAGTGGCCGCACGCAACTGTGCCGTGCGTTACATCTGTACTTCTCATATCTGTGAATTAATGTAACAAGTATAAAATCTATGATTGCTGACAAAGCATACGAAATTAAATATAAAATTTCAAAAGAATTACGAAACAAGCTCATATGCTTAAAATTAGACTCAGCGACTTATTTAGACCGTGCATTTATCGGCATAAATGTGCAATATATTAAAAACGGCATTATAGCCATACGTACTTTAGCGACAAAGGAAGTGTACAGGAGTCAAACCGGAGAATTTTTAAAAGAAACCCTTTTGGATGTTTTAGATCAGTATAGAATAGATTTCCCGCAAATATATTGCATAACTACAGATAATGGAAGTAATTTCAAAATTGGCTACTCTCATGGGTGGTTCATATGATGTCATTCAAATAGATGAAGACACTTCAGAAGATGAAGGAGACGACATTTCAGACACAGAAAACATATTAACTTCAAACCAAGAAGTACAATTTGATAGTCTAATGTCAGCTTTAAATGAACATAGCGAATCTTCTTATAAGCTAAGAACTATGCTTTGCGCAGCACACACGCTGCAATTAGCTATAAAAGATGGGTTACAAGCAAATTCTGATATTCAACGTGTACTGCATAATGCCCGAGCAGTTGTCAAGATATTAAGAACGCCCACAATTAGAAATGTCTTAAGGCAAGCAAATTTAAAAAAACCTATACTAGATTGTCCTACCCGATGGTCTTCGACATATAATATGTTGGTAAGATTAGTAACTTTAAAATCTGTTTGTCTTGATGACGCCAATATAAGAACCAGATTAAATGAGTCTAGCTGGGAAATAATAAATGATTTAATAAACTGTTTGAAACAACTTTATGACACCACTATGATATTGCAAAAAGAACAGTTGACACTTGGTGATTTTTTTATACAGTGGCTGACATGCAAAGGCCATTTAGAGCAGTGTCACACACAGATAAGCCAAATAATGTTGGAATGTATGAAAGCCAGGGAAGTGCATTTATTAAATTCAAAGCTTATGCTGGAAGCTCTTTATATGGATACTAGGTTAAATATTGTTCTGTCTGATGCAGAAGCTGAAAAGGCTCAAAAGTTCTTGCTGGAAACTTTGCAGCAAATGAACAAAATAAAACACCCAATCGAACCTACTACAATTGAAAGTTCTGAAATCAACGATGAAGCTATCGCTAGTTGCAGTAGTGCGCCAAGTGCCGATGAATCATTCGCAGAAAAGATACTGCGTGCAACAGCATTGCAAAGAGGTTTAGAGCGTCAGCATGGTAGCAGAGCAATGGATATTGCTTTAAAAGAAATTAGGAAATTTCCAAGGCTACCCAGTACAGAGAACATTCTCCAATACTGGAATAATAAATCCACAACAGAATTATCGCAGCTAGCGCTATGCGTACTGGCAGCTCCAGCAACACAAGTTTCCGTCGAGAGAACTTTCTCTGCAGTGAAATTTATTTTATCACCCCTTAGATCAAACTTGAGTCAAAGTACTCTTGAAAACATTATGGTGATTAGATGTCATCAGGATCTGTTTGATTAATCACATTTTAAAACTTTTTATATTTACCGTATTCTTCCATATTTGTAACTTGCTTTTGCTTTTGTCTGCTTTATATTTTGATTATGTGCAAAATTCAACAAACGAGCGACAACTAAACCCGAGCGAGTAACAAACAGCCGCGTGTGACGTTGACGTAAATTACCGCGACGCGGTCGAGATTGTGCAAGTTACAGATTCTGTCTCTTTCATTCAGATTAATCAGCAATATTTTATAGATTAACCTTAATAGTATACAGGTTAACCCGTATAAAGGTTAATCAAACAAAAGGGTTTAAACGTCTAACCGGTTAACCTTTAATCCGATTAATGGGTCTTTGTTTTAAACAACATAATTTAAACAATACAAACAAAATCGGTGAAGTGGAAGCAAAATTTACAGTCCTCGTCGTACCTACGTCTGAGAAAAAATTGTATACCTACATACTTACCTTCTATGGTTCGCAGAATAGTTTCACTTACTCAGAACCGCAGAACCGTTTACGAAACCAAGAACATTGCTACTTCAGCTACCCATGGTTGCAAAGTCGTAAGTATATAACTAGTAAAATATGATTCCGTTGATAATTCTGGAGCATTTCTTGTCTGCGCAAAACATATTTGGTTGGAGGACTTGAAGAAGTCATTAATAGAATTTTACTTTTGACAAAACTCTTGACAATACGCTCGTATAGACTGTCTCTTTTTGCAAACGTAAGTACTTATTCGAGGTGAAACTGTCAAACCGCTTTTTACTTTTTTGCGGGCATGCCTTTTGTATACGAAATAAAATAAACAATCACTTAATTGTATACTTATGACGCACATGAAACTAAAATAGCTGTCTGTTTACAATGTTTGTTACTTTGGTGTGTAAAAACATTACCATGCCATTCCATGACAGGCTTATAAACCAGTTTGGCGTAAGCTTGAGCCGTTATGTACAAAATACACAAGGACAAGGTTTGGAATTCTGGATAAGGAGACATGTTAAGCTTTTTTGCTAGGCAATTCAGGCTCCAATTTTAAAGGTACCTAGTGTGGATTGGAGAAATGCTCAAGAGACGCAAATAAGCTAAGCTAATAAAATAATCATAACGGCACAAACATATACCTACTTAATACAAGACAACAGATATAATCGAGAGCATGACGATTTACATAGTCAAACCTGAATAAAATTATAATTGAGTTACGAGAGAATGACGATTAATTCAAAACTGAATAATACTTGACTTACAAAAGCTATCCAATTTCAGTGGTAAGGACTAAGGAGACAGATCAAAAGATCATATCTTGGACAACTTACCGGGCATAGCCCAAGATACCAGATGGAAAGATGACGTCGCCAACATGTGAACGAGATGGAAACGTCCGGTCAGGCTTGAAATTGAATGAAATCGAACAAAATGGCAAAGAATAAATAACGTGAACCGGTGTCAAAATATACCGCTTTACACCGCTGATGAAAACCCCAAAAATTTTATATAATGTCAGAGACCAAGATACACTTCGTTGTTGCTAAGCTGACGAATTAAAAGACAGCAGGCAGAATACGTGACGTGTACCTATACGGTATAGTAGCAAACAATATACGGTATAGGCTATACCGTATTTTGTTTGTAAATAAAGTTATATTTTTTATGAAAATAACAGAATATTTCAACAATAAGCAATCAATAACTGGTTTAATTTTATTGCGTCCAAATTACTCACGCACACAGACAGTGTAACGGTTCTCTACATAAATTGTATTTTATCACACACACGTTATTAATAGGTACATGTTGCACAATCCTGTTCTGATTTATTAAAAAGCATTTATAATGTTAGCAACTGAATATAAAACAGATAAAACATCTGTATCGAATTTTGACGTATGCAAGGTCATTTATAACGTTACGATTTCGAAGGATATACGAATATTGAACAGTTTAATGAATATACTTACATATTTGGATTTTGGACATAGCAAAGCAGATTGTGATTCAATTATTAATCCTGGCCTTAAACACAGTTTAATTCTCATATTGGGAGGCAAACAAGAGGTAGCCGGCTCTAAATAAGCGACCGATAGTAGTGTTATAGGACAATATTTATTGGAGGTAAGCAAGTGATGAATATGAAGGTAGAGGGATGGAAAGGGAGAGGGAGGCCAAGGAAAAGATGAATGGACTTTGTGAGGATGGATATGAAAGAGAAAGGGGTAAATGATCAGATGACGGGCAACAGAAAAGAATGGAAGCGAAGGATGTACTGCGCCGACCCCAAATAGATAAGACCAGGGCAAGAAGATGATGATTTATTGGAGGTACTACTACTACAACGACTTTCACTTTTAAACACAAACAAGTTTAAATACTTTTCAAGTAAAGTTGTAAATGTACACTGTTTCAAAAACACAAATAGATAACGGGGCAGTAGGCTTTAAAGGTTTGACGGATCAAGAAATATACATGTTTCTATCACGGATTTTACTGTACAGAAAATCCTTGTACTTATTACACAAAAATGCTTTACCTATACAACACGACGAAATACTCTGGCTGCTGATTAGGGATGTATGTTTGCTCAGATACTTATACTAAGTAGAATAAATTTACCAAAGCCGTACAATCAACTCTTGCTCCACAGCAACCGACCAGTGTTAATGAACTGCCATTAACACGTCAGTCACCTTACCGAAACCACGAAAGGAAACAATTATGACACTTACCACAAAACATGAGAACAGTATTCCTGCAACGATTTTGTCTGTTATCGTCGCGTGTATGTTTATGATGACCAGATCGTTGATCGTGAGGAACAATAGCAGGAAGAAACCGAATATGTGTGTCCATATATTCATGGTCTCGTTCGTCCACCAGAATATGCTGTAACAAACAAAGTTCTTCTATCAATCCTTCCGTATCAGCTGATTATTTATTTATTTAGGTTTGCTAACACACTACATTTCATACGTTGGTTTCTTAAGTTTAAACAGATTTAACATCAAAATACATATGAATGTCCAAAAAGAAATTTGAATACATTTTTGCTCCATAAGTTTAACAGCATATTATATTATGTGGCTTGCTTTTTTACCCTCAATCGTTTGCCCTTGAAGAAAATATGTTATCTTAACATAGGTAAGATTATGCAGAGAAACCGGCCTTCAAACTTATATGCAAACCACTATCCAAGGTACAGCATCGATTAAGTTGAAAATACCTCACTATATAACATCCGCTTGATACCCAACATTAGGAAAACTAAAAATCCTATTTGACAAAAAAATCTATTAACTCTGCAAAGTAAACTGCCATATTTGCACTGTATTCAATTAAAGATCTATCCAGAAAGGTTTTGACCATATAAAATGAGGAAGTAAAACAATAAATTTGCATATTTTCAAGTAAATTCTTATTAAATTTCCATCATGAGGTTATTCCTTAAATAGATTGCCGTCGAGTTGATGGCCGTATAGTCAATGACATGAGTTTTCTAGATTAACGGCGATTTCATTATTCGCTTTATCCACGGGTTTGGTTACAAGAGATACTTATTTGACATATTTTGTATACGACTGCCTCGTTGGTCTCGCGGCATAAATGGGAGGTCTCGGGTTCGATTCCCGGGTCGGGCAAAGTGTTATTAGGTTTATCCGTTAGGAAATTCTCTGTGGCAGCACGGAGTCTGGTAATGTGCCCGGTACGGCAATAAGCTCGCCCCCTATTACGTGGGGCCTAAAAATTCCTGGCGAAATGTGGGTGTAATATTACACCTCTACCTACCCCTTCGAGGATACAGGCGTTAGTCTATAAATAAAAAAAATAAAAATAAAATAAATTTGCATGTCTTATACTTATGTATATCTGATGAAGTGAATATTGAAACCGGTGGATAATAAGTTGCATAATTATCCAAATCCATAAAACTGTTTAGCTATTATGTCGAAGGTACATAAATAATGACATTGTAAGTATTATATTATTTACAGAAATATATGGACATCCTGAATCGCAAGTGTCGCTATAATGATCTTATCTGCAAAAAATGCCCTTTTAGGCATTTTGTTATTTATTTTACATAACGCAAGAACTGTTGTTTGTACAGATACTTGTGGCGTTCTATTTGTCTGTATTGTGGATGTTGTCAGTTTTGCTAGTGACGTTAAGAATGCAAAGCTTAGCGAGCGTTCTTTTATCAACTAATTTTCACGACCGTAATATCGATTCTACAATTGTAATAATCTCGAATCGAACTTCGTCAGAAACGTTTAAGGAACTTATTTCATGGAGTGACTACTTTTTTAAGTTAATAGGCTTTTTCGGCAAAGGATGATTTAATCGGTAAAATGCCTCTTAGTCCGATAATACTACAACCCGAAAAAGCTAAGCTCTTTATTCGACTTTGTGTAAAGATATTTTAGATGGATTTTGTCTAAATCTGTTTATTGCGCTTTACTTTTTATAATGCAATTACATTAACATAAAATTTTCAATCATAATTTAGTGTGAAAACGTGAACTGATATATTCTATAAAAATAGCCATGTTCAATTACAATACAGACTGGTATTTTGTGTTTTTTAAATAAACTAATGGGACGAGTATTACTTGTAGCACATTTAAAAATATCATAATATATATAATATGTCAATAAGATTATATTTAAAATATTATAAAAACATGTGCTTCTGCAGGTTTAAATTTTATTAGCAATATATTATGTAACACTTCCAAAATAAATAAGCATGTTTGTACCGCGCCATAACTTTGCACTTATTTGATGCCGAGGTCAAACATTACATTGCCGAGACGCATTAATCCTTAAGATGATAGTAATTATCATTTGAAAATCTGAAAATGCACACGACGGCCTTGCGATGCTATATTACATCTATTATCCTAGCATTATCCGGTTGCATCTAAGGCACCCCTTCGTCTTCTAGTCTAACCAAATTTGATACATCATCATCATCATCATCAGCCTTTAACAGCCCACTGCTGGACTAGGCCTCTCCTATGAAAGGAGCAATTGGCCTACTATACCACGCTGGCGAAACAGGTTGGTATAGGGTTTGCATCAAGTTTTCCTTCTCTTACAGTGCTGTTCTCTGCATAGTATGGTCCCTCTGTCGGCTCTTACGACACCCATGGGATGATATGGGATAGTGAGAATCCGTATTCTTAATCCGTCACCACACGGACACTCGAAGTTCAATTTGATATATGTAGGTACATAATCCAATCTTAGCCTAATCAGAGTGATTGCCTCCTGACCTACGTAACCGCTATGTTCTACGGTTTCGACCAGCGAGTGAAGGGTTTGACGATTCATAATCGTTTTCTTCCGTTTTAGGTACGTAGGTACTACGAGGCACAAGAGCACGTAGCTCTTTGTACCCGGTCACCCATCTTTAAACCAGAATTTGACTAACGCACTTAACCACGCCAATCCATATTTTATTTCAACATTTTATACAAATTTTTTTCAAAAAGGCAGCGATAGCCTAGTGGAGATACCAACAGACTGCCATGCAGAGGGTATCGGGTTCGAATCCACGGCGCGCACCAATGACTTTTCGGAGTTATGTGCGTATTGAATTGTTAATTATCGCTTGTCCCGTGCCTCGGAGAGCACGTTAAGCCGTCGGTCCCGGTTGTCATGAAGATCTTTGACAGTCGTTATAGGGCGTCAGTACCTCTAAAATAAACTGACACTTGTCTAAACCATAGAATATCGCTATCCCTTCGGGTTGCGGAGGTCAGACAGGCAGTCGCTCTGCGGAAAAGCCAATTATTCAGTCAAATCCTGTTAGATTAGTAAGCGGACCCCAGATTGAAACTGGGATAACGCTAGGAGGATGATGATATACAAAACTTATAAACAACATTGAACGATTACTTGTGCAGCGAACTAAAATTGTCAGTTTTATAATGATCTCAATGAATCTTAGTCTGCAAGCATTTAAACTACATAGCACTTGCGTATGCCTTATGCTACATCGAAATAGAAAGTACCATGTCTGAGCCACTCAATCCATTCCTTTGAAACCTTGTCATAATACAAGTATGAGCTTTATTATTAAAAGGCTACAGTCAACATTTGAAATAAATCTGTTTTAGTCAACAAACTCAAGCATTGTTGATTTTGCTTCAAAGTGTCCTGGCAGTAGATTCAACGTGATGTTGATTAGGACAAGGCAAAATTATGGAATACGTAGCCACGTACACAAGACCTGCAGTCTTTATAATTATATTGATACTTAAATACATACGTCCTTTATATTTAAAAAACATGATATTACTAAATATTCCTCAAGGGAACGGTCATATTTACAAGCCAGGCGTTTGTTTATGATTTTTGATACGAATTAAGTAAGGAACACATCAAATAGGAATACAACTTAGACCGTGGGCAAGATGCAAATAAAAAAAAAATATCAAGAAACATTTCGGTGCGAAATGTGCCTACAGATTCTTCGATACTTCCTCAAAACACACCATGCGTGTCTGCTGTGGTTGTGGTATGATCGGTAATTCACAAAATGCAAGTCACTGCCATTTTTGAAATCTGTACAACCTCGCAACCTCTACAAAGAAGTACGTCCAACTTATTCGCAACTTATGCCTACCACACACTGATTCCTATGTGTGTCTTACTTCAATCGCTTCCAACGTTGCCTTGATTGCAATACATGAAACTTAATTATACAGTTACACTCCAATTTCCACCGTACGTACTTAGATACTATCTACATATTTATGTACTGTAATCAATCTGTATGAAGATATCTTTTATGGCATAAGTAGGTACATGAGAAAGTCTACAACTTATATACGTAACTAAAATGTTTCACATCTTGGTAATTTTGCCGGCTGCCTTTATTCCCGCGGCATACGGTACCATCGAAAATGGATGAGATTCAGATATCGAACTGAATGTTATGGGTTATCCCGTTTTAGAGGCCTTTAGCATTCTGTTGTGCAATATTTGACTACATCTTCAGAGACACAAAGGGACACACACCCACAAAAACTCTTTCTTATTCGTTTAAAGAGCCAGTGGTCGAACTGATGGCAATGGACTAATCTGGGTCATAAATATATCGGCTTGGTATAAAAATCAAGAAGGAATCTGTATAAAAAGTTAAATTATGTTTGTCAGACAATGTAAGAGCACAAATTAGCGAATTCACACATCAATACACCGCAAGTTTTTTGCCCGATTGTTGTGCTGAATAGTTACAAGGCGCGTCACACAACTCGCACATTAGCCAGAAGAAAATCGATCAAATATCTTACTTTGCACCTGGAATAGGCATCTGTGTATGGTAAAAAGCCTCTGGCCTTTTATGGTTATTACTTGAACACAATTCTTTAATCGTATTATATTATTATTGAGTTTTGTATCAATATAGTTGCCCTTGAGAAGGCTCTTGCGCATAAGACCTTGGCTACTGCAAGTATGTTCCCCATTAGAACAATTAATCATTGCATAAATTGAATAAGAGGTCAAAAACATTTGTGGTTTCGACTAAATTGTTGACTAAAACAAACCGGTTGAATGCGCGTCATTTGAGAACAATCCAAAGTTAGCGGGTCATTCCATTTCGGTCCGCAGTATGGCTATAATGTTTCTTATGTTTATGGGAAATCCGGAGAGCCCATGCCACTTCTATAAAAATATGAATGTCTTTTAAAAAGCTTTCGATCGACAACCTAAACTTTAGGTCTACTGGATTTAAAATACACACAGCGAAGAAGCAAAGCTGTTTGTTTTTACGTATTTTGTGGGTCCTGTATGTGGTTGTGTCAAGAATTTAATTATAGGGGTGGCTTATTTGTTTTTTTACGGCTTAAACTAAGTGAGATAAGATTTTATGCAAGGTAACAGTAAAAATCCAGTGGGTAGGTATCTTCAGACGAAAACCGGTGTTGGATTGGAGGGAGAGAGGAGGCTGAGCAGCTGAGCTACACGTACTTGGATACAGCCCGGAGTCATCAATATGACTATCAATATAAACAATTTAATCTCGCCTAAAAGGCCTTCCCAAAGGAGGTTCCTAAAATCAGGGCCATTCTCGGAATTTTAACTGCAAGCGCGGCCACGATATGTGTGGTTAGGCCATTAATAATTATACCTTGCATAAAAGTATTTGCTCAAACTGAATACAGAGAAAAGTCGCTGCGCTCGAACTATCTAGTATCTACCGCCAAATTCAGACCAAACAAAGTTTGAAGAAACCTCTACAAGGTGGATATTTAAGATAAGCAGTGGGTACAGCCATCTTGCTTGTGGTAGCTACGAAAAGCAAGATGCCTGGCTAATAAGACCTTTAGTACCCTCACAGGTAGGTATAGGTGCCAATCATCATTTCAGAAATCTGTGTATGATGTTGTTTGTGGTTCAGCTCGCCGTTTCGGCAGCTGAAGCCATACCGCGCCGTACAAATACGTACATATGTGTGTGCGTGCAAGGATCAGTAGGAGGATTCATACAGCAAGGAATGCAGCTTGGGCTTGTTTATATATTAAATAGTGACCTTAGATCACTCAAGAGTTTTACACATACTTTGATAGACATTACATATTTGCAAGTTTTTTTTTTAACCCTCAATTCACTAGGTGAAAAAGACTAGGTAACGAAATTCACTACTATGAGTCCCATGGACTGACGTATCTTATTGAATTTTTTTCATCAAGAAAAACAAGTTTTATCCTAAAAGTCTTTTTATTAACGTTTTAATCACTTAAGTATTTCGCAAGAAAAAAAATAATAATCTTAGTAAAATTTAAAGATTTTGGTGCATAAATAATAAATTAAATTGATCAGTCGCATAATCAGTGCTTTCTTTATTAAGTCTCCTAAAACAATAAAAAAATTATTAATGGAGTAGCAACCAAGGTTTTTTTTTTTAATTTTAACCATTCATACAATCTAAAAGGTTCTCTAAGCACTAACTATAGGCAGCGCTCGCAAATATTTTCTTTAGCAGTATAAAAAGAGTAATCATACTTTGTTCTCTTCTAGCAATGCCATCAATAGCAACATTTCCTGGTATTTCTAGGCAGTATGTCGTAAATATCAGGGGACTCACATCTTCAGACATATTTTTTTTGTAATTGTAGAAGTTGTGCTTGGAATGATTTTATGGGCCATTTTAGGACCGTATAACAATAAGGCAATAAATTTGTAAATCATGGTTCACGTAGAAGTAATATTAACGAGAAATCTAAATGATTGACTACATTCTTAAAAACAAAAACTAGCACAATTCACTACCATGAGTCCCAGGGACTCACTCGGCGTAATTACTCAACATAGAGCTGCACACACATGCCCTCACTGCTGCGTGTAGCCCACGCCACTTTAGGAAGGTACTGAGATGGCGAGGAATCAAGTCGCAAAACGAACGAAATACGGCTTTTTTTTAATATTCATGTGAGTCCCTGGGACTCATGTAATGAATTAAGGGTTAAGACAATTCCGCCCCAACTAAGAATGGATCCTGTGTCGCAGGAGACCTTACCAGATTCGAAACTACAATTATTTATGAATCACACAAAGTATTGTCTCATGAGGGGATCAAACAAAGCAGTGATAAGTGACGAGCCGGCCGCTTAAAGCACTATATCAACCCTGCAATCTCATCTGCATATTACTATATATTGAGCCGGCCGCTTAAAGCACTATATCAACCCTGCAGCCTCTTCTGCATGTTACTGCATAGTGTTACGTTTTTAAGATTGGCAATGATGAACATTTTGTATGAGCAAAATTTGATGGCAATATGCATATAAGTATTATTAATGTAAATGTTTGAAAGACGAGATGTAGCAGATTTTGTTTTGGGACAGGCTTATTATGATTTCACTTGAACCTAATGAAGGAAGGTTTCATCCAGGGTCATGTAGTCATATTTGTTTGTTAGAAGTCACATGTTTTGAATATGCTTGAGGCCCTTAGCCCTCCCCCAGCCTAAGTTGGATGGATTTATTACTTATTCTCCCAGAAACTGTGAAACGGATCTAAACAATAAATCTAACTATTGTAACTTTATTTTACAATAGTTACATTATTATTATAAAATAATAACTAACTAATCACCAAATCAAACAAACAAAAAATCATCTAAAATATCAGAATGGGACAGCGACAATAGCATAAAATAAAACTTAGCATAGAGAGCATATTTACCTTTCCCAACATAATCTAGTTGGCAAGAATTTTCTGTATCCATCTCTAATATAGGGATTATGCTTTATATATTCTGGGGCTTCTTCATATTTGAGCAATTGCCGATAATTTATATATTCCTCATCTTCTTTGGTCAAGTTATTGTTGTCTTCCAGCTTCTTGCCTCTTCGGAGCAGACCTGTGGCCGCACAGAAGTTTTCTGTCCTGCATTCATCCTCTACCTTGAACAAATTTTTCATTTCATATTACAACAAGTAAAGTTTAATATGTACCAATAAGTAGGTTATTGGTAGATAAGTTCAGTTCTTTGACAAAACCAGTTATGAAAGTGCACCTATTATATAATGTACTTAAAAAACAGATTGTTTCTTAATAATAGTCTTCCAAATTAGTCTTATCATTTTGTGTTTTAACATATTATACGAATAAACTAATAGTCTGAATCACATACTACAATTGGTTTTAAAATTACACTACTTTAGTAAATATTTCACTACAAATGCCACAGTACATATTAAGAAATTTTTTTATTAATATATTCAACTGAGTGATTTGAGCTAAATTAAATTTTAATATTTGAAAACCCTTTAAAATCTGGCTGGCATCGTTTTATTTTTTACTATTGCACCTGTTTTAAACACCTGATTTTAATTAAGTAATGTATTCTATCATATTCTATGTGCCAATCTATTTTCATTCTAGTTATGGCTTGTCTAGTAAATTATTTTAAAAAGTTAACGATTCGTGATACCTTGGTACCACTTTTTATAGTATTTATTTTCTTTGTAACTTCGTACCTATTCCACACAAAATAATTTATCAAGATATACCTTTGAATTTTCCCATACTATATGAGAATAACTTACTTTTTCTATTGGCATAAACTGAACTGTCTCTGCTTGGCATTCGCTAAGTTTTCTAGTCATAGTTAGAGTCATTTTAAATATTTAAAATTGTCTTCTGATATGCACTAACAAGTAATTCAAACTCTGTAGCACCCAATCAACATTTTCAAATGTAATACATTTGCGTCAACTCTTATTTAGTGAACATCATTTGAATTTAATATAAAATATCACAAAAAAATTTAATCAAGTAAACACGCACTAAGATTTACACTCACACAACCACTTCCGCGCTACAAACCAAACAAACTGTTTTTTTTTTTTTTTTGGTTTTAGATTTCGCTGGTCGACGTTGACGTTTTGTTACAGCAATTAAACGTCATTCGCAACGCAATAACAACAAAGTCATAATAACATGACGTTTGGTTGCTTGATAGCGTGTTTTTAAAAGGTTAGACTTTAATATATCGGTATAATGTTCGTATAATTTAATAATTATTTATTTTTGTGCGAAGATAATTTCACATTGCTAAATTTTACCCCTCAAAAATAATATTATCTATTGAACTAATGAAGTAAACAGTGAGTCGTTTCAAAAGACAACTGATTGACTTGCGAAAAACCAAACATTTCTACCACTGCACAGCACTGCACTTTAATAATCGATAGATCAAAACATTCGAGTTAGTTTATCCCATATGGTTTATCCATGTAAATAAATAAATAATTCATTGACCAATTTGTAGGCCAACTTGAATGACATGCAATAAGTACCACTATCTACCTTTAAATTTAAATAATCTAATAATTAGTGATCGGATGCATATTTACCTAAAGTTGAGGTGTTGGCTATCATGGAATGCACTTTTGAATCGAAAAATCCCGGGATTATGGAATTGACAAATTTGTTTTTTTTTACTATAGAATCAAATGGAGTCTGGGTATTTTTACATATTTTAAGGTGTTGGCTAATATGGAATACACTTTTATATCAAAAAAATCCCGGGAATTCGGAATCGACAAATTTACTTTTTTTTTTTACTATAGGATCAAATCGGGTATGGGTATATTTGCTTATTGTAAGGTGTTGGCTAATATGGAATACACTTTTACAACTGTTTTGAATTGACTGAAATTTGACAAATTTAGTATTTTTATTATAGAATTAAATCGGGTTTAGGTATATTTACTTATTTTAACTTTTGTACCAAAAAAAGCTCAAAAATAATAAAATCTTCTTAATTTTCTTCAATTTTCAAAACATGTAAGTATCTCAAACGAATAATAAATAAGAATTACAAAGAATAACCATTGAATCTCTTAATAATTATTTACTTACAACAGCATCACCAACAAAGCCCCGCGCTCAACTGAGTCTGACTGACAGTATTATAATTATGTGACTTCACTGCCTGTGATTGTCAGCTGTCGATAAGTATTGTAGGCTTTCTCATGTTTCAACACCCACTGCCTTCCATTCCTCTTACATTCAACATATCTACTCATAAATTGACGGGTAGCTTAAAATTAACTTCCGTAGACCAGTTTTTTTAACTTAACCACATGTTAAAGACGTCGTTTCCTCACCATGTTACAGAGTAATTTCACGTTCCCGAATTTTCGGGAATCCCGGGATTTATATTTATAAAAATATGTTTTAAGAAGCCGCTTCCATAATATCCGAGCGAAAAATGAACTTTAGGTGAATATGCCTCCGATTATCCGATCACTACTAATAATGTAATATCATGGTAATATCTCTAAATATCTAGTATATTATAATTAATAATCTGGAATTGTAGATAAATATACACTTTTAATGACAACTGTTATATTTTAATGTAACTCAAAATGTCTTGCTTCACGTTGCGTATAATATATACTATTTTTAAATAAGTATTTTATTAAGAAGTTGAGTAAACTGTATCGCAAAATGTTGCTAGAGGTACCTCAGGTAAGCTCCATGCTCAAAGAAGCAGATTTTTCAAGAGGCACCTGACAAAAATCAGTGCCGTTTGACAGCTGTCACTGCGATTAGTACAGTCAACTACAAAAGTTTATGATCTTATAGATTTTATTGAAATTTGGCAACATAAAAAAAGATATTCACTTCTTGGCTCTAGATTGTTACGTTTTTTTTTTTAATTAAAACTAATATAAAAATATGTACCTACTACACTTAACGTACAATGAAAAAATCAATACACCGAGGATTGCTTTTTTTCTTTTTACAGTTGTTTTAAATACGATATACGTAATTACGATATAAGATGAACGTATCTTGTGCTTCAACTTGGCAGTAATCCTTCATAATATACAATAATAAAAAATATGGTGCCTTTCAAAAATAGCAAAGTCAGTAGCAAGTAGCAGCTAATGTCATTGATAATACAAGGGACAAGGGAGACACTGTATACTTAAACGCAGTTTTATGAGCATTTCCAAGAGATCAAGACAATAATAATTTTCTGTACGCGTGAGTCAATATGTATTATGTGCTGTTTTCTCTTATTCCATAGTGTGTGAAGGCAACTTTGACCACTATAACAATAAATACGAACGTTATGCAGTCAAAGAATTTAATTGCGGCTCATCTGTGTAATGTACAAATTATTATATCAATATCAATGTAATAAACATTGACACCTTCGTCTATCCTGTGGGATACCCCAATTGCTTGTCTTAAACATGTGGGAGTTGGGACAGCGCTCGCACACTTTAGTCAATAAAATAGTTTACAAATACAAAACAACAAAGTAAGAAGAGCCCCAAATAACTGTAAATGCTTAAAGTAATTGTTATTATAAAGTACATGCCACCATCTCATAATTATTATTATTAACCAAACTATCGAAGCTAAAATTAATTTATAAAACGTTTTAATTTTACAGGTTCGATCATATTTTAAGGATACAGGTTCCATATTTTATATATATATATATATTTTATATTGTGATATTTATTATTTATCTCAATGAAATCCTACATCCTTAATTAAAAGTAGGCGTTTAAACGAAACATTAATTTAGCAATTTTATAAAGTACGTTTAAACTTTGTTCGATACAGCTCATTTCATCGTCTTTAGTTCCGTTCATCGTACCTATGATTTTACCTGAAAAGTTTCAAATTGCAAAAATGTGCTTTAAAATAGCTGGCGTGCCGACTACAGTAATGAATATCTACAAATAATCCAAAAATAGCGCCCCGGAGAATTCTTTACCTCATGTGTCGTCATTTCCTAGTTTCCACGGGGCTACCAGATTAAAATACAGCTTTCGAAAATCAATAATCATTATGTATTTTTAAGCAAAAAAAAAATATTGTTTATTGTAATTTTTGTTTTTGTTAATTTACTGACAGAAAAATCCTCTAACATGTGCTAATTAACTACAGCAAACAAAATTGTAAAATATATGAGTAGAAATGTAAATATTATTAAAAAGTCTGACAACCATAAACGTAACTTACACTTTAAAAACCTGTGCAATTCAGAACGGTCTTTGTAAATGGTCGATTTTCCTGTTTGCTGTTCTCCATTTGCTGAGAGTGTATAATTTTGTTACAACCCGTGCTCTGTTCTAGTTCTTATTTTTTCTTATTATAAGTTATTATTATTTTTATTTAAGCGTTTAAAGTTTGATCCTCGAGAATACAAATTCAATATTACTACATAAAACGACTTAGGTGGTACTTTTGCGTTTAGACGGGAGCCATCTTGCAATCTCTAATCAAAGGTCCTTGGCTCACAGTTTCGTTGTCTAGTTGAAAGTCAGTTTATTCCATCATAAAATAATCAAATGGCGTTAAAACGAATTAATAGGGTACGTATTGTTATTTGTATCCTTTATTTTGTTAAATTGAAGTCGTTATAAATGAAGTGTTGTAAAATCGGTATCAGACTTCGTAGTGAATGTTTCGTCATTGTGAATACCTATTATCGAAATTTCTTCTGGATAATTCCGTGTGCGTGATGGTTTTATTGAAATAATTGGTTGGATTATCTTTTTTGTTTTATGGTGAAACTATTGTGAGGTAACGGTGTTTTACTGGTATAAGTAGGTGACAATTTTGTGCACACGGCGTACATAAAATGTCGGAATTATGTGCCAATTTTGAGGTTTTCTTGTCATGAAAAGCACCTGTGCCGTGAAAATGTGTAAAATTTGGACGTAGAACATGATTTTCCCATAGAAACAACATTGATCCTCCATCGATGGAGCTGTTTCGTACAATATGTTCAACCCCCCATTTATTTTTCGAGTGATGATGTGACATGTCCTAGTCTTGGTATTGTGTTTCCTATGTTGTAGTGTACACATGGTATTGTTTTATATTCAGGAATTACAAGATCTGGGCAGAGATCCACCAGCACAATGTTCTGCAGGCCCACACGGTGAAGATCGTAAGTACCTATTGATCCACTGCCTACTTATTTTTTGTGACTCATTGTGTTGTATAATAATAATAATAATACTGAGAAACATTGTCATGGAATCAGATCATTCGATTTTTGTGATTAGTTTGTAATAACATAATAATTTATGAACACAAGAACATATTTCTGCATCTAAAATCTATCTGTATGGTATAGAAATTAATTGTTGTACTTCTTATCTATGCAATAATACAAACATCAATGTGTCAGTCATATTTTAAAGTGCATATGTCATACATACAGTCACACAATACTCGGTATTTCAATATTATTATGCCTAACCAGTTTTTTTCAGTATTGTGTGCAAGTTTTCTCTATTGTGGTGATTCTGTTTCATGAGAGTACCTACAGTGAAATCCTAATTTGAATCTAGTTCATCCTCCCCAAAAGTGTGAAATTAGCTTATTTCCTTATATCCACAGCTATTAATTTTATACTATGACTCAATCATGAAGGTTGAAATGAGATATTGAACTTTTTAAGAGTTCATACATATATACTATATTCAAAGTACACAATTGCACTCTTAAATGTTTTGTGCATACCTAATAATGTTGTAGAATGTGTAAAAAATGTTGACCATTTGCCTTTGTGTTCATAGATAGCTATTTGCTACTGACTTTAATGTCATTGACCTTGTTTTGGTCAGAAATGATTTTACTTTTTTTATAGTAATGCCATTCTGAGCTATTACAAATTTAGTTTTAAAGTATTTTATTGCTATCTTAACCTTTGTATTATTTTGTTTTCAGTGTTCCATTGGCAAGCCACAATTATGGGTCCAGTAAGTATTTGTTGTATATTACCCTAAATAGTGTTGTGATAACAATGTGTTGTACAGATATCACTTCTCAGATAGCAGTAGTACTAAAATACAATGTAAATAGAACAAGTTTAATGTTAAAATATGATATTTTTCCTTTCAGGTCGACAGTCCTTATCAAGGCGGAGTATTTTTCCTGACCATACATTTTCCAACAGATTATCCATTCAAACCACCAAAAGTTGCATTCACAACACGTATTTACCATCCCAACATAAACAGTAATGGTTCCATTTGTCTTGACATTCTGCGCTCACAATGGTCCCCAGCACTAACCATATCCAAAGGTAATTCTTGTTTTTCATTACATCATTAATAATTAACTCTCTGAAATATTTGTTGTTGGTTTCAGTATTTCTTCAAATGGTAAATTTATGAATAACATTTTGAATTTCAGTGTTGCTCTCAATCTGCTCACTCCTATGCGATCCAAACCCAGACGACCCATTGGTGCCAGAAATTGCTAGGATCTACAAAACGGACAGAGAAAAGTACAATGAACTAGCCCGCGAGTGGACGAGGAAGTATGCCATGTGATGAGTCAATTGTGACATCAGCAACACATACACACACACATCGCCACAGCCCGGGCTCGACTCCCCTTTCCCCTCCCTCCTCCCTTATCCTGCTCCCCAATCCCTGATTGTCCTCATCAAACCTAAATTTACTGGAGATTGTAAAATAATGTTCATGGTCATTTTAGGATCTGCCTAATTTCTGTCGTATCTGGTAATTTTTAAATGCGAATTTATTGCATCTAAGTAACACGGTACCCATGTGCAAATATAGTTTCTGTTTTTATCTAATAAGAAACATTTTCTATAAGAGCAAAATTATTTTTTGTTTAACATTGATGTGTCAGTAGATGTCTTTACACTCCTTTAGTTGAAGTTTAAAGATTAGTTAAATTTACATCAATTGAATTTATGTAATTCCTAAACTATTTGTACTTTAACTAGATCTAAATTGCATTGTGAAACTGTACAATAGCCATATGTTAGGAAATGGAGCGTTCCTTGCTAGCTTACAACTTACTAATTGTCCGGTACACTTAGGAATTTTGTCGATGAAATGTAAGTAAAGCTCATAAGTGTTAAGAACATTTTGGGTAATGTAAGTAAGTGGTATCACAAAATGAGCTCGTTGATGGAGTGAGTGTTAATTTTTTTACTAGAAACAACTTTTTTTTAAGTTAGTAAATGTAGCGTGCTACAGACCAGACTGACATTGATTGAAGTGGTCAGTTTTCTTTCATCCACAATATTTTATAACACTGGAAAACGCTCCAATAGTTACAACATTCAGTATAAATTACAGTGTATCTCATAAGATGATAAGTTACGATTAATCTAGATTTTTTTCAATATGGCGATTTATATTATAATTTTATCTAATATATATTGTGGTTGTAAGGATACCTGCGTTGTGATTTCCACGAATGTCCTATCCATGATCCATCCTTGTTTCCTCTGAGTAACTGAACAAAACGTAATGTATGTGAAGACGCGACGGTCACGGCACGAGTGGCTAAACATGGGTGTGTAGACGTAACAGCTGCAGGCAAGAGGAAGCTTTTGTTCACTTGGTTTATCACTGGGAGATTCAAATTTAAAGCTTTTCAAATTGTAATCAACCAACAACTTGTATTTTAGCTTCACTAAATTGTAAGAAACAATAAATTATTGTGTATGTAAATAACATCTTGAGCTTTATTTAGGCAACTTCCTGGTAAAACGTAAGCAGCTGTAAATATTCATTTTGTGTTTAATTAGCTGACATAGATAGTTACTGGGTCACTGAGAATCTGCCAAATAATTGCTACGGGAAGAGATATAATCTTGACTTCACAGTACATTGCAATGACGTTTTCGTTTTGCTAATGATGTGTATCTACCTTTGTTTCTATAGAAAGTTGATAATTATGTCGGCGTTACCATGTAGGTAACAAGCGGAAATAGAACTCTGAAATGTTTCTAATCCATTCATTCATCAATTTTTCATCTTGTCATAATAGCACTGTTGTTGAAATAAATAATAAAATTATCCTCCTATCGGTCATTTGTTAGGACAGCACAATAATGATAACTAATAGTTTTAGCATATCTAAATCATCTTGTACACGTATACATTATGTACTGAATGTTTTGAAGATAAGTACGTCTGCATTGTCGCAAATAGATAAGAGGACTTTTTAGTTCGAAACTGTTCACTAATGACTACGGCGGCCTCAACGCCGTGGTCACTTTAGGAGTAAGTAGTATTTCTATTCCATAGATACATAAGTATAACAGATATGACAACGGGAATAAGTATTTCCTTATTTTGATTTTTGTGGAGTAGGTATACCAGATGAATGGCTTATATCACTTGGCCCCACCAGTGGTGGATCATGGATTACAATTTAGGGGCTTCACCCTAGTGAGGAAGACTGATGAGTCTTCCTCACTAGGGTGAAGCCCCTAGCTAGCCCCTTTTAGAGGGAGAGTATGGTTGAGATCCATAGCTCCCCCTTTGGATCCGCCGTGGTCTCTACCAATAAAACATTGCTATTTTATTTTTATTTTAGTTATGTCTTTGGGGTACAATGGCTGTGAACACAATAAAGTATTACACTATGTCAAAACAGTATCTACCTTAGTCGAAATTAAAGTGTGCGTTCGCGCAGCGGAATGTTGTTGAATTTAAAGATTTTAATTATGCAGATATTTAGTGTATAACGTCGTATAATTGTGTATGGTAAAAAAAAATTTGTGCACGAAGCCATTGTGGAGAAATTCAGCAAAAACTGATTCCGCTGGGCGAACGTTGTCCTGGCGGAACTTTTTTAATCCATTGACTTTAGAAGAAAAGAGATGTGTCCAAAAATTAGTGTGTATTTGTGTGTAATTGTGTATGTATGAATAAAATTAGTGCATGCATAAACTTCGGAGAAATTCAAGTTTCCGCTACGCGAACGTTTGGCCATTAGCTAGTTTTCATATAAAGCGCTTACATAGAGAGCTGAGGGTCTAGTACCAGTTGCACTCGATCGTCACGATGGACGATAGCCTATCGAACGGGAACAATTTTCCATACATTTTCTAAAAGCGCCCCTAGGAGTGAGTAGCAAGAACGTCACCCGATGGAGCGACTTTCAAATCGCGAGTATAAGTGTCATTTTGATCGACGAGTCGACGACGATGATGGACGACGATAACAAAATAGGCAAATCCGCAGTTTAAGTTGCACTTTTGACAAGTCAAATAAAGCATATCGAGTCCATATCCGAAGCAAACGAGCATTCTATTGTCACTGAAAAAATTTCGGTGAGCCCGTGTTGTGAGTAGTGTAATAAATTAAGGAAAATCATTATCTTATGTTATTTTGCTTGAAAACTTATTGTAATGGCTCAGGAAGATGATGTGGCTGAAGTGTGACTCTGAGAAAGAGCGAGAATCGAAGATAACGTACAAAATTGTCTTCAACCAACCGTTTGTTAATACCAATATTATTTTGGGTTCTACAAAGGAATGTTAATGAAGGTTGAGTCATAGAGTGTTATTAGAGGCTCATAACATTCCCAGAAATAACGCAGGTGAGTAAAAATTGTTTTAATATGTATATTAAAAGTTACTTCTGAAGTGATCAAACCTTAACATTTTCTGTTACACAGGCTCTCTAAACATATCTTAGTCATGTCTACTTTGCTAGCAACGTAAATATATACCTAAATATGTAATGGATTTAATTAAAATAACGGGGCGGTTCACAACAAGTTAATTACAACAATAGATCCTTTGTTTCGCAAACTTGTAAGTAGATATTAATTGTTTAGAGGTAGGAATGTAGGTATCGTTGTGTTAGTTCCATAAACTTAAGAAGGAAATACGAGAAAAACGATACACTACATCTTTATACTTAACATTTAGTAGGTACCTATTATCTAAAGATGATAGATAACTATAGGTGTGGACCTTGAACTGCGATTATAATTATTATTTCATAGTAGGTAGTATTTGAATAACCTAATAATAGAACCTACAAATTATGGACCTATCTAACCTAACTAACATTGATCACGCACCAAAGTTCAATGTAATTGTTAATTTTTTTATGTTGAAAAACATTTTCTAAATTGTCAACAGGGAACGGTTATTTTTATTAAGATGATAGCTACAGCAATTCAACACATCCCTATACTCAAACCATTCAATCATTGATGTGATGGCACACAATTGAAAATAATATTTTCATGTTCTTGTTATGTAATATATATTATGAAGCATCAAATGTACCTATTGTCATAATTGCACTACATCAAATTAAAAAATACTTTGACTCATTAACATTTACTCCTTTTTACTAAATTTCAAAAGTTAGTTCACCTAACTTTAAATAATAATTGCTGATTATAGGGAGTATCTACCTTTGTCAATTAAATTATATCATTAAATTTGAATATTGTTTGTTACAGAAGAATTATCAAATCAGAAGAAGAGGAATATCATCTAATGGGAACAGGCAAATTGGAATTTGCATCAAGATTGATGAGCCGTTGATGGCTGTTTACATGATATGACAATTCATGTCTCTATAATCATGTTATGTATATGGCAGTATAGACAGAGTTACAGAAAGGCAGTAAATGAGTGGACCAAACTGCCACAAGCAATTACTTCATCTCACTGCTTGAGGCGACTTATGTTTTGTTGCAGGGAAAAATGAAATTATGTAATCTTGACAAAAATATGTATATTTTGATAAAGAAAGAACAACATACAATGTTTTATTCTGTATATGTGTTATGCATTCACTAAATGTATATATGTTACAATATTATGCTTTTCCTTTATTTGAAATACAATAATATTTTATAAATACAAAACAATCCATGTAAGAAGTAAGATCTTGGAAATATTTTACATAAATTGAGTATATTTATGAAAACACTATTAGACAGTCCTAATTAATTATGTCTCTTAATAATAAAATTCGTTTTTACATTCACACAAACTATACTTGCTGCATATTAAGTCCAGTGATTAAACATAAAACTGGTTTCTGTGAAAAAATAACTACAATACAATACACAGGTACATTCAATACCTAATAAACTTGTAAAGCTAATCTCTGCTACTATAAATTTTACATAAATTGAGTATATTTATGAAAACACAATTAGACAGTCCTAATTAATTATGTATTTTAATAATTAAATTCGTTTTTACATTCACACAAACTATACTTGCTGCATATTAAGTCCAGTGATTAAACATAAAACTGGTTTCTGTAAAAAAATAACTACAATACAATACACAGGTACATTCAATACCTAATAAACTTGTAAAGCTAATCTCAGCTACTATAAATTAAACTCAAGTGTTCCATAACATGCTACACCGAGACATGTTCAAATTGTAAACTCCTTATTTCAGTACTAATATTGCCTCAGACTTCATATTCTTGCTGCACCGAGACATGTCCAATTTGTGAACTCATTATTTCAGTACTAATATTGCCACAGACTTCATATTGTTGCTACACCGAGACATGTCCAATTTGTGAACTCATTATTTCCGTACTAATATTGCTGCAGACTTCATATTCTTGCTACACCGAGACATGTCCAATTTGTCAACTCATTATTTTAGTACTAATATTGCCACAGACTTCATATTCTTGCTACACCAAGACATGTCCAATTGGTGGACTCATTATTTCAGTAGGTACTAATATTGTTGCACACTTCATATTCTTGCCTAGTCTCGGTTCTTGAAGTCTGCCGTAGTTAGCTAAAAACAAGAAATTATTAAATATTGAAATAAGTAAAAAAGACATGACCTTATTTAATGATATTTTTTATTACTCCTGTATTTATCAAAATAATAATATATAATTTCAGTTTGCCAACAAATTATATATTTATTAAGACTATGACAGACTTAGAGGTTACCTATCATTTTTTTATGAATTTCAGAACAATATTCAGAAAATTTTTAGTTATTGTATAACTAAAAATTTTCTGAATATTGTTTGTTTTTAAACTGACTGACTTTAAAACCACATGCATTTAGTAATTTGAAATACTGGCTTGGGAAAATATCACAAAGTAACTATATTTACTAACCATTGGTATAAATACAGATAAAAATAACATCCTAATCTTTAGAATACATACCTAGTGGTTTGTATATCACTGCAATTTGTTTATTGCGCGACATCTTTCAACATTTGTCAATTTATTCAAAACTGCTTAGTGTTGAAGTCCTTTTATCCACATGTCTTATGATCTACTTGCTTCTTACACTCCTGAGACGTTTCAAACTCGATCTGCGCACTATTTCAGCTAAACTGAACACGAAAGATCTGAAAGAGTAAGTTTAAGAGAATTAAAGACAAATAATAGGATTGGTTTACTATGTATCTCGTTGACAATGAATAGGTAAACGATGATAGAATAATACTTACTCAGCATAATGTAGGCGAAATAATTAAGTTTGAAAGAAAACAACAAAGGTAATAATTCAACTGACTTATCTGACTTAATCTGACTGACATTTATAATGTCATTTTAGTGATGCCAGATGCAATTTCTAAATTAGTATTATAATGCTGAAGAGTTTGTTTGATTGGACACGCTAATCTCAGGCACTATATTAGTTGCCGTTTATATTCCGTGAGAGCGTAGTATTTCCTTTGATGGGTGGATCACGGCACAGAAAATCACTGTTTTGTCTGTTCCGTGGGGTCGATCCACTCGTGATGAAATCAGTGTCATCCGTATAAATCCGATAGAATACTTCAACCGATAAACTGCATAAGTATATAAAATAGATAAGCGTAGCTGCGGCATCCGCTATTATTTGTATATCTATATTCTTTTTATAGGCTCACGCACACCTGTATCCCTGACGGGGTAGGCAGAGATGTAATATTACACCCACATTTCGCTATGAATTTTTAGGTCCCAGTGGTCCCACGTAATAGGAGGCGAGCCTTGCCTTTACCGGGCACATCACTAGACTCCGTTACTCTCTACTGTGTTATTATATTTATATTTCATACATATAATAAAACACTAAAAAAAATATTTTTGTACATTGAATATGTTTAGAAAAAAAATACTCGGTTAGGCTAAGAATCAGTAAAGGAGTATGAATCTAGAAAATAAATTCTGTCTGTTTGTCCGTTTGTCTATTTGTACACGCTAGTCTCCGAAGTTACTGCATGGATTTGAAACTTTTTTTGTAATATTGCTATTAGGTCTGGGTCAACATAATTATAGTCTATATTAATTGATTTTGGAAAGTGGAACACCTGATGCAGAACCACAACAGCCCACAGTGTCCGCCCTAGAACAGGCTATGTGGACAGAAGTCATTATCAAATTCCCGGAATTAGTTACTTTCTACCTGTAAACAACACCCCTAAACCCCTGATTCCAAGAATTGTTTACGTGTAACATTCCATACTGATGAGTCATCGTTTATTAAAGTAAGCTAATGAGGTAAATGCAATTAAAGAAATAGGTCAGTGGCATTTTGCTACACTTGTGCTAACACCTCATGGCGACAGTTCTTATTTTGTTTAAAGTTTTAGTGATGGATTTTACTTCTGGAGGTACCTATGTAGATATAATATTTTTTCTTGTAAGAATCCTTTTAATGCGAAAAATGATGTTTTATCTTTGTTTTCGAACTTATCAAGCTTGGAAAAGCCATGTATCCTCTTGTATCTAGGCTGAAGTTTTGATATGTTTTAGCTGCATGACTATGGATGATTATGGCATATATGTATTTTACGTAACACACTTGAGTACAACAATTTTTTTTTCTTATTTTTCAGAAAAGCTTTACTCTATTAGTAAAATAGAGCTTTTCGAAAAATGGCTAAAGCTCGAAAAAAGCGATAGAAATGATCGTTTATTTGAGTTTATTTCATCTTAGTTTGATTTCTTTGATATTACTGAAGAATGTCAAAGGGAAATTAAGATGAAATTAGCTAGTATTTCTTAGAAAATTTCTACAAAATGGGTTTCTTCAGGAAAGTCAAAAGAGCGTTTCCTTAATAAGAATAAGATGTGGCTGGAAGGCGATGAGATAGAATTTTGTATGCGATCGACTCAACCACAGCCTTCTCCGCTGACCTTTTTCGCCCTGGCAGGCCTAAAAAAGTCTTCGAAGATTCGTCTTTTAAAACTAAAAAACGTAGAGTTGAAGATCTAGTTCAATCGCGAAGTGTTGGAGAATTAATGACTGCAGCAGAGGTAACTGCGTGGTCAACTGGACATAAGAACGTTGCCAGAGTTATAAAGAAGCTTCAGCTTCCGTAAGTGTATGTATTGGCCTTCAACAACCAAGTGCTGTGCAAAGTAATAGACCGCTGAGTAGTGACGAGGCATTAACGTATTATATTGATTCAAAATCAACAAGTCACTCATACAAGCAGACTAGGACATGGACTATGAAAGTCGGACATCACGTGTTTCCATCATATGAATGAATTGTTAAATAAAAAAAGCGTGTTATCCTTCCGAGAATCACGTTGTTGTGACACAATCTCGAGCAGAAATTGAGCTACAAGCTATTTTAAATAAAACTGCAGAACGGTTAGTTAGAAGCTCAGAGAGAAGTTGTCACAAGCGTGCTCCACAATTCCTCGTTTACTCTTATAAGTAAATGGGTGGTCTATCATCAAAATCATCATAGTGGTTATAAACAGAGATTTGACAATAGCGAAGACACTGATGAGTTCCTTTTCGTTTTTTCATTTGTTTCTCTTAGGTTAATCGACGAAGGTAACAACATTATCTGGCAAAAGCCTCATCCATCGTCGACGATGTTTTGCCGTTCAATTAAATTCATTTTTGCCAAAGAAACTACGGAATTAACAAAAATCGAGAGTAATAATGTTTTGGAACAAATAAACAACTTGGAGCCTACATCTTGTGATCTTGGTGGTTCTTTTTATATTTATTATTTGATTTGAATTGACTATTATTTTTTATAAATATGTCAGTTAATAATTTTTGTATAAATATGTCAGTTTGTAATTTTTGTATAATATATGTCAGTTTATAATTTTTGTATACATACATAACGTCACGCCTTTTATGCCCGAAGGGGTAGGCAGAGGTGTATTTCTACACCCACTTCTCGCCAGATATACTTTAGTCCCACGTAATAAGGGGCGAGCCTATTGCCGTACCGGGCACATTTCCAGACTCCGTGCTGCTGCTGAGAATTTCGTGACAGAAAAACCCAATAACACTCCCCGACCCAGGAATCGAACCCGGGACCTCCCGATCCCACGCGCACATTTATGCCGCGAGACCAACGAGGCAGTCGTATAGGGTTTGATGTCAAGTTTTCCGTCTCTACGCAAAGATGGTATTTGCATCGTGTTATTCCTTAGTCACCTCTTACGACACCCACGGGAAGATAGGGGGTGGTGACACTTGTATTCTATGCCGTCAACCACACGGCATAATTTATTTAATAATATAGTATTATATATTATAATGACTGAAAATATATTTTTGTCCACCTGGCTTGTTCTACGCCGAACACTGTGCAGCCCGGCGAAACTATAAAACATAAAAATGCGGTTTGGCAAAAAACATTATGCCTGATGAGCATTTTCTGATGAGAGATTATTTGAAGATCTCGAACATCTGATGCGGAGAGCCCAGCTACGCTAAAACATATAGCCATGACGTGTTAGATAAAGTTATTTAGTCTGATGAGCTTTTCTGTTGCCTAATAAAAATCAGAGATCTGAAACATCTGGTGAGGAGTTATAAGATCCCATCTGCACTATACTATAATTATACAATATACAGACTCGACGGCTTAGCATTAGTTGTCCAATATTAAGAGGATTTCTTGTTGAGAGATCCATATTCATAATTCTTCGAGCAATTAAAGACCCGAGGAAGGACATCGTTTTTATCGCGATAACCGACATCCACGCGGGCGGAGCCGTTAGCGACAGCTAGTATTGACATATGTATTTTGTATGGATCTGTTGTCAAATATGCCTCTCTAATCTTCAAATACATGGGTAGATTGTATACATAATATAAGAGAGACAGAAACTTATATTAGAGAGACTTGAGTTCGAAACCATAGCGTTTTATTTTATTTTGTGGTTATTGTGTGCTGCAATGTGACCGTAGAGTACGTTAATCCGTTGGTTCCTTCTGTCATAAAGATCTTTGACCGTCTTTGTAAGGAGTAAGTAGCGGCAGTAGCTTGAAATATCCTGATTCTGGTCAAAACCATATTATCATTTTAAGTTGCGGAGGTCAGATGACATAAGAAATAGGTACTTAATCGAGTCGTATATACAATCGGGATAACTAGAATAAGTAACTTTAATACTCAACTTTTCTATTCTTCAATCAGATGATTCTATTGTTCAATGATAGCAAATAATGAAGATTTTTGTTGTTTAGTCCAATGAATAACACAAACGGCTTAAGTTACTAATCTATTACCAGAATATACAATATTAACACAGTAATAGATTCGCAATTAGCCTATTAACAATTTCACATGAGGTGATGAGGCTACGAATACGTTGGTTCTACTATTTCACTAATTCTGTTCTTATATTATGAACACGACTTCATGGCCATTGCATCAGTATATCCGAGTGAAATTATTCGTCTCATACATCCACTCGCGCGGAGCCACGTGTGACAGCTAGTTCATAATATTATATTTATAATATATAATTTATAATTAGACGTTGTTTTTTACAATATGTGACGCGGAGTAAGTAGTGACTTGGAGTTCTAATTAAAATTAATAAGAAAATTTTCGACGTATCATTTCAGATATAGTCATGTATATCTCAAAGCATATTGGTTCTACCATCCATGTGGTACACATTATTTGCATTAAATTGTGAATCAAAACCATTGTCAAGTCCTCTTGAACACACACAAAAAATTTCATCATAATCGGTCCAGTCGTTTAGGAGGAGTTCAGTGACATACACACGAACACAAGAAATATATATAATATATATAATAATAAATAAAATAATTTAATAAAGATAAAGATGTACCTAATTAAAAGTTAAATTCCCAAAAATAATTGCCTTTGGCAACATTAATTAAGACTTCTGATTTTACAGTGTTGTTACATTAGATAAATTGTTAGTCGTGTATGGTCGTAAAACAAAATTCCATATAAATTACATTACATTTAATAATAAGAAGATTTTGTTAATTTTATTGCAGGATTAATTTCACGTTGCAAATAAAACAATTAAATAAATAATCAAAATAATTCATGACTAATTATATTACAAAAAAATATATAAAAATTGTCAACACTCATGTATTTTAAATCTGGTATTCTGGTTTGCCATCTCCGTCGTGTCAAAAATGTCAAAATGAATGCGTATACTTCATCTCTTTCTTTCCGAGTAGTTAAAAAGAGAGAGAATTAGAGGGCGTGGCCTATGTGCGTATGTGTGCAGATGATCGGAAATGGCCTGCCCGCCGTGCCATTTCGAGAGCTCGTACTGCGGATCAGTCGAAATGGAGTGAAGCACATCGAGCTGTCCATTCTCTACAACGGATAAGTCGTTGGAAAACTCGTACTAGACCCTCTGTAGATTTTTACATACGTAGTTTTGAATTTGTTTATATTTGTTTAAAAAACAGATTTAGAAAAAATCGTAGGGCTTAAAAGATAAAAATATAAACGTAAAATACGCTTATTAGGTCTTAGTTCTTAAAGTATGCACTTGGGGGTCTAGATTTTCAGGTTTATACAAACCTTGTAAGTGTCTGCAACATGTTGCCAAGTATCAATGATGTTCCGTTAGTAATTAAAGAGTTATAGGAGGTAGGTGCACAAAAGTAAATGACCTATAAATTATATCGAAACAACAATTGTGTTATCACCTATACCAATTCAATACCGGTATTATACTGTAAATTTTGGGATGTTACCTAAATATATTGCACGGCCGCTTTTTTGTAGCCATCCAAACTTGGTCGGGTTATGTAGGTTTTCGATGCTTCGTCAGTATTATAATTGTTTTTCTTTAATTACTGAATTTAATTACATGAAATTTTGCATGTGAATAGTTGAATGAATACACTAATTATTAACATACATTTTACCATGCAATTCCTTTAGAACGTCGTGATATTTGACTGCTTTGTAAACAGTGATCTATTCATGGTAAATTGTCCTATAATTCTTTAATTACTAACGGAACATCATTGATACTTGGCAACATGTTGCAGACATTTACAAGGTTTGTATAAATGTGAAAATCTAGACCCCAAAGTGCATACTTTAAGAACTAAGACCTAATAAGCGTATTTTACGTTTATATTTTTATCTTTTAAGCCCTACGATTTTTTCTAAATCTATTTTTTAAACAAATATAAACAAATTCAAAACAACGTATGTAAAAATGTACAGCTCTCTATGTAAGCGCTTTATATGAAAACTAGCTAATGGCCAAACGTTCGCGTAGCGGAAACTTGAATTTCTCCGAAGTTTATGCATGCACTAATTTTATTCATACATACACAATTACACACAAATACACACTAATTTTTGGACACATCTCTTTTCTTCTAAAGTCAATGGATTAAAAAAAGTTCCGCCAGGACAACGTTCGCCCAGCGGAATCAGTTTTTGCTGAATTTCTCCACAATGGCTGCATGCACAATTTTTTTTTTACCATACACAATTATACGACGTCATACACTAAATATCTGCATAATTAAAATCTTTAAATTCAACAACATTCCGCTGCGCGAACGCACACGAAATTAAATGCCACTTACCCTTGCTTGGGAGGTTGTGCTAAGGTATGATGAACAAAATAAATATTCACCAGCCTCTACCAGGAATGCTAGGTAGGGACAGTAAATAATAAATACCTCGATGAACTCATTTTGGAAATAAAATAGCACATCCGGCAGTAATAATTTCGTAACTTAGACTTTCGTGTGAGTTCGGATTTTCCAAACTATTACCCAGGTTAAGATCTTGATTTTCATTTTTCGCCCTATCAAGAATCTATATGCCTCAAGTTATGTATACTTCTAAGGAATTTTTGCCAAATATTTGGATTCCTCTTGCTGCGTGCAGTTCAACTTGCCTAGTTCAAGTATTGATCGAGTTGAAGAGTCGTTTCTCGAGGGGGCCCATTTCCATAAATTTTCCAAATGCGCCCTCTGGCGGTTTTGACTGACCGGACCGTTTCGAATAGCCAAAGGCGCTTTTAAAAATGGAACATGATCAGAGGGTCTAGTACGAGTTTGCACTCGATCGTCACGGTGGACGATAGCCTAGTCGACGGGAACAATTTCCATACATTTTTAAATGCGCCCTTAACGTAGAAAATGTAGAAATTGTTCACGTCGATTAGGCTATCGTCCACCGTGACGATCGAGTGCAAACTCGTACTAGACCCTCAGGTGGTTATACATTTTACATGACGAAGGAGTGATTTATTGATTAGTTAGTAGACGCCCGCTGCTTTGCCCGCGTGCCTTATACTCCTGAACCTTCCTTTTGTGGAAGGTTCAGGCGTAAATGCCGAGATATTGTGATTCTTGAATCACACGAACCACACTATCAATTGATGGAAAATCAGTTCGGTAGTTTTTGAGTTTGTTGCACTCCTACAAATAGAAAGAAGGGCGGTTTTATAATATGTTTTGGTTTTCGGAAATGCAGCTGAAAGTTCTGTCGTGCAGCGTGCTATTGAATTTAAAAACAAGTTTTTAAGTATACAATATGAGATCAATAGTTTATTTATCATCGGAACCCACATACCTACATAATTTAGTTGCGAGTCGCGTCCGAATGGGAGCAATTATTTTTTAAATGCTCCCTCTGGCGGACTCGACTGATCGATTGGTACATTGTCTCGGGAGACCATAATTAGTTTTAGCTGCTTGAACCTCTCGAGGATTGTAGGTACCTACTTACAGCCCTGTTTCTCATCAGACTCATCAGAAATGAATAACCAAATATTTATTTATACCTACCTAGGCACCTGCTGTTACCTAACTGTATTTAGGTACCTACCTAATGAAACTTCCTACTTTCTGAATTCCTGAGTCAGGCATCCAGTTGCGATTTGGGTGCTGTTTGTGCAGATGATTTCTCCTATATATACTGTTTGGGGATCCACCCTACGTACCCTAGCAGCAGTTCGGGCTGCCAACCATTTAAATTGAATATGCCAGTCGAAATTGTTTGTCAACTTCATTATTCATTCACATTTAATTTTCACCAGTTAATAATTGTCGTTTAGACGTAATGTACATACAGGTAGTTTGACTACCTCTGTGGTCCTGCGGTTGTTTTTATAAGTCACTGCGGATCATGAGGTTTGGGTTCGATTCCCAGGTCGAACTGAACTGATTATTCCCGGTGTCCACCCCCTGCTTGTCCACCGCGGGTGGACAGAGACACAAATATTTAAAAAAATTCTCGCTGTGCACCCCTGGGGGACAGCGAGAATTAATTTTAAATTATTTTCGCTGGCCACCCCGGGTGGACAAAGACACGAGTTTTTTCATCACTTCTGATTCGGGTAGATAGGTTATGTTAGGTTCTCTTTTGACCCTTAACCCAAAAATAGGAGCCCTGCGAAGCAGGGCTCCGTCAACTTAGTTTATTAAAAATCAAATATTTAAAAAAATTCTCGCTGTCCCCCAGGGGTGCACAGCGAGAATTTTTTTAAATATTTGTGTCTCTGTCCACCCGCGGTGGACAAGCAGGGGGTGGACACCGGGAATAATCGAACAAAAGTGATATTGGTTTTTCTGTTAGGAGTCGAGGAGTCGACGGTGTTACAACCCCGTGCCTCCGAAAGCACGCTAGCCCATTGGTCCTTCGCCCAATCTCTCTCCGTTCATGTCGGTAATCCTTCCCACTGGACTGGAGTAAAGGAATAGTGAGTGCACTTGTATTTGCGCACACACTTGTAGGACTTTACTTAGTCTACAATAATTTCCCGCGCAGTTTGCTAGTAGGTAAGCATATGTACATGTTACTTCAGTACGAATTGAAGAAACTGGCCGAAATTCGTGTTGGACTGACATTATTATAAGTTGCCTGCCTCCGTGGTCCAGTGGATAGCGTATGCGTGTGCTGATTGCAGGTCTCGGGTACAATTCCCGGGTAGGGCAAAAGTGCTACTGGGTTTTTCCAAATTCTCAGCAGCAGCAGCACGGAGTCTGGTTATGTGCCCGGTAGCGCCAATAGGCTGGCCTCCTATTACGTGGGACCTAAAAATTCATGACGAAATGTGGGTGTAATATTACACCTCTGCCTACCCCATCGGGGATACAGGCGTGAGTCTATAAAAACATATAGGTATATTATCATTAGTTGATACGTCTTCAATAAAATAAAACCATCTGAATTGAAGGACCGGTTAAAGAATATCAACTGTCAACATTTCAAGTGCACAGGCCCGGTTGTTAAGGCTCGGCGCTGATGAATCATTCAGTCAAGGCAAATAATTATATAATAACTACTTATAGATAGATAGATATATTCATTCTTGTTTATAAATAACTATATAGATGATGCCCGCGGTTACACCCGCGTTATTTAAGGCTACTGCTCCGCTCCCGTCGCTCATGGCGTGATGTTATATAGCCTGTAGCCTACCTCGATAAATGACCTATCTAATACTGAAAGAATTTTTCAAATCAGACCGGTTGTTCCTGAGATTAGAGCGTTCAACCAACCAAACAAACAAACTCTACAGCTTTATATATGACTAGACGATGCCCGCGGTTACACCCGCCTTATTTAAGGCTACTGCTCTGCTCCCGTCGCTCATAGCGTGATGTTATATAGCCTATAGCCTTCCTCGATAAATAGGCTATCTAACACTGAAAGAATTTCTCAAATCGGACCAGTAGTTCCTGAGATTAGCGCGTTCAACCAAACAAACAAACTCTACAGCTTTATATATTACTAGACGATGCCCGCGGTTACACCCGCCTTATTTAAGGCTACTGCTCTGCTCCCGTCGCTCATAGCGTGATGTTATATAGCCTATAGCCTTCCTCGATAAATAGGCTATCTAACACTGAAAGAATTTTTCAAATCGGACCAGTAGTTTCTGAGATTAGCGCGTTCAATCAAACAAACAAACTCTTCAGCTTTATATATTAGTATTAGATATAAGATGGCACAGGGCACTGCTTAACGCCTCATATTGGGTGTCTCTTTTCAGTAAATATATTATGAGCTAGGTCTAAAACAGTGGCAAAGTGTGGTATGGCAAGTTTCACATAAGTGACTACCTTTATTGAATACCCATGAAATTTTATGGATTTGAATCCGATAAAGTAGTGCAGATTCCAATAGACAGCCATGCACCCAGTTGACAAATTAGTACAGGTGATGATGAAATAAGATCGAATTTTCTGAGACCCGGGTAGTTAATTAGTAGTCAGCTTTGAGCAAGAAAGCTGACTACTAGAGGTAGGTACCTAACTCATCCCATGTGTTCAGATTCCTTTCAGAAAAGGTCTTCTACCTTTTTTGTGTGAGGTTCATAGGGAGTTTAAATAACACTTCTAAAATCTTCACAAGATACTGTTTATTACAAAATGTTATCAGAAAAATAATGGAGGTACATAATTTACAAAGGCACATATCATTAACGTAACATTTACACTTAGATCACTACAGATTATAATTCAGTCGTTTCCATATTTTTTGCGTTTTTCATTTGCTCCAGTTGCTGGTAGAAATCATATTTGGCTTGATTGTTTTGGGGTTCGGTTTCATTTGACTCGATTGAGGGGAATGCTCCTGTGGTTATGAAGTAGGGTTTTTCGTTCGACAAGTCTTGGTCCACGGCATTTTCGTCGAGGGAATCCCTTTCTGAGCGACTGAGTTGGTCCTCAGATTTGTACCAGTCGTTTTCGTAGGCTTGCAACCATATTGGGTTTGACCCCTTTGTACTGTGTTTGTTTGTATTGGGAACTCGGCCACCAGAACTGCGTATTGTCATATCGGATTCACCCGGTGTCGGTGACGCTGTATAAACAAATAAAGGTACATTTTAGAATATTGTTGGCGAATTTCGACAGATGGAATACGTTTTGCTCGTCTGTTATCCTAGATCCATATTGATTCCACATGTTTGATTCAGGCGAGATCAAATATGTATGCGAGGTGTCGGCATTACCCCTAAGAATTAAAATTTTAGATCAGCTATGCCGGAACTGTTGTTGAAACTTCGAGCATAATGTAGGTTTGTTTAGTAAGTACATATGTTTAGGACTAGTTGCTATGACCGACTCCATCCCCAAAGAAAAGAAACTAATGAAAACAATATGTATTACTACGCACATATGTATTATACATATAAACTTTCCTCTTGAATCATTCTATCTATTAAAAAACCGCATTAAAATCCGTTGCGTAGTTTTAAACATTTAAGCATACATAGGGACAGACAGACAGAAAACAGACTTTGTTTTATACTATGTAGCGATACTTGTTTAACAAGTATGATGTTCCTAGTATAAGACTAAGGAACTAGTGTACCTCATCAATTGTCAACTAGCTGCTTAAGAGAGTATCATCAAAATCGGTCCAGGAATTAGGGCAGTAGTAAGTATACATAAAAACAGTCACACAGGTCTTATTTCGGCATTCCATAAATAGAATTAAAAAGTATCTTACAATAAGCAGTCGCAGTGGCCGCCTTCAGTCTCCGCACGTAGTCAGCCCTTTGAGACAGGCACATCATCACGGTGAGCACCAACAGGACGGACAGGAACAGAGAGGTCCACACGAGCCAGAACACCGTCTGGTTTGATGACAGCGTCTCCGCTGTCAGCGGCTGGTATTCTGCTGGCTGTGTGTCTAACACGTTGAATTCCTGGAAATATTTGGTTTTGTGGAAAACGAAAAACATAATTTGAATAGGTAAATTATTTAGTTTTACGGATGGTAAAGCTGCTGCTCATGGAATGTATAGATAACTGACTTATAAAGAAAAATGTACTTAATCGTACATATTTTATAGCCACACTTTTACTATCGATCGTCCTCGAATCGCAAGGATTTTGGATCAAGATCACGAAATAACGGTAAAGTAGGGGAGATGTGCCCAAAGCGGGCACCATGCCTAAAGCGGGCACAATCGTTCATTGCACCATTATTAAAAAGCGCGCGCTTCTGTTGCAACACGTTAGTCCCCGCGGCCCGCGCACTTCCTGTCATTCGTCCAGTTCACATGCGAGCGCGCAGTAGCGTGCTGTGTCACAAAATTGTTTTAAGTCGAGTTTTGAAAAAAATTGCAAGGTATGTGTTATCTGTTATTTGTTTTTTAGTGTATATAATGCTACAATCAATATTCATTCATTATTAAGTGATTCTCTGGCCGTTAATCAGTTCCATTAAACGTCACGTGTCTTAAAATTTTGAGGTTAAATTTTGTTTGAATATTCCATGTTACGAAAAAGGCAAAGCGGGCAGGGTAAAGCGGACATATGCTCGCTTTGCCCACTCTCTATCTGCAAAATATAAATTGATATAGTTTATGTTTTCTTTCTTCTAGATGGTGAATAATTACAAGCGTAACAATTTATTGAGTAACTGGAAAGACTGATTATATTAAGTAAAGTTTCGTAATTACATTGTTAAAATGAATAATTGGATATTCTTGTTACTAAAGTTTAGTTATGTTTGTTAGAAGATATCTTAGTAATATTCATATATATTTCATGTTAATTTTATAATATTATATATTATTAGATGAGAAAAAGACTAGTCTTTCGTTTTCTATTGTTAATTAATAGGAAGTTCAACAGAAGACTGCTGATTATTTTCAAATTGTTATATTGCTTCTGCTAAGTGATGTAAGTACAAAGTTTTAGTGATTGAAATACAAAATTAGATCATGATATTTTGTTTCCTTTATTCCATATAAATTGAAGGCAAAGTATGGCTATTGCTTTCTTAATAATTTTATAATCTACTGACAAAATTTACCTATGCCCGCTTTACCTTAACCCATGCCTCTTTTGCCCTAAGCGAGTGTCCGTTTTAGGCCACCCCCTTGGGCAAAGAGGGCAATCGTAGAGGTTTGCTAATTTGCCTACAATTATAATATTTTTCAATGTAACTTAATTTGAAATATATTACATTCAAAAGCAGTTAATAGTGGACCTATAAACAATAAAAATTATTATGTAGCTAAATTATAAAGCACTTTTTTTCCAACTTTCCCTTAAGGTGCCCGCTTTGGGCACATCTCCCCTATACTATCCCATGTCGGCGTTACTTTTTCAAATTGTATTATTTTGAAGTATCTGGGCCTGGAAGCCACCATATTCGGCAAATTGATAGTACGCATGATTGCGCTATTATTTAAAAAAAATCAGATCAAGCCCACTAATAAGGTTGAGGGCAAGCCTAGAGTAGTAGACTAGAGTTTTGTTATCGATGCCTAGGCATAGGGCGCAGAATCTGGGAAGCGCAAAAGTGCGTTCCTCCTTGTTGACGACACCCCTGGGGTGTCGTCAACAAAAGCATTTGTTGACGACACGACTAATAAGTAGTGTTGTTACCCTGATTTTAATAATTTTTTTAATTCTTTAAACTTAATAGTAAGAAAGTTAAACTTAGTAGGATACCAAAATATTAAATAAAATAAAAAGAACTTAGGCCCACTTGCGTAACGTTTGATTTAAGTCACTCCTTAATTTAAATTTTTTGAACAGAATTAACAGCATAAAATAATTTAACTAAAAGTATTTAGCGTCCTCTTGCACAACGACCACAACGCTTAGATTTAGTTAAACATTTTATGAGGTCGGTAAAGCAGTTTCTACGTTTTGTTTCATGGTATGAAGCCTTTTTGTTACGATTTTAACGATGTTATGCGTATGCTTTCGCATAAAACCTTAGACTATATATACTTTGAGCATAAAACAAAACGCATTGTCGTCGCCTAGCAACGAAATGACAATTGACAAATAATATCTAGAAACTTTTGAGCATTAACCCTAGAACCCTACATGGGGTGCAGGTGCACCCCACACCGATTTGTTTTCTAAATATCTCAATTTCTTTAATATCCAAGAATTCGCGCGTCGGAGTATTTTAGTTTGGTGTCAACCGCTCGCGTTTCGTCAATACCGTGACGAGGGCCGCGTTGTGTGGTCGCCTGTATAAGTGCTGTGGGGTACGCCAGTACCCCAGTCTAGTAAAATCGTAAGATTGTTTATTTATTACAATTGATGCATTTATATGTAATAAGTTATTAAATTTGATTATTTATTAAAACAATAGTCTTATATGAATTAAATACAGATATTTTTAGATATTATGAAGGTAAAATTCAATGAAGTTTATTTATTTTGTTTCGGATGGCTGTCAGAGGTTTGAATTACGAAGAAATAAGCTTTATTATAGACCACAAATCTGGCGAGGAAGAAATAGAAGTTGGGACCAGTAGTAATTGCTGGGTTCTTTACAAGTGTTCGAGATCAAATAATAAGCCAAATATAAAGTTTCAGCAGACAGTTTTGAAATTAGGTTTGGAACTGATACATGAACATTTGGAGGACCGTCACCGGATGCCAACTTAGTCCATTGCAGTGATCCTCAATAAGGACCAAATCCTACAAGCGCTGTTGCTCAAACTACATTTAACTTTGTGTAATAAGGCTGATTTGTCATCTCAAGTTACCGATTATGTTTAATAAAAGGTATTTTCATGAATGGTTTTATTTTATTTTAAGGATTACAGTAATTTTAGTATGGGGTGTTCCAGCACCCCAGTATAAGAATAACATGTGCGCCAAATAGTGTAGGATTCTAGGGTTAACACAAGTAGGTACATTGTTATCACCCAGTTATATCATCATCATCATCATGCCAGCCTAGGGACGTCCACTGCTGGACATAGGCCTCCCCCTGCTGCGTCGTCCGGTCCAGTTATATAATTATAGATAATTTTCGTCGCTAATGACAAGATGCCAACATCAGTGTGACAGTTCTTAAATGAAATTAGCCACTAAACAGCCGATTTTCGGTAATTAATTTTGACAGTTCTTAAATCATATTACTCGACAAATTTTTCGTTGTGCAAGACGCTAGTGGTGTTTAATATTTTTTTTCTCGTTAAATACATCTTAATTCAATTTAGGAATCGTTGTGCAAGTGGGCCTTAGAAAGATAATTCTCATTTAATTTGAACGATGCTCAATAATCATTATTTCAAACATAATCTGTCTTCTTTTTACCGCAGGTAGGTACGTTGTCAAGTTCTTGGCCAACAAATTCACCGAATTTACGATTTGCTTCTTGCATAATTATTGTCAGATATAATTATTGTCAGATTGAATGCCAACTTCCTTATTTTCCTGAACTGTTTGTGAAGTTGAGGGTTTAACATCAACAGAAGCATATAAGCTCGATAATCTTAAGCGATATGTTAGCCCAATATTACGGTGGTGTCGTCAGCGAATGTTTTTTGTTATCGACACCCCAGGGTTGTCGTTTTGGGGGTGTCGTCAACAATGAACGCAAAAGTGGCCTAATTATCACATAATAATATTACATGTTTAAGGTTTCGGTCGGTGTGAACGTTGGGGAAGGCCTATGTCCAGCAGTGGACGTCTCTAGGCTGACATGACGAAGAGCGCAGGTATTGAAGTTCTAGTCGCGGCATGGGAATATGTCCACCTAAATATCAACCTATCCAAGCATTAGATATTTCCTATAAAGGAGGGTTTTATTAGCATGTTGTCTAGGCATGCCTACCGTGCTTACTCCGGGCCTGTGTAAACAAACTATATCAACTTACCTACTTACACATATTTCTATTAAACAATTACCTTGAAAAGGTCATCCAGCTGTTCAATATTCTTATCGACCAACTTCAACACCTCTTCGACTTCCAACACAGAATGGTCCTGTCCATTCACAAGGTGCAAGTACAGGTCAGTCTTCGTATTATCCACTGACCCATCCTTATTCTCGTGCACCCTGAGGTCGTCTACGTTGACGACTGAATCCGTTACTTTGGCCAGTTGTTCCCGAAACGTGGATATTTTGTCCCGAATTTCGGCAGGGTGCGACCGAAGGACAAATCTTACTCGTTGGTCTTCGCGGAGCAGGTAGATGAAGACGTGTGCTTCATCTAAAAGACCACCTGTGTCGTTTGCTAGAACCTAAAATCAGAGCAAATTTTGAATGTAAAATAGTACCTATTTAAAATGGGAGGAGATAATTACAAGTAGACTGCCTCCGTAGTTTAGTGGATAGCGGACGCGTCTGCTGATCGGGCGATCCCGCGGTCGATTTCCGGACTGGACTAAAGTTCTTATAAGTGAGATTTTCGGAACTTTCAGTAGCTCGAATAGGTGTACCCTTCAACGTGGGACCTAAAACACCGTAACATAGCTAAATGTACATATAATGTTACATCGCTGCCTAACCCCTCGAAGAAACTTTAACTTTTGTCTTTTAAAAAGTAATTTAGCGATTAAAAAGGTATCATTTCTGTAATAGGACTATAATAGTCATAAGTACAAGAGATCTGAAACAATTTGATCTTAGCTGGCCTGTAGCTGTCCGTGTATCGGACGTTGAGGTGGAACGTAACCTGTTTAAACTCGAACTAGTTAAGCATCAGGAGACTAACACTTAGGTACTCAAAATTTAATTACCTAGTCTTTGGACGAAAACAGATGCATTTTAAGGCTTGAACTCTCTTTTGGGATATCTAGTGACTGTTTCAAGTATTATAATGCAAACGGCACAGGCAATGTAATCTACTGACGGCCATAAATAACCTGCTTACACCATAGAATTATCGGCAAGGTTTCCTAGAACTCTATTAGGTAAAACGTAAGTACCTACGTGTCGCATTTTTCCATAGCGCCATGTATACAATTCGAAGTGACCTTAAACTATTACGCCATTCGAGCAATATAATTGAAATGATAATTTTGATATCTGGTTGAAACTAGCTATACAACGCGTATCAGTAGACGCGACCGTCAGATTATATTGTTGTTCCGTACTATAAAGACGTACTACTACAGATCAACTAAGATAATGGTTTTTAGAAATCAGTAAAATTACGAGCGATGTTTGAAGAAGTTATAAGCAATCGTAACTGTTTTAGCTATTAAATTGTAATAATATGTAAGAACTTTAAGAAGTGGAGTGGGTTTATACGTTATGAATGTTACTATCGATTAAACCTACAATCTTTCAATAACATACGCGGGAAACGGATGCGGGAGGCTCAAGATTATTTTGTGTGGACAGTCTTGGAAGAACCCTATACAGTCCAGCAGTGTACGGCTATAGGCTAATACCACAGTATAAAGACACATACAGTAGTTTGACGCCTTTGATCACGTAGAAAAAGCCGACAACGTCTAGACAAGGGCAAGGAGGCTAGGGCTGCCACATGTAAACAATACCTACTTATTCAAACACCGTCTATTTATTTTAGAAAAATATTACAATTGCTACGCTACATGAATAATATAGTGTAAATCACTTATCTATACATATAAATAAAATTGGAGTGTCTGTTTGTAATATCAAAATAACCGCTTTTTACTAAATGCATATGGATGTATACACGGTACATACACCGAAATTACATCTTTTTTAAATTTTTGTCTGTCCGTCTGTTTGTTCTCACTAATCTCTGGAACGGCTGGATCTATTTTGACGGGACCCTCACTGGCCTGATGTACCAAGGAGTAACTTAGGCTAAAAATTAACCGGGTATGCGAAGAAGTTCCCTCAGGTCGCGAGTGAAACCGTGAGAAACAGCTAGTTAATTATATTACAATAATTAACGATAAATAATTATTATTAAACACGTTGCATTTTTCGTGCGGTGACAGATTTGCATACAAAGTGTCAGTCAGCATCCCGCAGGTGTCGTGGGAGGCGGTTAATAATATAAAGCATTTTTCGTACAAACCAAGTTAAAATAAAGCGATTGACATAGCGGTGGTTTAATGGATGGGTAACCTTGGGATCAGCTTGCAGAGCCTTTGTTATCGATACGAAGTATTTGGCAGATTTTTTTCGTGCAAACTACATTAAGGTTAAGCAATAGACATCACGGTCATTTTATGGATGGGTGACCGGGCTATGAGATTACGGGAAACATGTGTGGGGTTTATAAAAGGGGGCCAAAAATATGGTTATTTTTGAGCTAAGATCCGCCGTTACCAAGATACATAATAATATGTGATAGGTACTTACCTAATACGATGGTACTAGGTACTTATTGAATTAAATTAAAATCACACCAGAATCGAATATTACCTTACAACGCATATTTTCTTACGTCTGCCACGTTGTTTACGTACAATAATTGCTACTTTATTCTGTGATTTGGCCAGATATGAGATATTGTAAAAAGTTAGTAGATTAGTAGGAATGTGCACATTATTTTAAGTGGTTATAGGTACATACATTTCAAAATTATTTATTTTGAAATGTATGTACCTATTTTAAACCTACCTTACCTATTTTAAATTATTTATTTAAATCTTTAAACAGCATAAAGAATTTCAATGTCTCACAGCACAAGTCCTATGCACCATCTTAATTAATATTCATAAGCAAATAAATAAGTAACGAACAAAAAACAAGCACGTGCCAGCCCCCAAAAACATGTACCTAGTTACGAACTAAGGCGATATACGTAACTAGGTACCGCTCTTCCCGCGTCTCACCTCTTGGCCCCCGCACGATTGACCCCTCTAGACGCGTTCGTCGAACGACTGTATGGATTATATTTGACTGTGCTAATACGATGCGGATATTATGCTTACCTTAAAATCGAAGTATCCTTTCATGCCTTTCTGTGGATCAAAGTTCAGCGATACCGCCCCAGTCTCAACGTTAACTAGGAAGGGCGATACGGCCAGGTTCTCCAGTCCTTCCGTCAACGTTTCCTTTACGTCCCCGACCAGATAGTAGCTTATTCTGGCGTTATCACCTTCGTCCAAATCTATTGCCTTTAAAAGGAGGATAAATAAGTAAGCTGGACAGGAGATTTTTTTATTTATATTTGAATGATCTATACATAAATTGAGTCATGTGATAAACATTTATGTATCTAGAAAAGTAATTACTAAAACATTTGCGACCGTATGGTGAATAGAAAAAGAAAAAAGGGTCGGCGCAAACGGGCCACCGACCACAGCCACTGGTGGCCAGCGACAGCCACTTAACACACTTTTTCATATATTTTACTTCTGTAGCGAGTGGCCGCCACCGGCCACACGTGTGCGGTTGTCCACCAGTGTGTCTGTGTGTGTGGTCGGTGGCCCGTTTGCGCCGACCCTGAATCCACCATACGGTCGCAAATGTTTTAGATGGCGCACGTTGCTTCCTGTTTCTTCATACCTTCAATATTCACTACCGTTACCGGACTACAGTTTTAAACAATCCTCTAACATTGCACACACCTGACAAATTATGCCAAATTCGGGGAATTTTAATTAATCAATGATGTCTCATATTTTAACATCTGGATTCATCGTACTATGACGTAGCCATTATCTAGTATCCATCCATGCAATCATATGAAATAAACAGTGAAATGCTTATGCACACTGGCTTTTATAGCCGAGTTGAAATCAACAAGCGTAACTGTATGAAGCGCGTGTACCGACGCCTGCAAATCTCGCGATAACGCAAGAAGTGTTTCAATCAAACGCGTGACTCATTTCACAGCAGCCGTATGAATTGAGGAATGTGTGTTGTTTATGTTTGTTTACTCTATTTCTTTTTATTTATATGCTGTATGTCCTTCTTGTAGGTCATTTGCTTCGACTTTGCTTTAGAATGACCCGATTTACAGTATGCTCGCATTTTTTATGAAATCTTGCAATTTACTTTGAGAATAAAGAAAAATAGTATTTAGGATTTCCAAATATCGCTGTTATTTTTTATTAGTCTTAGCAAAGTTAGAAACTTGCATATTAAATTATAAGAAGTTATTCCCTTATAAATTATTATATTTTATTGTATGATTATTTGCAACTTTAAATGGCCATATATCATTCTGTTGGTAGTTGGCAACCCTAAAGGCAACGTCTTTTCTAGATTGGCCAATTCTGAATTGCCTGGCATGGACAAATAAAATAAAAAACATTTTGTACAAAGAGGATATTAAATTTACCTTAACATGCATAAACTCGATGCCAAAATCTGCTTCAGTAGTGATGCCTCCAGTGAATATCTTGCTCACAAACTTAGGCGCGTTGTCATTTACATCGTTCACAGCTATGTGCACCTTTAAAGTGCTCACATAGTCCAAATCTTCTTGATACTTAGGCACAGTGATACAGTCTTCAGAGGCTAGTATTGTGAGGGTATATGAAGATTTTTCTTCCCGATCCAGAGGTTTAAGCGTAGACAGTCTAAAAAATTGTAAGAGAATATTAGAAGTTGGGAAAGTAAAATTGTTAATTATCGCTTGTCTCGTGACTAGGAGAGCTAGTTAGTCCATCGGTCTCGACAGTCGACAGTCCTTATGATTTCTGACAGGCGTTATAAATAATTAATTACACAAGAATATATTGATACTGAAACCGTGGCATGTATGCAGTCGCTCTGTAGAAAAGCTATATTCTGTCGAACTTGGTTTGACTGGAAAGCGGATTTCGGTCTCCAAGGTGGACTAGGATACAACATGGATGGGATAAAATGGGATGATGATAATGATTAGAAATTGATAAAGTTGACGAATTTAAGTATCCGGGATAATCTAGTTTTGCAGCTCTAAATACCTGTCCAATTTGAAGAATATTTTTACATTTCATAATGCCTTTTAGGACAGATAAAAGTATTATACAATCTTGAGAAGCAAAGCCAAAATCTTCGTTTAACGTCTAAAAAGCATTCCTACTTTGTTTACACGAGTAGAACCAAATGCTTTAACTAGTTATCTAGAAATGTAATCAGTAGTTTTTGGAATATCCACGATTGTCAAGGCAACAATTAGTCTATATCTAGTACTGTCTCGTTATCGAGATATAAAAGTGGGTATTGGGTTTTCCTTTATTGTCAATATTGGGAATTTCCACATGGAATCCACAAATAATAGCTTATGTCACTGATATCCAGTGCGGGTATTGTACAGTACTTGTAACAAAGATGTCTAGTTGTAATTTAATCGAGGCAATTTTTGACGTAGGTATTGCATGCCGTGAATCCAGGCGCGGTCGCAGCCTGAAATTTTGGAGGGGGTCACTCACTAGGTACACTAATAAAAAATAGGGACTTATCTGGATCGCCATTTATAGCGTAAATACTTATTATATTTGTAGATTTTTTGGAAAAAGTTTCGAAATACGTCGCCGTTTTTAGGGGTTGTGAGTGATTGGGGGGAGGGAGGAGGCGAGGTCTCGGGGTAGCCCCGCTCACCATTTTCACTTGCCGGAAATACTTAGTTTCCTCTGAAAAAATAAAATTCGCCAAACATCGGTGTGTATGGCACTGCCAACTTCCACATTCTTCACACTAGTTTAATAAACTAAGGTTGACGGAGCCCTATAGCCTAAGCCCTAAGGCTCCTATTTTCGGATTAAGGGTCAAAAGAGAACCTAACATAACCTATTTAGTTACTAATTATTACAGTTGCACGGCGCACCTAACCCTAGGCACTCGAAAGCAATGACGCACAAATTTGACATTAGCTGTCAATATCATCATTCCAAGATGGCGGGTTTGCGTTTCGTTTCACGTTTTTCACATAAAATCTAAAAACAACAATTGTAAAACTGTACAGAAGCAATGAATACAGATTTACATATAGAAGCGCGTTTCTTAAGTGGCGAGTTGGCGGGTGTCGTTAGTTCGTCTCTCTAGCACTCATAGAGACAGCTGTCACAGCGCGACTGCCACGCCGCCAAGCGGCAATTTGGGTCACAGAAATTTTGTCTACAGAGCGCCCATAAGAAATGCGCCTCTATGTAAATATCTATGCTCTATGACTAAAGTATAGAAACTACGTTCCGTTTTGCATAATTGCCGAAGTATTTAAGATTTTTTTGAAAATTGTTTAAAAATATTTAAACGCAACTCCGGCAGCCAAAAGTCAAAAGCCAAAAGTGCCGTGTGGTTGACGGCATAGAATACAAGTGTCACCACCCCCTATCTTCCCGTGGGTGTCGTAAGAGGCGACTAAGGGATAACACGATGCAAATTCCATCTTTGCGTAGAGACGGAAAACTCGACATCAAACCCTATACGACTGCCTCGTTGGTCTCGCGGCATAAATGTGCGCGTGGGATCGGGAGGTCCCGGGTTCGATTCCTGGGTCGGACAGTGTTATTGGGTTTTTCTGTCACGAAATTCTCAGTAGCAGCACGGAGTCTAGAAATGTGCTCGGTACGGCAATAGGCTCGCCCCTTATTACGTGGTACTAAAGTATATCTGGCGAAAAGTGGGTGTAGAAATACACCTCTGCCTACCCCTTCGGGGATAAAAGGCGTGACGATATGTATGTATGTATGTATAAATGTCTAAAAATCATTAATGTACTTACATCAAATTTTACTTTATTAGCACATTTCTGTATAAAAATATAAAAAAAAACATCTGTAAAATTTCGTTTTTGTCGGTTGCGCTAAAATGGCGGGAAAGGCTCGATATTACTTACAATGACTTACCATTATTATAAAATTAGGTATCATTAAATGAAGCACTGTCCTTCAAATTAAATTATATGTAGTAAGTATTCGACAATTAAGTAAGTTATATTTAAAGTTTTCCTCAATCACAAAACTTAACAACAACAATCACAATAGGGTATTTGACTAAAAAAATCGAATTAGTCCGTCAGATAGATTTCCAAAAAATATTGGACACGTATATTTTCTTTAGTCGCGTAAACAAAAATTAAGACGACAAACTTCGCTGAAAACTCGTGTGACGTCACTTGCCAGTACACTTTTTACTGGCAAGTGACGTTACAAGCCCCCACTCTTATACGTTTCTCCATCTTTGATGCGTTTTATCTCCGTAATTTTTTACTGATTCGATAAAACAAAAAATACGTATCCAATATTTTTCGATAATCTAACTGACGGACTAATTCGATTTTTTTAGTCAAACACCCTATTGACAACTAAGTAGACAGCCTTTATCTTACAATAAACCGAAAAATTAAGTACATTATTAGAATATTGTTAAACAATCTTTATCATAACGACGCATATCGATTTTGCTAGGATTACCAAAACTACGTAATTCGGTTCCTTGTTTATAAACTAGATGTAATTTCCAAGTTATTTTGGCCATCGTACGTAGTCCATAAAAACACCACTAGATACAGATAGAGTCAACAAACTATAAATTTATCGCCGTTAGGGGATAGCTAGAAATTTCCTTTTATTATTTGGCAAATTTTTCAATTTGGCCTTAGGTTTTGGGGGGGGTCATGTCCCCTGTGACCCCCCCCTTCGGACCGCGCCTGCGTGAATCGTGAATAGATAAGACATTTGCTACGAGTGCGCTAAATCACGCAACCTCGCACGGGGCGGGAAATTCCTTGGCCTTTTCCAAGTAAAAATAGAGTAGGTTCAGAAGGAATCACTCAATATTTATGTTCGATCGATTCAAAGTGAGCGCTACCGCCTTTTTTGTGTCGTGGTGGTAGCTTCTAGTAGCGGATCTACATCGACCACTCTCAAGTTGACTTGAAAAAAGCTGAGATGTAATTTGTTGGAGGGTATGTTAGTATGTACTCCCCGAATAATTCAGCCTATGCACTAAAAACCAACGCGATGTCCTTTGACACATCAGCCGAAATTAACGGCAAACCTTCCGTCGAGCGTCACATCGCGACGAAATGTTAGCCTCCGCCGTCACATAAATCCTTTTTTTATTTAATGACAACACCAACTCTAGATAAAATCCTGTCGCTGAAGGTTTGGCGCGGAAATTTCAGCTAGTGTGTCGCTACGCTAAGTCAGATGTTTATGTTTAAGGACGCGTTTACAAAATTAGTAGGTACAAAATCGCGTCACTACAGCGACACGGCGGCAACAGTACGTACTACGTACGGTTACTTGCGGAAATGTAGTTCAACTAAATAACTTTGAGACTTAGATTTTTTGTGATATGTATCTAAGTGTTATAGGCCTGGCTGTGCGAATTACGTACAAATAAGTTTCTTATTTTTATATACCTAAATGGACATTATTACTTTATTTTTTCCATTATGTTGATTCAGGATATATTTCGGTATTTAGATATTATTTTGTTTCTTGCGTTGAAATCTGGTAAGATTATGTGGACTGATGGTATACCATCCCATTCAAGTGTTGCGACGGGAACTCATAAAAGAATAGACCTAGTTATGCCAGGTTGGGGCTCATTTTATTTGTTTTAGTGAGTCCCTACCACTGGTACTAGTGAAGTAACCTTCCAAGGTTATTCGATGAGTCTTACTGGTACTCTTATGTGAGTAGAGCTAGGCATGCCGAGTTTGGGCTTATTTTGTTTGTACATAAGAGACCCTACCACTGGAACTTATGAAGTAACCTTCCAGGGTTATTAGATGACTCTTGCTGGTACTCATATGTGAGTAGAGCTAGGCATGCCGAGTTTGGGCTCATTTTGTTTGTACATAAGAGACCCTACCACTGGAACTTATGAAGTAACCTTCCAGGGTTATTCAATGACTCTTGCTAGTACTCATGTGTGAGTAGAGCTAGGCATGCCGAGTTTGGGCTCATTTTGTTTGTACATAAAAGACCCTACCACTGGAACTTATGAAGTAACCTTCCAGGGTTATTCGATGACTCTTGCTGGTACTCATATGTGCGTAAAGCAAGGCATGCCGAGTTTGGGCTCATTTTGATTGTACATGAGAGACCCTACCACTGAATTTTATGAAGTAACCTTCCAGGGTTATTAGATGACTCTTGCTGGTACTCATATGTGAGTAGAGCTAGGCATGCCGAGTTTGGGCTCATTTTGTTTGTACATAAGAGACCCAACCACTGCAACTTATGAAGTAACCTTCCAGGGTTATTCGATGACTATTGCTGGTTCTTATATGTGAGTAGAGCTAGGCATGCCGAGTTTGGGCTCATTTTATTTGTACATAAGAGACCCAACCACTGCAACTTATGAAGTAACCTTTCAGGGTTATTCAATGACTCTTGCTGGTTCTCATATGTGAGTAGAGCTAGGTATACTGAGTTTGGGCTCATTTTGTATGAACATACCTAGCTCTACTCACATATAAGTACCACTAAGAGTCTTCGAATAAACCTGAAAAACCTGAAAGGTTACTTCATAAGTTCCAGTGGTAGGGTCTCTTATGTACAAACAAAATGAGCCCAAACCCGGCATGCCTAGCTTTACTTCCATATGAGTACCAGCAAGAGTCATCGAATAACCCTGGAAGGTTACTTCATAAGTTCCAGTGGTAGGGTCACTTATGTACAAACAAAATGAGCCCAAACTCGGCATGCCTAGCTCTACTCACATATGAGAACCAGCAAGAGTCATTGAATAACCCTGAAAGGTTACTTCATAAGTTGCAGTGGTTGGGTCTCTTATGTACAAACAAAATGAGCCCAAACTCGGCATGCATAGCTCTACTCACATATAAGAACCAGCAATAGTCATCTAATAACCCTGGAAGGTTACTTCATAAGTTGCAGTGGTTGGGTCTCTTATGTACAAACAAAATGAGCCCAAACTCGACATGCCTAGCTCTACTCACATATGAGTACCAGCAAGAGTCATCGAATAACCCTGGAAGGTTACTTCATAAGTTCGAGTGGTAGGGTCTCTTATGTACAAACAAAATGAGCCCAAACTCGGCATGCCTAGCTCTACTCACACATGAGTACCAGCAAGAGTCATTGAATAACCCTGGAAAGTTACTTCATAAGTTCCAGTGGTAGGATCTCATATGTACAAACAAAATGAGCCCAAACTCGGCATGCCTAGCTCTATTTACATATGAGTACCAGCAAGAGTCATCGAATAACCCTGGAAGGTTACTTCATAAGTTCCAGTGGTAGGGTCTCTTATGTACAAACAAAATGAGCCCAAACTCGGCATGCCTAGCTCTACTCACATATGAGTACCAGCAAGAGTCATCGAATAACCCTGGAAGGTTACTTCATAAGTTCCAGTGGTAGGGTCTCTTATGTACAAATAAAATGAGCCCAAACTCGGCATGCCTAGCTCTACTCACACATGAGTACCAGCAAGAGTCATTGAATAACCCTGGAAGGTTACTTTATAAGTTCCAGTGGTAGGGTCTCTTATGTACAAACAAAATGAGCCCAAACTCGGCATGCCTAGCTCTACTCACACATGAGTACCTGTAAGAGTCATTGAATAACCCTGGAAGGTTACTTCATAAAATGCAGTGGTAGGGTCTCTTATGTACAAACAAAATGAGCCCAAACTCGGCATGCCTAGCTCTACTCACACATGAGTACCAGCAAGAGTCATTGAATAACCCTGGAAGGTTACTTTATAAGTTCCAGTGGTAGGGTCTCTTATGTACAAACAAAATGAGCCCAAACTCGGCATGCCTAGCTCTACTCACACATGAGTACTAGCAAGAGTCATTGAATAACCCTGGAAGGTTACTTCATAAGTTCCAGTGGTAGGGTCTCTTATGTACAAACAAAATGAGCCCAAACTCGGCATGCCTAGCTCTACTCACATATGAGTACCAGCAAGAGTCATTGAATAACCCTGGAAGGTTACTTCATAAGTTCCAGTGGTAGGGTCTCTTATGTCTAAACAAAATGAGCCCAAACTCGGCATGCCTAGCTCTACTCACATATGATTACCAGTAAGAGTCATCGAATAAACCTGGAAGGTTATTTCATAAGTTCCAGTGGTAGGGTCTCTTATGTACAAACAAAATGAGCCCAAACTCGGCATGCGTAGCTTTACTCACATATGAGTACCAGCAAGACTCATCTAATAACCTTGGAAGGTTACTTCACTAGTACCAGTGGTAGGGTCTCACCAAAACAAATAAAATGAGCCCCAACCTGGCATAACTAGGTCTACTCTTTTATGAGTTCCAGTCGCAACACTTGAACGGGATGGTATACCATCAGTCCAGATAATCTTACCAGATTTCAACGCAAGAAACAAAATAATATCTAAATACCGAAATATATCCTGACTCAACAACGGAGAAAATAAAGTAATAATGTCCATTTATACAAAAGAAATTTACTTGTACGTAATTCGCACAGAATACGAGAAGTATGAAATTGATTTTAGCGAATATTTTGTATTCGTATATTGCTTTTTTCGTCTTCGGGCTGCAGCGACAAGCGACATAGAGTCCACTCCCGACGGCGCTCAAGCGCAGACTGAGATCTCATTGCAGAATTTGGATATATAAATCAAGAAAGTGGCTAAATAAAACGAACCTTATTGCCACATATTAAGACACACGTATGCGAGCAAAATGGAAGAAAAATGTAAGATGACTTTTTGCTTTTTTTGAGTCAATTTACAATATTTTGAAAAAAAATAATCTAATTGTTTTTGAGTTGACTATATTTACTACCCTATTCTATCTTTACAAATCTAAATAAATGTAAAAATAGAGAGAAAATTGTACCCAAAAATAGCAGGATATGCCTATTTTTGATTTAAGAGGCCGTTTCGAATCGATTTTACATTAATTAAATATTTTTTATTTATTTTCAAATTGATTTATAGATAAAAAAGTAACCAATTTATCGTAATCATTAGTTTTATTAGTTATTATCTAAAATTGTCGTAAAATGTACTGGAAATATGTAGTTTTTTGATACAAGCGTAAACGCGTCCTTAAGTCACAGCACGCAATAACCGGACACAAACTGGGTTATTCTGTAATCTGTCCATAAGACTCGTATTATTTCCTTTAAATCGACCTCATCAAATAGATAATGTATAATCTGGACAGTTTATTGGTTGCATCGATTCATAATCCTCATCGCCCTTACAGGAAATTTGCGATTAAGAGATCTTATCTTGTTATCTATAAGTAGCGTAATACAATAGAACTACAGACATGTATTTCATTTGTTTGTTAGAGCGTTTGTGTTACAAATATTTATAGTTGTTGAGAAAGCTAGGATTAAGATTTCGTTCGAAATCGTTTAAATATTCAAATATACGTCAGCTTACGTAATATTAGACCATCGATATTATAATACACTAGACTTTACTAGAGAACGCCCGCAGCAACGCCCTCTACATTATTTTATTCTATCGTTTCTGCCTGATACTGTGGAATCCAAGGGCCAAGTTCCAGCTTCTTTCAGCCAGTACTTTCGACTAACGCATTGTCTGTCAGTCGATCAATCAGTAACGCAAGAATTTTATACAGACAGATGGATATGCATGTCACAAACAATAAAAAAACAAGGTACCTTACCTATGCGTACTCCTTTGCAGCTCAAACGTGTTATCATCATCGCCGTCGACGATATAATAGCAGACTGGCAAAACAGGTTCATCACCCCTATCGATTTCATCCCTCTCTATAACACTGGGCAAGTAAATCCCATCGTTATGAGCATTCTCAGTGAAGTTCACGTATATGTGTTTGTTGGGAAACCGTGGTCGATAATTGTCAACATTCTGCACATAAATTGTCAAGTCCAGGTCGGAACTAAGGGGCGTTGGCAAACCGAGGTCGTATGCTTCTATTCTTAGCTGAAAAACAGATTAATAAAATATGAGGTTGCCAAGGAAAAGTCCATTAAATAGAGTGGGTGAAGGTTGTAATTACGAATATTGATTTTAACAATGGCGGATGGGTAGGGTTCATACTATGTATTATTCTTTAGATTGAGTTTATTATGGATGTGGTTTTCGAGTGGTACCTACGGAAAACATTGTTTAAGATTGTAGCCACGTCAATAGACAATCTATATCAATATCTAACAATTTTATTTTCATGGCTTTTCCGTAGAACCAACTTAAGGAAATAAATGCTAGAAAGAATGCTTGAAAAACTTCTCAAAAAAATGCACTCTTAGAAATAAATTTTCTTCTTCTCGCAACTCACAAATTCCGACCCACTAGTCTTAGTCCATGCCTAGTGGGTCGGAATTTGTACGCTGATTACAACGACATAACCGAACAATTCTTATCCAGATACAAGTACTGGAGCTTAGGAATTTTTAGTGGTGGCATGGTAGCACTCAGATGTAAATACTTCACCAAACAGGTCACACCCATCCAAGCTTCCCCTTTGCAAATGATGTTTAACTTGACAAATGTATTACGAACGGTTAATCAAGCAAAATTACAAGGTTTAGCGTAGAGTGTCGGGTGACACGTACCTGGTAGGTAGTCTGCTTGTCCCTGTCGAGCGGCGCGGTGGTGCGGAGCGCGCCGCTGGTGGCGTGCACGCTGAAGGTTTAGCGTAGAGTGTCGGGTGGCACGTACCTGGTAGGTAGTCTGCTTGTCCCTGTCGAGCGGCGCGGTGGTGCGGAGCGCGCCGCTGGTGGCGTGCACGCTGAAGGTTTAGCGTAGAGTGTCGGGTGGCACGTACCTGGTAGGTAGTCTGCTTGTCCCTGTCGAGCGGCGCGGTGGTGCGGAGCGCGCCGCTGGTGGCGTGCACGCTGAAGGTTTAGCGTAGAGTGTCGGGTGGCACGTACCTGGTAGGTAGTCTGCTTGTCCCTGTCGAGCGGCGCGGTGGTGCGGAGCGCGCCGCTGGTGGCGTGCACGCTGAAGGTTTAGCGTAGAGTGTCGGGTGGCACGTACCTGGTAGGTAGTCTGCTTGTCCCTGTCGAGCGGCGCGGTGGTGCGGAGCGCGCCGCTGGTGGCGTGCACGCTGAAGGTTTAGCGTAGAGTGTCGGGTGGCACGTACCTGGTAGGTAGTCTGCTTGTCCCTGTCGAGCGGCGCGGTGGTGCGGAGCGCGCCGCTGGTGGCGTGCACGCTGAAGGTTTAGCGTAGAGTGTCGGGTGGCACGTACCTGGTAGGTAGTCTGCTTGTCCCTGTCGAGCGGCGCGGTGGTGCGGAGCGCGCCGCTGGTGGCGTGCACGCTGAAGGTTTAGCGTAGAGTGTCGGGTGGCACGTACCTGGTAGGTAGTCTGCTTGTCCCTGTCGAGCGGCGCGGTGGTGCGGAGCGCGCCGCTGGTGGCGTGCACGCTGAAGGTTTAGCGTAGAGTGTCGGGTGGCACGTACCTGGTAGGTAGTCTGCTTGTCCCTGTCGAGCGGCGCGGTGGTGCGGAGCGCGCCGCTGGTGGCGTGCACGCTGAAGGTTTAGCGTAGAGTGTCGGGTGGCACGTACCTGGTAGGTAGTCTGCTTGTCCCTGTCGAGCGGCGCGGTGGTGCGGAGCGCGCCGCTGGTGGCGTGCACGCTGAAGGTTTAGCGTAGAGTGTCGGGTGGCACGTACCTGGTAGGTAGTCTGCTTGTCCCTGTCGAGCGGCGCGGTGGTGCGGAGCGCGCCGCTGGTGGCGTGCACGCTGAAGGTTTAGCGTAGAGTGTCGGGTGGCACGTACCTGGTAGGTAGTCTGCTTGTCCCTGTCGAGCGGCGCGGTGGTGCGGAGCGCGCCGCTGGTGGCGTGCACGCTGAAGGTTTAGCGTAGAGTGTCGGGTGGCACGTACCTGGTAGGTAGTCTGCTTGTCCCTGTCGAGCGGCGCGGTGGTGCGGAGCGCGCCGCTGGTGGCGTGCACGCTGAAGGTTTAGCGTAGAGTGTCGGGTGGCACGTACCTGGTAGGTAGTCTGCTTGTCCCTGTCGAGCGGCGCGGTGGTGCGGAGCGCGCCGCTGGTGGCGTGCACGCTGAAGGTTTAGCGTAGAGTGTCGGGTGGCACGTACCTGGTAGGTAGTCTGCTTGTCCCTGTCGAGCGGCGCGGTGGTGCGGAGCGCGCCGCTGGTGGCGTGCACGCTGAAGGTTTAGCGTAGAGTGTCGGGTGGCACGTACCTGGTAGGTAGTCTGCTTGTCCCTGTCGAGCGGCGCGGTGGTGCGGAGCGCGCCGCTGGTGGCGTGCACGCTGAAGGTTTAGCGTAGAGTGTCGGGTGGCACGTACCTGGTAGGTAGTCTGCTTGTCCCTGTCGAGCGGCGCGGTGGTGCGGAGCGCGCCGCTGGTGGCGTGCACGCTGAAGGTTTAGCGTAGAGTGTCGGGTGGCACGTACCTGGTAGGTAGTCTGCTTGTCCCTGTCGAGCGGCGCGGTGGTGCGGAGCGCGCCGCTGGTGGCGTGCACGCTGAAGGTTTAGCGTAGAGTGTCGGGTGGCACGTACCTGGTAGGTAGTCTGCTTGTCCCTGTCGAGCGGCGCGGTGGTGCGGAGCGCGCCGCTGGTGGCGTGCACGCTGAAGGTTTAGCGTAGAGTGTCGGGTGGCACGTACCTGGTAGGTAGTCTGCTTGTCCCTGTCGAGCGGCGCGGTGGTGCGGAGCGCGCCGCTGGTGGCGTGCACGCTGAAGGTTTAGCGTAGAGTGTCGGGTGGCACGTACCTGGTAGGTAGTCTGCTTGTCCCTGTCGAGCGGCGCGGTGGTGCGGAGCGCGCCGCTGGTGGCGTGCACGCTGAAGGTTTAGCGTAGAGTGTCGGGTGGCACGTACCTGGTAGGTAGTCTGCTTGTCCCTGTCGAGCGGCGCGGTGGTGCGGAGCGCGCCGCTGGTGGCGTGCACGCTGAAGGTTTAGCGTAGAGTGTCGGGTGGCACGTACCTGGTAGGTAGTCTGCTTGTCCCTGTCGAGCGGCGCGGTGGTGCGGAGCGCGCCGCTGGTGGCGTGCACGCTGAAGGTTTAGCGTAGAGTGTCGGGTGGCACGTACCTGGTAGGTAGTCTGCTTGTCCCTGTCGAGCGGCGCGGTGGTGCGGAGCGCGCCGCTGGTGGCGTGCACGCTGAAGGTTTAGCGTAGAGTGTCGGGTGGCACGTACCTGGTAGGTAGTCTGCTTGTCCCTGTCGAGCGGCGCGGTGGTGCGGAGCGCGCCGCTGGTGGCGTGCACGCTGAAGGCGCGCCAGGCGGCGGCCGCGTCACGTCGCACACGGTATCGCACGGCGCCATTTGGTCCTATGTCTGCGTCAATCGCGCGAACTTCGACCACCGTCGTGCCTATGGTGGCGTTCTGGAACAATACTGAAGTTTTACAGGGGTTATGGCTAAAAGACGGCACGTACCAGCTGTAAAGTAGTATCATCATCATCATCATCAGCCTTTATCAGTCCACTGCTGGACTAGGCCTCTCCTTTGAAAGAAGGAATTGGCCTACTATACCACGCTGGCCAAACTGGGTTGGTATAGGGTTTGTATCAAGTTTTTCTTATCTGTTTTCTGCATAATATGCTCCCTCTGTCGGCTCTTACGACATCCATGGGATGATATGGGGTGGTGACAAGTAGTATCAACTCTGCAGAACTCCCCAGATTTTGACTTAGGTAAAATGATGTACATTTGCGTTCTTTTAAAATTCTGATATTTACCGATACTTAGTGTTTATTGTTAGGGAATCGTGCAGAATTTCTAGCCAAGAAAACACGTCGGCGGATGTAGCGTCATCGGCGTAATCGGCGTGGATGGTGAAACTAAGTTAAATATGACTAAATTCAAAATAAACTACAATTTATTCACTTTAAATTTTATTAAAATTTCAATCACAAAAATTTGCTTAAATTTTATTATATTATAATTAAAATATTGTCTATGATGCGGCATTTTCGTACTTTAGTTTATGTATCTTTTAAACCAATAGTTTTCAGTTTTTATATAACTTTTCAGACTTTTCTACAAAATATACTATATTTAGACGCAAATATGAAAAAAATATGCCAATTTGGATAAAATTAACTTTTTTATTCTAACTTTCGGTTTACTAATATGAGAATCAATTTCAAAATTCATTTGATGGACCGTAACCATATCATCTTAAACTCACTCCTCAATTTCTGGCATATTTTTGAAGTCCCAGAAACCAGTAAAAATTAAATCAGAAATAATGATGGTCCTTTATTTACCATGTCATGATACAGTATTAATGTCAGAATTGTTGCAAAACGTACAGAAAATGTTCAAGTTCATGTTCAATGAACACTTAATGCCTGAAGCAATTTAAACCAAGATGTAGCCCTCATAATTATTCAGGAATACATATATTTGGGCATAAGTTGCCGTGTGGTTGACGGCATAGAATACAAGTGTCACCACCCCCTTCTTCCCGTGGGTGTCGTAAGAGGCGACTAAGGGATAACACGATGCATATACCATATTTGCGTAGAGACGGAAAACTCGACATCAAACCCTACACGACTGCCTCGTTGGTCTCGCGGCATAAATGTGCGCGTGGGATCGGGAGGTCCCGGGTTCGATTCCTGGGTCGGGCAGTGTTATTGGGTTTTTCTGTCACGAAATTCTCAGTAGCCGCACGGAGTCTGGAAATGTGCCCGGTACGGCAATAGGCTCGCCCCTTATTACGTGGGACTAAAGTATATCTGGCGAAAAGTGGGTGTAGAAATACACCTCTGCCTACCCCTTCGGGGATAAAAGGCGTGACGTTATGTATGTATGTATGTATGTAAGTTGCAGTTAGGTGAAGCCAACCTTGACGGTGAATTTCACCAGGAAAGTGCAGCATGGCTTTTGGGAAGTTGGATCATTTCTTTGAGTCATCTTTGCCACAATGTCTAAAGACCAAAATATTCGGTCAAAGCCAATCATGAATTACAGAGCTAAGACGTGGAACATGACGGTGAAGCTAGCCCACCGATATCATGTCATTCATGTCACTCACAGAGCTATGGATCAGGTCAGGGATCTCGCACGGCAGAAGGCCAAAGTAACTGACGTAGTTCCAAAGTGTAGCAAACTGCAGTGGCAGTGAGCTAGCCAAATCTGGCGTAGAACCAATGGTTAGTGTAGTAAGCAGGTTCTCCAATGGAGGCAACGTCTAGGCAAGCGTCGTGTTGGACGACGGCTAGATGGACAAGTGACCTGAGGAGGGTGGCTGGTTGTGGCTGGATGGCGAAAACGGAAGATCGGGTCTTGTAGCACCCTTAACGATGCCTACAACTAGCAGCGGACTGCAATAGGCTGCTGAGACGAGAGATAAGATTTATGTAGGCCTCATAGATTTTCATTTATGCCAGTTATAAACCAAATTTGGATCCTAACTTTTCACGTGCAATGATCCTAGGTAAATCTAAAATATTGTTAAAATTTTGACGCCGATGAAAAGTTCGGCGGCGGCGCGGCGTGGCCAAAATGACCGGCGGCGTGAGCCACGCCTATCGGCGCACATGTCTACTGTCTACTTCAAACTTAATCGAACAAAAATGCCACGCGCTTAGCGACTTTAACAGATACTATACCACTTATTCGTATTCGCTTTAGTTTTTATTTTTCCTGTATTATATTCTTTTTCTAACAACTATGAAACTGTCATCATAACATAGAGATTAACGTTGTCTCTTGTGATTGTGCCATAATTATGTTTGTTTGTTTATTGCTTTGTAAAACATTGTAAACAGAGTTAGATAGATATTATTGCACCAATAATAGCATGTCATAAATCTGAACTAAATAGTAAATAGACGGTGATCAAACTTTGTAGACGGTGTATTTCCAAAATGCTCAATTTTTTTTTTTAAATATATTATTAATGATAAAGATGCGACGGTTAGGAACTATTAAATAATAGATCGATAATGTCGGACTGTAGGTAAGTGGCTTTCTCGAAGTTTTCAAACTATTCGAAAAGGCTACGTATATTATCGATTCATGTACATATATTTCCCTAAGTTAAAATAATAATTATATCTGTATTTCAATATGGTTATAAGAAAGAAAAATAATCACATTTGCTGTAATTGAGTATATTGACAAAAAGTCTATAGCAAAATTCTTTGACATCTTTTAGGCTTTTATAACAGCATGGATCACAATATCCTTATAAAAGAATGTTGCACTGTTGCGAATATTGTACTGCACTAATACGGGTAGAATGTTATATGAAAACGGTCAGCATTGTGACAATCATCATCATCATCATATCAGCCAAACGACGTTCACTGCTGGACATAGGCCTCCCCCAAGGTTCTCCACACAGACCGGTCTTTAGCCGCCCGCATCCAACCGCCTCCCGCGATCTTGACGAGATCGTCGGTCCACCTTGGGGGGCCTACCTCTGCTGCGTCGTCCGGTACGTGGCCGCCACTCCAGAACCTTTCTGCCCCAACGGCCATCGGTTCTCCGAGCTATGTGCCCTGCCCACTGCCACTTCAGCTTGGCTATCCGGAGAGCTATGTCGGCGACTTTGGTTCTACTGCGGATCTCCTCATTTCTGATTCGATCTCGCAGGGAAACTCCAAGCATAGCTCTCTCCATCGCCCTCTGAGTGACCTTGAGCCTTCTGATAAGGCCCATAGTTAGCGACCACGTCTCTGATCCGTAAGTCATCACTGGCAACACACACTGGTCAAAGACTTTCGTCTTGAGACACTGCGGGATATCGGACGAGAAGATATGTCGTAGCTTCCCGAACGCTGCCCAACCGAGTTGGATTCGGCGATTGACCTCCTTCTCGAAGTTGGACCTACCTAATTGGACTACTTGTCCCAGGTAGATATACTTGTCGACAACTTCGAGCGCAGAGTTCCCAACTTGAATAGGAGCAGGTACAACATGGACGTTCGACATGATTTTCGTCTTGTTCATGTTCATCTTAAGACCTACTTGTTGGGAGACTCTACAGAGGCCATCAAGCATTGTGCCTAGGTCTTCCATGGTCTCAGCCATGACTACGATATCGTCTGCGAATCGAAGGTGAGTGATGTACTCGCCGTTGATGTTGATGCCGAGTCCATTCCAGTCCAGAAGCTTGAAAACATCCTCCAGCGCAGTGGTAAACAGTTTCGGGGATATGACATCCCCCAGTCTCACCCCTCGCTGGAGTTGAATAGGTTTCGAACTCTGGTCCTGGAGGCGGACTGACATAGTGGCGTTTTCATACAAACACTTCAGCACTTCGATATATCGGTAGTCAATCCGGCACCGTTGAAGAGACTGTAGCACCGCCCAGGTTTCGATCGAATCGAAGGCTTTCTACTCCTCGGACTTCTGTATAACCTGCCGCAGCGTATGTATGTGGTCTATGGTACTATAGCCTTTACGGAAACCGGCTTGTTCGGGAGGCTGGAAGTCGTCTAGCTTGCTCTCGAGACGATTCGTGATGACCCTCGAAAACAGCTTGTAGACGTGGCTCTGAAGTGTGATGGGTCTGTAGTTCTTTAAGAGGGTTTTATCCCCTTTCTTAAAGAAAAGCACCACCACACCTCTGTGCCACGCCTGTGGCGTTTTACCCTCGAGAATGACGGAATTAAATAGCTTCCGAAGGGCTTCTCTAGCGGGTGCACCGCCGGCCTTCAGAAGCTCGCTCGTAATTCCGTCATCACCCGGCGCCTTGTTGTTTTTGAGCTGTTTGAGAGCCACACTAATCTTGTGCATGCTGACGTCCGGGATATCTTCGGTATAGTGTCGGGTCAATCCAGCTCTAGGGTCTGACGCTGGAGTGCTTGCGGGTTGTTGCGTTGTCGTGTATAGCTGTCCATAGAACCTTTCGATCTAAGTAGTAAGTAAGTAAGTAAGTATATTTATTTCCAATAAAACAGTAGACAAATTAAGTGTAGATGGTCCCAAACTAGGCTATGCCTGCATCTTGGGCACCATATATCGAATCTTTGACAATAACAATATCTATTGGTAAGTACAATATGGGGAAAAATAATTCTAAGCAAACGTTATACTAAATAACATAATTAGTTAATAAAATATTGGAAAATTTTAAACTGTAACATTATATTATGTGAGTAAGTGCTGTGTAGTGTGTAGTGTGTGTGCGTGTGGTGTTGTGTGTGTGAGAAATATATTACTGTGGTGCACAGAAGGTACCTATCTAATTAAATTTAGGAAGTAATTTTCAGTTTCAATGTACGAAATATCCAGAAGACGGATCTTTAGTATCTTTTTCATTTGACTGCATGTGAGATTTGTGTCGTTAAGAAATGTAATTACTTTGTTATAAATATGTGTATGTAAAAATATTGGTAGACGTTGGGCGAATGTTGATCTGACTGCTACTGGAGGTATTCTAGGCCTGCGTGTGTTTTGAGGTAAGAGGCTGGGCCTTAGCGATATCTTTGTTTGCATTTTACATGCTACATTGTAAACATAAAGTTTCCGAACCCCGAGTACTGCTGCTTCTGAATACAGGTTATCAGTTGGGAACGGAACGGTTTGTGCAACATGACCTTGAGCACGGCTCGTTGGGCTCTTTCCAGTACTAACATGTGAGTTTTAGCGGCGCCACCCCAGATCACTAGACAATACTGAATAATTGATTGGCACAGAGCTGTGTATATCAATTTTTCTTGTTTCTATGGATGCGCACTCGCGTATTAGTTTCATTACATAAATTATTTTGGGTACTCGTTTCCCTAGGACTATAATGTGTTCTTTAAATGACAAGTTTTTGTCAATGATTATGCCCAGATATTTTAAATGGTTGACTTGTCCAATTGCCGGACAATGACAGCTTGACTTGGAGGTGTTATTGTTGGAACATGTTGTACTATGCAGTTTTATGCAGGTGTCAGGTGGTTTCGTTCTCTGTGTTTTACTGAATGCTATGAATTTGGTTTTGTTTATGTTAATTGTGAGTAAATTAAAATTAAGCCAATTGATGACCTTGCTCATACCTGATTCGGCTTTGGCAAAGACTTCATTCCAATCTGTTCCATGGAAAAGAATAGCTGTGTCATCAGCATAACAGATTAGTTCGGCGTTTGGAATATCTATTTTGAGTAAATCATTTATATAAATGGTGAATAAAGTGGGACCTATTAAGCTACCCTGCGGTACACCAAAGTATATATTTTGTTCTTCGCTGTAGTGATTTCCCAATCTTACACATTGCCGTCGCTTGTTGAGGTAACTTTGGAACCACTTTAATGCAATTCCTCTAATGCCCATCGACTCCATTTTCTTAAGAAGAATTGGTATGAAAACAGTATCGAATGCTTTAGCCAGGTCGATAAAAACTCCAATGCATCGTTTTCCTTTATCGACGTGGTCAGAGATTGTGCTTGTGAGAAGATTGACCGCGTCTTCGGTACGTACTTCGGTCGTTGTCTGAACCCGAACTGCCGTTGCGATAAGAGAGACGTTTTTTCTATATACTTCACCAGGCGGTTGTTGATTAGCTTTTCCAAGATTTTTGAGAAGATGCTTAGAAGTGAGATAGGTCTGTAATTATCAGGACAGCGTTTATTTCCAGCCTTGTAAATTGGTGAAACAGAAGCTACTTTCCAGCTTTCAGGAAAGACTCCGGTGGCCATACTCAGATTACAGATGAAAGTAAAAGGTTCAAGGATGGATTTCCGGATGTATTTTATTAAGTATGCTCTGTAACTGTCCAGTCCTGGGGCGCTGTCGTTCTTGAGATTGAGTATTACTGCGTTTACTTCGTCAATGTCAGTCGGAACTAGGAACATGGAGTCGCTGACGATCTCATCCAAGAGCTCAGGCTTGGACGATACGATTCTACCATCCTCCGTCTTCAGCTTTGTCAGCTGACTCTACCCAACAGACAGATCCCTCTGGAACACTTTGGATCCCTTATTCTGCTCGATCGCCTCACGAACACATTTTGTGTTGTATTGGCGGAGATCGCGAGTCAGAGACTTAGAGATCTGTCTGTTGAGGTGCCGATATTTCGGCATGTCGTCGGAGGATAGCAGAACCATCTTGCGCCTTTCCTCTAACAGCTCGAGGGTCGGACCCGAGATCTTGCTGGTTCTCTTGCTTTTCTGGGGCTTAAAGAATTTAGCCCCTGTTTTATGGACAGCATCCACGAACCCGTTACTGTACTCGTCCACATCTACGCATTCACCCAGGCATTGGAAACGGTTCTTGAGTTCGAGCTGAAAGCTCTCGGGGTTTTGGATTTGGTTTTGTGCCGGTCGGAGCGTGGACTTTATCAACCTCGACCGTTCGAGGCTTGTACAGATATTCAATGTGCCTCTTACCATTCGGTGATCGCTGCCCACTTTAAGCGAATTGAACACGAAGACATAATTGAATATCTGCCTCTTCGTCGACATGATAAAGTCGATCTCATTTTTGGTGGCACGGTCTGGACTTACCCAGGTCCACTTGCGGCATTCTCGCTTCTTGAAGAAGGTATTCATCATATAGAGTCTTTCCTTCTCCATAAAGCTAGCCAGCAAGTGACCCCGGGAATTCCGATGTCCATAACCAAATTGCCCCACTCTCAGCTCATCACCGTCGCGTTTGCCCAGTTTCGCGTTAAAATCTCCCATGACCACGGTGTAATGGGTTTTTGTGACAATGCTACGTGTATATCAAGTTTAGACCTTACTCAATAGAGATCGCAATTGAAAAATAAAACAAATATGGCGTGCCCCAAGGTAACGAAATGGACCGCACCTGTTTAGAATATATCTCGTAATTATTAACTGTCAAATCATTACTATAACGTTGCGCTAATGACACTTTTTTTTATAGACTAACGCTTGTATCCCCGAAGGGGTAGGCAGAGGTGTAATATTACACCCACAGTTCGCCATGTGTTTTTTTAGGTCCCACGTAATAGGGGGCGAGCCTCACCAGACTCCGTGCTGCTACTGAGAATTCGGAAAAACCCAGTAACACTTTTGCCCGACCCGGGAATCGATCCCGGGACCTCCGAACAGCAGTCGCATACGCTCCCCACTGGACCACGGAGGCAGTCTATTTAATTATTCTTATATTTCAGTTAATTATTCTTATGAACGGAAAACCTATTAACTTTGAAAGTACATACTTTTGTTTCCATTGTTGAGTGGTGCATCATTTTTCCTACAAAATAATCCCACTAATATTATTTTTGCAGCTCCATGGAACCGTAGATTCGAGTATTTAGTATAAATTTCAGTTTTATACCTCCACGCATTCCTGAGAAAAAGGGTCTTGACAGACGGACGGACAACAAAGTGATCCTATAAGGGTTCCGTTTTTTCCTTTCGAGGTACGGAACCCTAAAAATTATGTTGTCCAATTATGGCGCCTCATTTCCTAACTGCGCCTGCGCCGGTGTGCGTAAGATCACGCAATGAAACAAAGGATGATTTTGTTTTCGATTGTTGTTCTTACTTCTTTCTGCTGCGCCGGGCGCTGTCCTACATGAATAGGGTAATTCATGTGTTTTAAAATAGGTCTGATCTTTTTATTTTAATTTTCGCGGCGTCATTTGCCGCCCCCTTAAATGTGCCGCCCGGGGCCATGCCCCCCCCCGGCCCCCTCCACGCTACGCCACTGATATTATCAATGCCAAAGTTTTTGAGGATGTATGATAGATAGATGGATGGATGTTTGTTACTCTTTCGTAAAACTACTGAAAAAAAAAGTACCGAACGGATTTAGATAAAACTTTACAGTACTATAGCTTATACATCAGAATAACACAAATGCTATAATTTATAATTATTTTGTTTATCATGATCAAAATAGAACAACAAATATAACTTAAGTCTGAAAATTCGGCGTGCGCTGCCTAAACGGTAGGAGTTTCACGGAGATGATGTACCGTGGGATTTTTTGTCTTAAATGGCTCTAAATAAAAGCCCACGACAGCATTTAGTAGAAAAATAAATGCTTTAGTACAATTTATTACAAAACTAGCGACCCGCCCCGGCTTCGCACGGGTGCATATAAACCTTCCTCTTCCCGAATCATTCTATCTATTAAAATAAACAAGTGCTAGTCTGACTCGCGCACCGAGGGTTCCGTACGCATTTTACCTTATTTGAGGTTGAATTACGCTAGTCCTCTAAGGGGCGGAACATATCTGACCGAAGATGCGTCGAACGTATCTTCGGTCGCGTCTATTCCGTCAAATGAATCGGTACACAACTGACGGAAAATGCGTCGAGTGTATCTGCACACATTCGCTGAAAGCGTGGCTATTATGCACACATATAAGTTTGTTCGTGCAGGGCCGTACTCAGGGCAGCTCAATATTTTACTGTCATATTCTTTTACCTAATCATTTTTCGTGTTCCCTGATGTTATGTAGTCACTGAAGTCCTGTAGTTATTTATATTGCAATTCGAGTTTGACTATTAAAAATATGTCGGACTTCGAAGATTTTTAATGGTAGCCAACAAGCGTTATTTGAATATATATCCTATTTAGTTATGGAGGTTCAAAAATAAAAGACGATAATACGATTTGGTTACGGTTTTTCACAAAACTTATACAAATTATATAGAAGGGGTTACAGACTACAGTTGCAGAGCAAGACACAAAATGTTTTCTATATAGGTATGTATGGAAATTGTTCCCGTGGACCTTTAGCACCTCATACCCAAAAATTGGCCCTCGATCCAAGCTAGCAAATATGCGTACACTCATAGCACATACTAACACTACATTATTCTACACATTTCGTTTCTAAAAAAATAAGTAAGGTCTGGCGGCCCTGGAATCTTACCATCTTAAAATTACTGATCTGGGAATGACATGGATATGGTATGACCAATACCTACGAATTGAGCGTGCACACCTACGAAATTAGCGTGCACACCTACGAAACGTTGGGCAAATAAAATGGCTGCCATTTGGGTTGTTCTTCAGAATGTAATCGATATCGATATGGAGCCGGTTAGAGGAGAATAATACATTTTTGTAGTAAGTTACCTTGGTTAGTTTAAATCTTTTGCCAGATTAGTTTATTCCATAATGCAAATGTGGGCGAACATCGCAAAGCGAAAGACGACCCTTGTATGAAACATGTAACAAAATATTCTCTGAGAGCCAATATCGGTTTTTTAGACATATTTATGCACAAAAACAAAATTATTATGTTCGATAGACAACGATTTCACAGCAGATGTACCACAAACCTTGGCGAAAAATATGGCGATAGTGGCACGAATGACATTTCTAATAAAGTATCGTCATGATTAATTTATTCAGTAAACTATGGCTATCTCTTTTTTCTGACAGAGATATCCCTAAGACAAAACGAGACAACACTATGTTTGGTGGCTTTATGTCGATTTCGTATGTATGTGTATAAAAAAATCATGGCGAAATGTGGGTGTAATATTACACCTCTACCTACCCCTCCGGGGATACAGCCGTGAGTCTATAAAAATATAAAATATAATAATATATGTGAATAATGTATTTTTCTATATGTATCTACTATTTGCCCTCTCCATTTATATTCCTTACTCAAAGGTCAAAATTCACGTGGTGCGTGGTGCGCGCCGTCGATGGATAATCCGTTAGTACGCTCGACGTACTAACGGATTATCGGTCAGGTGTGAATGGTGGAAATATTGGCGTTACGCGACCGAAAAAACGCGACGGATCTTCCGTCAGATATGTTCCGGCCCTTAATCTGTATGAGCGCCCATACAACTTAGAGGACTATCTTATCCTACCTAAATGGAGTCTACTATGTATGTATGGGGACACCCTTAAATTTTCCACTTTTTTTATTTTTTGTAATTTTTCCTTTATTTGTGCTGTAAGACCCTGCTTTTGGCTAAATTTCGTGATTCTAGTTCAACGGGAACTACCATATAGGTTTTCGACCCAAAACCTGTAGGGTACTTACGGTTGACCTAGAATTGTCAATTTTGGTCAAAACCAAGGTCTTACAGCACAAGTAAAGGAAAAATTCCGAAAATTAAAAAAAGTTGAAAATTAAGGTTAATTTTGGTACTTACAAGTTTTCGCAAAAATCTAATTTTGACCATATCTTTTTATTGGGTTGACCCAGGACCCTGATTTTCATACACCTAATAGCAACCATAGACCTCAGTATCTGGTATAAATTTCAATTTGCTAGGTCCACCCGTTCCTGAGAAAATCGGTGGTGACACACGGACGGACAGACAGACAGACAGACAGACTTTCTTTTATACTATGTAGTGATGATAATCCTTACTTACTAACTAATTCGTCGTTGGTCCCGCGGCATAAATGTGTGCGTGGGATTGGGAGGTCTCGGGTTCGATTCCCGGGTCGGGCAAAGTGTTATTGGGTTTTCCGTTAGGTAATTCTCAGTAGCAGCACGGAGTCTGGTAATGTGCCCGGTACGGCAATAGGCTCGCCCCCTATTACGTGGGGGTTCCCTATCCATTTGCATAAAATTTTAAGACCTAATATTACTTAGCATAATTTTGTTTGGCATAATTATATATTCGCATAATATAATTACGCATAACAGCTCACGCATAATTTTTTAAGCATAATTTCTCGAACCATAATAATGCTTAAGCATAATATTCTAAAGCATAAATTTATTAAGCATAAAGTTCTGAAGCATAATTTTTTAAGGATAATATCCTAAATCTTTAATGTTTTAAATAAATAGATTGACTCGGCCTCCTATTTTTGGATTAAGGGTCAAAAGAGAACCTAACATAACCTATTCAGTTACATTACAGTCGCACCTAACCCTAGGTACTCGAAAGCAATGACGCACAAATTTGACATTAGCTGTCAATATCATTCATACAATATGGCGGTTGTGTTTCATTTCAGCTGTCAATAAAACCTAAATATCGCTTTTATTGATTCCACTAGTTTAATAAACTGAGGTTGACGGAGGCCTGCTTCGCAGGGCTCCTATTTTCGGGTTAAGGGTCAAAAGAGAACCTAACACAACCCATTTAGTTACTTTCACATAAAACCTAAAATTAAGTTCCGTTTTGTCGATATGTTCGTTATTTATATTAATTGTATGCCTAAATATTATTATGCTAATAGTCATTAGGCTTACTAACGTTATGCTAATAGTTATTAGGCTTACTAACGTTATGCTAATAGTCATTAGGCTTACTAACGTTAAGCGAATCACATTTATGCCAAAACAAATTAGTCTTGAAGATGATTATGCCAACATAAAATGAATGCCTAAAAGAATTATGCCGAAGTATTATTATGCCAAAACAAATTGTGCCAAAATCGTTATGCCGAAGTATATTAGGACAAAGAACATTATGCGAAAAGAAGGGATCCCTTACGTGGGACCTAAAAATTCATGGCGAAATGTGGGTGTAATATTAAACCTCTGCCTACCCCTTCGGGGATACAGGCGTGAGTTTATAAAAAAATACAAGAAAAAATAAAATACTAATATTATAAATTCTAACGTGTGTATGTCGTTGTTAGTTTTTTTGGAAATCAGGCCCAAACCTCTAATACCTTTTACTCGTATTAACCCCGAATTTTACGCGAGCTTAGCCGCGGGCAAAAGCTAGTATACTACTACTAGGTGATAAAAGCCCACAAGATGAATAACAAAAGCCACCTTTGTTCACCTGGGTGAATTAATTCCTAGGTGAACAAAGTCGTCGGCTTAATGCGACTTATTTCACCCGAGTGAAATCATTCCGAGGTGAAATGTGGACTTGTGGACTCCAAGTAGTCTACTTTGTTCACCCAGATGAACAAAGTCGAATAGATCAAGAACGTGCGCCTATTTGTATGACATAAGCAAAAAAAAATACTTGCAGCAAATATATGTATAATTCTGACTCCGTCAACTTTGAATGATAAAGAAACGAAACGCACATGTACATAAATTACATACTGATATGGTATCGCCGTGTCAGTGACTTCAGACGAAATTTCACGTTAGACATAGAATCCCATTACCCTCTGACTGAAATACTATTTAAAAATCTTAAAAACATCCTTACCTCAGGCACTTTGATGGTGACATTCTGCGGTGGGTGCACAAACACAGGCGCGTGATCGTTGTAATCAGTCACGCACAATCTCAGTTCTCCTCGCACTTCATTGGGAGGGATACCCAGGTCTCTAGCCTCGACCACCAGACTGTAGTTGCCGAAGCGATCCTTGAGAGATTGTCGAGCGAATAGACGACCCGTGTTCGCATCGCCACCCACTTGTTCGAATCTGAAGAGATCTGTTGGAAAATAATATTACTGTTGAACATATGCGGATCCGTGTGGTGATAGATAAAGAATACAATACGTCACCACACCATTTCATTCCGTGGGTGTTGTATACACGAAGCAAATACCATATTTACGATAGAATGATATGGCATTTATAATAGAATGATATGGCCATATTATACTATACCACGCAGGTCAGACGGGTTGGTATAGTCACCACAGTGAATTCTACTAACACTGACGGTGTAACGGTTGTTGCATCCCATTTTTTATTGCCCACCATAGACATGTGAACCAGTGACCCGCCTGATTCAAACTCAAACTCTAACTCAAACTCAAATATGTTTATTTCCATAAAAATGTTTAAATTTTTTGGACACGTCAGAAAGTCATACAAATAAAACATAATAAAAAAAAGTAACTTTAAATGCATATTAACATAGTTGAGCATTGAAAAAAATGCCTGTTCAGAAAGTAGAGCCTCGTGAGAAGAATCAGGCAAGAAACTCCGGGCCACTCTTTTCTACGTCTTGATTCTATACAATTTAAAAACTTAGTAACTACATTGAATTTTTCATAGGTATATGAGCTGGTGTGTCTATAATGTTGTTGTCAATTAATAAGGTTTTTTTAATAATAATATAAAAGTAGTAACTAGCATAATATAGACACAATAACTCACACTCACATGAAACTTAACACTAATCAAACATAAGTAGCCTGTGGGACCGAGCAAATTAATCCCAAGCATTTTTATCTTCAATATAATCTAGCACTGAATAGTACCCTTTTTAACAAAGTTTACGTTTTATAATCTTTTTGAATTTATTATAACTTAAATTTTGAATATTACTTGGCACTTTATTGTAAAAGCGCACACATTGGCCTTGAAAAGATTTTTTTATTTTCTCTAGCCGGGTAGCTGGCACTACTAGCTTACTCTTATTTCTAGTATTCAAATTGTGGATATCACTTTTCTTTGAGTATGAGGCCTTGTTTTGGAATAAATATATTAGGTTGGAATAAATGTACTGGCTTGCAACTGTTAAAATGTTTATTTCCTTGAATTTATTCCTTAACAAAGCCCCATAATCCAAATTATAAATTGCCCGAATAGCTCTTTTCTGCAGAACAAAGATGGTCTGAATGTCGGCAGCATTTCCCCACAGGAGAATACCGTATGACATTATACTATGAAAATAGCTATGATATACAAGCCTGGCAGTGTCAATGTCAGTTAACTGGCGAATTTTCCTGACTGCGTATGCTGCAGAGCTGAGTCTATTCGACAATTTACTAATATGTGGTCCCCATTGCAGCTTAGAATCTAGTGTAATGCCTAAAAATTTGGTGTTATCCACAAGATCCAACACATCATCCTTAACTTTTACTGAGGTGTTCACTTGTTTGACGTTAGGCATCAAAAATCGAATACATTTAGTTTTAAGTCTATTTAAAAGCAGGTTGTTAACCTCAAACCAGCGAACCACCTTTGAGATAGCAATGTTTACATCGTCCATATCAATTTGCTGTCGTTTTAATTTAAATAAAAGTGAGGTATCATCAGCAAACAGTACTATCCCGTGCTTGTCATTGACGAGGTGTGGTAAGTCATTAATATAAACTAAAAATAAAAAAGGACCGAGGATTGAACCCTGTGGGACGCCCATTTTGACTACAGACCCATGCGAACGCGTCCCGTTGACATCAACTCTCTGAATCCTATTACTCAAATATGAAGTAAGAAGATGCAGAGCAGAACTACTTAAACCATAGTGATGTAATTTCCTGATCAATGTATCATGTTCTACACAATCAAAGGCCTTGGACAAATCACAGAAGACACCTAAAGCATCATGTGAATCCTCCCAGGCATCAAAGATGTTTTACAAGCTCAACACCGGCATCGGTCGTGGAGCGCCCCTTTGTAAAACCTGAAAATTTTGCTAAATGTGGGCAGCACAGAAATTGGCCTATAGTTGGTGGGGTCTGATGTGCTACCTGCTTTGTACAAAGGTATTACCTTGCTATCTTTCATAAGATCAGGAAATACACCACAGTCAATACACTTATTAAATATTAAAGCTAATCTTTTAGCAGCTAAAGCAATAATGGACTTGGTAATAGTAACGGAATTTCCCCACAAGTCTGCAGTCTTCTTTAAATTTATAGTATTAAACGCTTTTATAACATCATTTGAATTTATATACTGGAATGAGAAATTACTATAGGTTGTACTCATGTTTTCTTTTAAAAGAGATTCCGCTGCATTGGTTGATGAGTCCAAAGATCTAGTAGTAATAACGTGGATATCAGTAAAAAAACTTTCAAACGCCGATGCAACTTTTGAGTCTGATGTAATAGTGTCGTTATCAATGTTCAAACTAAATTTTGAACTTTTACTTTTAACTTTCCCAGTCTCGCTGTTTATTATATTCCATGTCATTTTCATTTAATCGTCACTACTCCTAATCCTTGAACTCAGTTAAAGAGACTTAGCTTTCTTGCAAAGTTTCCGAAATATCCTAGCATAGTTTCTAACATAATCCTGAAATTGTTCACTTAAATTAAAGTTTCTCTCGTCATATAGCTCATACAATCTCTTTCTACTTTTGTGAAGCCCAGTTGTTGCCCATTCACAGAAGGTTGCATTACCTCCAACCGTAATCGTTCTAGGTGTGAAAACCGAATTAAAGTCTGTACAAAACGCTTTGAAAAAGCTATTATATAATAAATTAGGGTCACCTTCATCATCTAACAGTGACCAGCTAGTCATTAGTTTACTTTGAAACCTAGCAAAACGAGTTGCAGTTTTAGGTATTACAACTATATTTTGCCTAGAAACATTCTTACTGTTATCATTAAAGGAGATCTGCTGTCCACAATGGTCTGAGTCTAACTGTCTAATAATTTGCTTGTCTCTTACTATGATATCGGTAAATATATTATCTAGGCAAGTAGATGTAGCGGAAGTAACTCTTGTGGGCTCTAAGAATAAGTTCTTCAGATTATATGATAGAAACAGCGCTTTCAATTTTGTACTAAGACTACTATCCTCCAATAAATTTACATTAAAGTCACCACACACAACAACATTTTTATTTATTTTTGCAACTTTGTTTAATATCTCATCCATAATACACTCGAAGCTATCATACAATGCTGAAGGAGGCCTGTATACACTTATTAGAATAAATCTCCTCAGTTCCACACAGGCTACCTCAATAGTTCGCTCAACAGACAGACTTACAATATCATGACGCTCCTTAAAGGACAATGCCCATTTTGCCTATATCCTTGGGCCTGACGTTACAGTTATGAAATTAACATTATTTTTTAGAGAATTACGCCAAGCCTAATGTAAATAAATTTCATTTAAATTGGCAATGGCACTTCTGAGATCTTTGCATTTGAATTCACAGTTGAGTTAGGTTAGAATTAGCTTGATTATGACTTTATGATAGTTTTAATATAATTATTGGTGCCCAAAAATACTCTAGTATGCATTGCAACACTGCTGATATTGCAATGCTTTTTGGCATATTGCAATATAATCTGATACTTAAAAAAGGTAGTTTTGGGATAGAAAAATAAAATATCTTTTTTATATAATTAATTCATTTATTATTCTTCATCTTCATATATAATCAAATTATCGTTACCGTAAGGTACTATTATTCTGTGGTATCGTCTAGGAAGTGTGCAGGAGGTGAAATATTTTCTTGATATCTGGCTCAACTTAAATACCAGATTATTGACATTGTATGCGCACAACAGCCTACTGTGCGTTTGCCAACAATGCAATTACAATAATACTGCAATATTGTTTGCCTGCCAGTTAGAGAGCTGTCTACTAAAATATATATAAAATATGTCTTTTTACTTATATGTCGAGATTGTACTTTTCCTAATAATCAGATAATAGATAAAACGGATTGTTCATTCAAAAACCGTTTGACCGTTGTATTGCAACGAGAACTAGCAATACAACAATAGATGCAGTTGTCCATCTTTATCAATGTCATATAAAACAAGCCGTATTCAGTGAGAGTAGCAGGCACAGAGTCCGTGTTTGTGCCGAGTTCGTTCGTGAGTGCAAGATCCGTCAGATTCCAGACGAAAGCCAAAGTCGTTGGTAAAATCACAAAAATAAGAATACAACAAGAGAACACATTCGCAGCCGCAAGCGCAACAAAACGAATATTCAATATATTTTGAAGTACTTATTGACACTTTTGACGTTTGTGACAGTTAGTCATCGTGTTTTAATACCTATCTGACACCAAGGTTTTTTAGCAGCACAAGAATACTTAATTAACAGAGACTTAGTATAATGAACATCAATTTTCATTTTTCTTAATTTTCCTATTGGAAATTGAATATATTTCCTATGTTTTTCTCTTAAAATAAAATTACCATATTTTTCCAACAAGAATTTCCCTTGTAACGACTAGGCCCAGAAATGGGCATTGTCCTTTAAGTTGCTTATTAAGTAAAATTAGAAAGAGTAGTAAAAAAGAAAGTAGATTGTAAGAGGAAATGGAAACCCCGGCTCATACAGATAGTTGTGTGCGGAAACACAAGCACTCCGCTACTTGCCTTGAAGATGAGAAAAGGAAAATGAGGTGGAGCCGTAGGAAGGAGTATGGGATGGAACCTCTGGCACACTCACTTGGCGTCGATATTCTTAGAGAAGGTTAGCTATTTGCTAGGTCGAGATGAACATTCATGGTCTGATTTCATCCGAAATCATGTAGGTTCTACTACCTGTAAATATATCTGTGTGAATGTCTTACCATGTCCTTTCCCTCCAACTAAGTGGAACTGCACTCGTCCATTAGGCGCGCTGTTATCGTCGGCGTCGGTTGCTGATATCGACACGATCGGCTCGCGGTAGTTGTGGAATTCAGTAATGGTGGTACATTCGGACGGTATGTGCAGCACTGGAGGGTTGTCGTTCACGTCTTCGATGTGTACACTGGAAGATAGGTGTAGGTGAAGATCGAGGTGTAAGTGAAAGAGAGGCTGTCCGTTCTGCCCCCTCTCTACCAGATATGAGATGTAGTAATATGCTTCTTTTGGTAGTTATTTAATAGATAAAGAGAAAATAATGACGTCACTATTTGGTATTTCATGAAAGCTATCGTTTTTGACATTTCATTAAAAGGCTTTTATTTTTGACTAGTTGTCAACATCCCTAATATATGTATTTCATAGGATTGGAGTATGCCTCATATACGATTTAAATAGGCCTAGAATGGATGGAGGAAATGGCTAAGATTAGTTTAGACTTGTGAAATTGATCATCAATTCATCACAGATGCTCCGGAAATTAAAAATAAACCTTTTTTTATATAAATGAAATATATCTCACACAATCTGTTTGAAAGCATTCCGGCTCTCTCCGCTAAGGTATCCAAACTGGTAGTTGTCCCACGCTTCAATGACGAGGTTGTATGTAGCTTGAGTTTCTCGGTCCAGCCAATCAGACACCGTTAGTGCACCCGTCTCCGCGTTTATTAAGAATTTACCCTGCGAAATTAAATTAATATTAAAGACAATCATTAAAGATCTTAAAGACCAAAGATGCGTACTCGTACACGTACACGTAAACGCACATGTTCCTCTGTGAAACCTAATATAATTAAGAAACTTTATGAGGGTCACCACACCGCATTCAACGTTCGTAGCTGTTGCCATATTTCCAAACCTTAGGCTTCACATACCCCTGCAACTTATCTTTGACCATTTGCCTTAGTTCAAACAACGGGTCTAACTTGTACATTTGTGATCTTTGATCAAGTACAAAACTTAAAACATCATTGTGGTTTCATCGAAGATATTTGCCAGAAGTCCACCTTCTGGTCTACCCAGATTTGACAGAATATTTATAACTCCACAAAGCGACTGTTGTCTAACCCCCACAATTTAAAGGGATAGCGATATGCCACATCTTAGACCAGAGACCCTTAAGCTATTTTTTACAGATACTTTTTTTTAGATATAATTCTAAATGCTCACCTGTGTGGAGATTCTGTCTAGAAGATACGTGATCTTCCCATACTCCCCAGAATCCGCGTCTCGAGCTACTATGTTAGCGATAGTGGTGCCGGGTTCAACGTCCTCTAGTACCCGGTATTCGAATGCAGATGACTCGAATATCGGGTTGTTGTCGTTCTCGTCCAAAACCTAGAAAAGAGAGGGTAAATAAGCACACCGTAGACTATTTGCTAACATGCTAAATAACTGAATGACTTGACGAACTACTGCTGCTAGTTTATGAGTGAAGTAACCATGATTTTAATTTTCGCAAATTGTAGTTGCTGCACTATATCTACTACTGTAGTTGCTACGGGCTTCGTGTTTTCGTCTCTTCCGACACCCAAATCTTATCCGTTACCACACGCACACTTTTTTTTTGTCTCGGTTTGGAAAATCCTCCTCCCTGGGGGAAGGGCGAAGGGGACTGTCAGACTCTTACTGACTAAAAACCAACCCGTGTTCCTCATGTACCCGTGTGTCGGAGAGTCGGGCATCGCCGAAGCATTCGTCGCTACCCCCCGACGGGTATTGGCCCGCCAGATGGTCAGGCGGGCCCCGAACAAAACCCTCTTGGCGGTGGATGAAGGTCTTGGGCTCCGCCGCCAGAACATCCAGCGGCCGCAGAGGATAGGGAGGATGGCAACGCAACACCGCATCTCCCCCTCCTCCGCGGCCCCACCGCGACGCAACAATGGTGCGCCCCCATTTGGTCGCGGGAGATAGGGCGCGCGGCAACGCAACACCGACACTCCTCTCCTCCCGCTACCGCACCCGACTGCGAGGGATAGACAGAACTGTCTCCCGCACCCACACTTTGGACGCATCTTGCGCAGGCCCCTCCAAGCCCACGCGGAGCGTCCACTCCCGGGATCTCTCTCAGCTTCACCGCGGGTGTCCAAGCCACGGTTACTGAGCCCTCCACCACGATAAAGTGGAGATCCCACGGGTGGTACCACACGCACACTGCGATATACTTTTATTATTGAGTTTTATTTCTCTAAACGAGGAATTTATATGTTCTAAAGACGCACAAAAAATTGTGTATATAAAATACTTGCGTTACTGACTACCTAACTGACGGATCACTGACAGCCAAAACCATTGGGCAAATGAAGCTGAAATTTGGCATGTGTGTTCCTTGGAGACCCGGAAGTCCCTCGGCATCAGGCAGAAACAGCTGGATTAAAAAATGCAAGCCTAGCAGCAGGTATGTTTTTAATGTCAAGACAATGAAGTACGCATTGACTAGTTAAGGGTCGGCACATACCTGACGGAAGATGCGTCGCGTATTATCAGTCGCGTAACGCCAAAACATACAAATATATAGAAAAACATTCAACCTTTCACACCTGACCTATGATCCGTGAATGAATTACGTACGTGAATTTTGACTGACGCATTGGGCGACGTTTTAAAATTAAATGTCATACAAAACAACCGCACTGTAGTTGCTGAACGCAGAAACTGAATAGACGCGTAATGTAGCAGGTCTAATTTGACGGAATAGACGCGACCGATGTAGATACGTTCGATGCATTTTCCGTCAGATGTGTACCGACTCAATTGACGGAATAGACGCTACTGACGATACGTTCGACGCATCTTCCGTCAGATATGTGCCAACCTTTAGTCATGTTATTACACTGGACATGTATAGCTTCAGTCTAGTGCAAACATACACACGACAAAAGTGTAAAGAACTAGCAATATTATCTTAACTTGCCATTGAAACAAATAACAACCTAAACACGTGTAAAATAAAGATTATTTTTGGAAGTATCGTCACAAATTAAATACACATAAACATGAAAATCAACTCTATATCAGAAGCATAAGATTCATAATTGCATTATGTTGTTTTGTTTATTGTGGTGACTTCAAGTGCCTATAGTTAATTATTAGACGTATATATTATTATGTAACCACAATGTTCATATAAATAGATGCAATTATCTATTCATACTATTGCATTTTATACATACATTGACACACATACCTACTCGTATTATACCTAGATATGTTACTTATTTTAAATGGAAGGAATATTATTTTCTTTAACATCAGCGCGTCTGTAAAATATATTTGTTTTAAATCCCGCTTCCCGCGGTGCAGGGATTTAAGTTAGGATGATTAGGAACATACATGCCAAATTTCAGCTCCTTGCTCCCAGTACTTTCGGCTGTGCCTATGTCTGTCAGTCAATCAGTGACGGAAAAAGGGTATAATTATATTACTATATATGTATTTTGATGATAAACATAATCAGTAACTATGTATCAGAGTATAGCTATGGAGTATAGGGTAACACATATTCGTAATAAGATAAATGATAGGTACATGTTAATATGTCAAGGCTTTGAAATTAACACAGCAAAGTGATAAAAATGAATATCATTGTTTTTATTGCCCACTTGATAAGTAATAACCGTATAATTTGCTTTAACAATCTTGTTATCAGATAAAAATACTCAAATTTATCGCGAGCAATGCTGATATTGTTAATTACTATCTTTATATTGAAGTCATTTGAAGTAGTATTTTATATAATATTACGTAGCGATAACTTTATTAATGTAGCGTCATCTATTGTACAAAGGCAACTGGCGACATCTAACGACCACCGACGGTACTACGAAGACACGAATTGATACGATTGAAGATCCTGTATCGCGCTATTAAAAGTTTCAGGGTTGAGCTACACCTATCAGCACCGCATCGCACTTTCCTATGCTTCTATCCTTTTCTGTCACTTAAGACCGTCATTTACTAGAGCGAGAAAGATGTTCGGTGCTGATAGGTTTAGCTCAACCCTTACACGATGTTACTATACAGGTAAATAAGTTCTCAGCATTATCCGACGGACAGTGATTCATCGATCAGCCTGGTATGAAGATCCTTCCTCTAGTTTGAGTCTAGTTCGAGAAATACAACATATTTTAGCACTAAAATAGCATTGCAGACATAAAAGTGTGTCCTGTACCTACTTATTAGAATGTAACACCAAAATGAAATACTGTATACCTATTATAATATGTTTGTATATTTTGTTATTGCCCTGTTTAAGGTGCATACACTGAATAAAGTTCCAGTATATTTACAGCGCTTTGACGGTTAAAATTTTCGGAACGAGAATTTTAACTACACGCCTCAGGCTCGGTACGCACTCAGTACTGAGTATGTACAAAAGCGCCTTGAGCTCGGTATATACTAGGTACCGAGCCTAGGCGTGAGATAACATTACCGTTGTGTGTGTGGTGACTAATAAAATACCATATCTATAAGAAGAGTTATGAATCTCAACCTAATATACGCCACCACAAAGAAAATGTCGCTTTATTTTGTGTAAATAGTCACGCCTGCGTCCCCGAAGGGGTAGGCATATGTGTCATTACACCCACATTTCGCCAAGAATTTTTAGGTCCCACGTAATAGGGGCGAGCCTATTGCCGTTACCGGGCACATCACCAGACTCCGTGCTGCTACTGAAAATTCGGGAAAACCCAGTAAAACTTGCCCGACCCGGGAATCGAACCCGGGACTTCCGATCAGCAGTCGCATATGCTATCCACTGGACCACGGAGGCAGTCAAGTGTAAATACTTTTGATTTAAAAAATCATTTTTATCCACCACCACACTACCACTGCTGAGAGCTGGCAAGAAACACAACATAATTCTTTATTTAACATAGTAGTTTACAATTTACTAAATGGTATTGCATGCTATAGCAATCATTGGTCTAAGCATTGCAATGTGAAATGGAGAACTGGTGTAGTGGTTTAAGCAGCCGCCTCGCCGCCTAATACTGCGCCGAGTTTCGATACCCACACGAGCCACAATACCAGTGAATACAGATTTACATATAGAAGTACATTTCTTAAGGGATTTATTGTGTGCCGATTCCAAATGGCGAGTTGGCGACTGTCGTCAGTGTAGTACGTAGCTGGCGCCGTTGGCGGCGCTGGCGTCGTTCTCCGTCTCTCTTGCTCTCGTAGTTAAGATACACAGGAGGAACGTTCGTCTCTCTTGCACTCATAGAGACAGCTGTCACAGCGCGACTGCCACGCCGCCAAGCGGCAATTTGGGTCACAGAAACTTTGTCTACAGAGCGCCCATAAGAAATATGCCTCTATGTAAATATCTATGCTCTATGACAATACGTGTGATTCACAAACTGCTGTTTCAAGTCTGGTTATTCTTTATGTGGATTTGTCGTATATTTGTTTAGTTACAAAGGAAAGTGAATAACTTTTAATATTTACCTGTATTACCAAGTCGACAACAGAATATCTCGGCGGTACCCCGCTATCGACCGCCTTTACCGTGAGGTTGATCCATGGATAAAGTTCGTGGTCGATCTTACTGGCCACTACTATTTCACCCGTAGCGCTCTCCATGTGTACCAAACTTAAGAGTTCTTCGCGACCTGTAGATAGCAAAATACATGTAAAATCTTTCATTATATAGTTCCTAAAATTGGACAGAAAATTTCAAAAGTAGCACAACTATTTGTGAAACATTGAATTTTTCTGCCGTATGGTTATCAAACCCAAAATTTTCACGAAGCGTGAAGCAATTTAAATAAATGTGCCCTTTATGCTACACACACTACATTACCTTTCTAGTCACAGACACAAATAGGATAATTTTAAAGGTTGCTTATGGTATGCTAGACAACCTTGTGATAACAAAAAACATGTAAGTTGTTTTTTCATACATAATTATAGAGTTTTGACCGTCTTGAATTTGTACCGAAGCAAAACCAAAGATAACCCATCATTGTGACGAACCACTCCAAGTAAATAAGTGCAGTAAATACTTCCTCACAAACACGTGTTGGCATTCAATGCAATATAAAGTAACAGTGTAGTGTACAATTGATGTTTTGCCAATTTTTATACATATGGCCACAAATAGTTATATATTTCTAGTATAAGTTGATCTATGATCAGAAAGCATTACCTGACAATCACGGGTCAACTTAATGTGTTGCCGTATGTACTAAATTCAATGTAGATCTTTGTAAACAAACGTAATTGAAAGTAAAATTAAAAATAAAAGCATATACTTGACAGCATTATGTGACATAAAAATACATAATGTTGCAAGCCCGAAAAGTCTTGATAAGTAGACACATAATTTGGAAATCGATTGTATGAAAGAAGTTATTCTGCCACGAAGGCAAAAAAAAATTAACTTATAAAGAGAGATATAAAAAGATTTCAAGACGACCATTCAGCTAATTCGGCAATTGTCCCGGTCAATACTGATTTATTGGTGACCTGTGACACAGGTTTTAACAAACCTACTTCAGGCACCAATCTCTCACAATGTTAGGTCATGTGTAGATTGTACCTAAGCGATATGTAACTATTGTAACATTGTACCAATTATTACATACATACATAACGTCACGCCTTTTATCCCCGAAGGGGTAGGCAGAGGTGTATTTCTACACCCACTTTTCGCCAGATATACTTTAGTCCCACGTAATAAGGGGCGAGCCTATTGCCGTACCGGGCACATTTCCAGACTCCGTGCTGCTACTGAGAATTTCGTGACAGAAAAACCTAATAACACTGCCCGACCCAGGAATCGAACCCGGGACCTCCCGATCGCACGCGCACATTTATGCTGCGAGACCAACGAGGCAGTGGTATAGGGTTTGATGTCGAGTTTTCCGTCTCTACGCAAAGATGGTATTTGCATCGTGTTGTACCAATTATTGTGAAGAGAAAATAAATATTTATTTTATTCGAAGTCGTTGCTGTGTGGAGCCAGTATTGTTCATTATTTCAATGTATAACTTGTTATTGCCCACTACTTCGCCCGTATAGGGTCGGTTATTATAGTCTATAGACCTCAGAGGCGGCTTATAAAAAGTGTCTACATTCTAAAACCCGGTTATTTTTTCGTTTGCCTAGTTTATTTTTGCTCAGTATGATTTGGCATGAGTACAGTAAAACGAGTAGAGTAGACTTCGGCTTGGTGACCAGGCTATTGACACCGTGTGTGATATAAATGGTCGACTATCTTCTTCCAGAATATTACTGTTTGTTTACAAGTTACATAGTACACTACGCAGATTTTAGCTTAAGCATAAAACAGATTAGTTCAAAACACGCTCGTGAATTGCATAAAATATCGAATATCAGTGTATTTTCGGTTAATCATCAAAAGTCATCCAGGATTAACAAATATTATATCAAATTAAAAAAAAACAGTAAAGACAGTTTTATTTTATTACCTTCCAGATTTTTCCTGCTGTTACCTGCAGTCAATGATAATGATCAATCTTGGGTAAATAACTCACATTATAATAAATGACCTTGTTAATCGCATAGTCTTAATAAAATATGACTAGATGACACCTAGCATTACGTGTATACATAGCAAATTTAAAAAGCTTTTAGTATACGTATGTGTACGCGTATACGCACACATGCGTATACATCCACGTACGTACGTATTCATTTACGTACATGTTCGAACACAAGTCACCTTTTTTTTTTTAAATTTCTTTTTATAGCATTACGCCTGTATCCCCGAAGGGTTACACAGAGGTGTAATATTATACCAAAATTTTACCCTATGAATTTTAGGTTCCACGTAATAGCAGGCGTACCTCTTGCCGTTACAGGGCATATTGCCAGACCCCGAGCTGTTACTGAGAAATCGGAAAACTCAGTAACACTTTTGCCCGACCCGTGAATCGAACCCGGGACCTATCAGCAGAAGCAAACACTACCCACCATGGAAGCAGTATTAAAATGTACTACAAAACTAAAGAGTCTATACTTGCCTTCAATAAAATACGTCATTGTTCTATTCTTATCAGCGTCATCTGCGATGACAGTCGCAACATTCACTCCGTTCTTCGAGTTCTCAGTGATGGACGTCTTGTAGAACGGTTTTCTGAACACTGGATTGTTGTCGTTTTCATCGTCCACTGTTATAGTGAGGGTAGCTGACGCGGTCTGACGGGGACCACCTTCTATCGCTGCCATGTCTTCTACTGTTATGACTAGCTTTACGGTTTCGACCTTCTCTCGGTCTAAGAGTCTGTAAGAGGGAGTGTGGTGAATTTTGTAAGGTAGTTGGTGGGTATAAAACAAGGAAAAAGCTACTTTAGCAGCATATATTTTAAGGTATCTTTTTCAGCGGATAGATTACAATGGTTGAACAATTGAAAATGATATTTGTTTATACTTGAAAACTTTATTAGACTATGAAGATTTTTTTATGGATAAACACAACTAGATCTATTATTTGATAGTAGGGTAGCATAAGCTGGTTATATTTTCCTTTTTTTAATTTTTGGGCTTTACTTTTGCTATTCGTCGGTTTAGTGGCCAGAAAATATACAATAGATGATCAATAAACGGAATGTGCAAACGAAACTTGCAAGTATTGCTTTAAATGAAAGTTTTTGACTGGCATAAAATCAACTAAGATCCAATTAACATAACGTAACAACCCAGTAAAATATATTTACCTAACGACCCTCAAGGTACCATCCACCGCATTCAGATCCCACAGCGAGAGGTAGTCATACTCCGATATAGGTATCGGTATACCATCCTCGTCTCGGGCGATGCTGCTGGCTTTGTCGATAGAATACCGTAGTACCGGCTGGTCGTCGGGGTCGTGAGCTTGCGCGCGGAATATTTGTGTGCCTACCTAGAAAAATACGCATAGTTAGGCAAACTATTGGCAATGAATACAGATTAACATAATAGAAGCGCATTTCGTAAGGATTTCGTGTGCCGATTCCAACTGGCGTGTTGACGGTTGTCAGTGTAGTACGTAGTTGGCGCCGTTGGCAGCGCTGGCGTCGTTCTCCGTCTCTCTTGCTCTCGTAGTTAAGATACACAGGAGAAACTTTCGTCTCTCTTGCACTCGTAGAGTCAGCTGTCATAGCGCGACTGCCACGCCGCCAAGCGGCAATATCGGTCACACTGGTCACAGAAAGTTTGTCTACAGAGCGTCCATAAGAAATGTGCCTCTATTTAAATATCTAAGCTCTATGCTATTGGTGATTTCCATCATAAGGCTCGTAGCGTGACTTGACTAGTCGTTGATGATAGATCGGCATAGTTAAGCAACGTTTAAACAGGTCGCCACATGGATGGGTTCACCATCGCTATTTGCGGTACATATTTACATCAGAGGGCTACCACGCTTCATAGGGAACGTAAAGCTCTCGGCCTCGGTTGTTGTGTTGAAATAGAATCGTATGACAATTTAACCCAAAATTGTTATAACAATACAGGTAAAAGGTAAAAGGGAGTAGATTGACCTGGTATGGACATGTTATGCGAAGAGATGAGATGTACGTAGGTAAGAAAGTGATGAATATGCACGTAGAAGGACGAAAAGGGAGAGGACGGCTCAGGAAAAGATGGATGGACTGCTGGTGACAGAGAAGTATGGAAGCGAAGGACATATTGCGCCGACCCCAAATAAATTGGGACCAGGGCAAGACAATGATGATGTTATAACAATGCAGAATCATCATACGAACAATAATTAGCTAAGGAAATAAGAGTAATTTTTGGCCATAATTAAAAACCTTAAGATTGCGGAGGTCTTACGCTTGTTCTGTGAATATCCTGGAACACGGACTTTGGACTCTAAGGAGAAAACTCTCGGATGCAACCGAGATAATGCTTGGAGAATGATGATGTAATGTATGCAGTTGATAAGTTTATAAACCTTTCATATAAGTTTACTAGAAGATGCCTGCAGCTACACCCGCATATTTCCCGAACCCGTGGGAATTTCGGGAAATCCCTTCTTAGTGCACCCCCACGGTCCCCAAGGAACATACATGTCAAATTTCACATTTCTGCGCCCAATAGTTTTGGCTGTAACTTGTCTGTCAGCCAGTCAGTAACGCAAGAATTTTATATATATACAGATTATACGTGTACGTGTACGTCTACGTGAACGTACTTCTAATATGATATTTCGTTGCTCATATGTTTTATGGTATATTTTATATTCACCTGTGTATTTTCCCTGACTGTAATGGTTCCCGGTTCGACGAGCTCAGGCGGTTTATTGTTCACGTCTACTATAGTGATGTTTACAAGCACAGCAGCGCTCAGTTGTTGGTCACCGATACCGCCGTCTAAAGCTACCTGTAAAAAAACACTTAATTGTTGTGGCTATAAAAAATAATTTTGCGGGTCTTAAGTTAGTCTTCTCGCGGATTACGCGACCACGATTGGTGCAAGACGACCGAAACGTCGAAAACAAATAAGTATTTATACTTTAAATAAGTTTATTTTACGCGATAAAGACCCGCAACATTTTTGATGATGTATAAAAATCGCGAAAGTTTTAAATCGATTATTGTTGCGGTTGTTTGTAAGTAAGTACTCGGTGTACACAACACAAAACAAAATACCACAGTGAGCGTGTATCTGTTGCTCTTGGGCGTGGTCTTGTCGGGGTCAAGCTGCGAGCCGTTAGCGACGGACACGACACCGGTACGCGACTCGATGACGAACTTGTCGCTGGCGCCGCGTTGTATGCGGTACACCACGCGGTTGTTCGGTGATGAGCCGTCTGCGTCACGGGCTTTCACCTGTGAAAAAACAATTGGATTAAAATACTTGCTGGATTCGGTCATTAGTCTGGATGTCAAAATAACTGAAGGTGTTGCCATTTGCTACAAGCTGGCGTATTGTTATGTAGCGCTGATGGCGGTATTTGGCTTGCCGTTTGTAATAGGTCGGCAGCGTAAAGTTATACATCGTATGCAAAGGTCACTACGTGGTGGCCGACCGACTGTGGCATGTATAGAGTACTAGCGGACTGGGCATCAATTGTAAAATCGTTTAAGAGACAACACCTCGCAAAACTGTCCTGGATTCGTAGTCAAGTGAAACTGAAGTGACATCGTTATGGTGGAATAAGAAGAGAACTTGTGAATAAAATATGATTGGTAACTTTAATAAACTCAGTGTGTGGTACAAGGTATGTTTTCATTTCACGAGACCCGACTCCTTCACCACATTGTGTATGCGTTGTCTGATGAACGGTCAAAATTCAAAGGGCAAAGTATGCTAACCGCAATTCGCCGCTGCTACAGGATGTCGAGGAACATCGCTTTAAACTTGGTGCTTTTACGGCCATTTTCAATATTCGAACTGTAGATAGATCTGTAGATTTTAGATTCGTGTTTGACATATTTTGTATGGAGCTTATGTCAAAAACTGTCAAAAACTAATCTAAAATCTACAGATCTAGGTATCTATAGTTCGAATATTGAATTCCGTAGTTAGTGGGTAGGACCCAAAAAAGTATAAGGAAGAGTTACACGCATTTCCTCTATTTACCTCGGAAGGCCCAGGAATAGACCTTGATTTGGATTTTCAGCGTGAAAAAAAGGACATTTATACTTGAATACCTTCAAAATTATGTCCATGAATGTATGCACATTAATTTTATGTATCGCTGCAACCATCATATTGCTACCCAAATAATGCGATTCGGAAAATGTTCAACAATCACCTAAATACGCTTCAACACTAAATATAGAATGATTTAGCAATATTGACATTTAGTTGTGGTGCCAGTAACTGTAGGGCAACGTTGACTAATGACTCGTGTAAAAAAGAAAGTAAAGAAAATTTGAGGAATAAGTGAAATTAAACAAATGGCAATCCAGTTGGCTTTCTGTATAAGGGGCTGTGAAGAATTGTATATTAATTTCAACTCGAATTTCCTTTTAAACTACATGAACGGATATTGAAATTAAACTACAGTTTACGGATTTTATCGCGTTGTATTGGTTTCACTAAGTTATTACATTTGAAACTAAAGATCTAGAAACTATATTTTTAATTTATTACTAGCCGACGTTTCCAATTCTTTACAGAATTCATGTTCACGGAGAGTCTGCCGTGAACATAGAGGTCGGCTAGTAATAAATTAAAAATATAGTTTCTAGATCTTTAGTTTCAAATGTAATAACTTAGTGAAACCAATACAACGCGATAAAATCCGTAAACTGTAGTTTAATTTCAATGTGTAACATTCGCGTAAACCCAAGAAGATACTACACGAACGGATCCTTATAAAATTGTGTCGTAAATCGGGCTTATGGGACAAAAGAGAACTGTCTTCGTTTTACTAGGCAGCAAAAACGTAAATAACAGACATTGTTATACCATTGCAAGCACCGTGATTCAACCAACATATTATATAGCAGATAGCTGTATATTTAACGGAGATATCCCTGACGCGGTACTGACGAACAAGTCTCAAAATAGAATCGTGAAAATACGATTTGTCGGTGCTGATGTCAGTTGATACTAATGTCAATGACTTGATGTATTGGTTGAATCGCTCATGTGCAAATGTATAACAGTAGATGCTTGAAATAGCTATTTGTAGGTCGACGTTGAGTTTCTATTATGAGATTAAGTTGTACCATTTTAGACCATAGGTTGACATTTGCGTTCGGAATTGTCAAGTAATTATTTTATTATTTTTAAATGCTACGGAATAAATTGTTACTTTAATTTAGACTGAGTCAATGACCTGACAATGAGTCTTTATTGTCAAAGTCGTGTGCATTATATGGCATAATAGGCAAACGAGCAGATGAATCGCCTGAAGGTAGTGATGGTTAAATAATTACCACCGCCCACTGACACCCGCAAGGCCAATGGAGTCTCAAGTGTCTTGCCAACCTGTATGGGAAAAGGAATGAGAAGAGGAGTGAGATAAGGAAGAAGGAATTTCTTTTATACAGGGTTATTTGTAAAACACCGTTAACCTCTCAAGACTATGTTACTAACATCATAATCAACAACTTTTGTTCCATGACTTTTAAAGATTCATCTTATTTTAGTTCATCCGATTTTCATACAAAAAATAAAAATTATTAAAATTGAACGCTCTAAATGTTGCGAAGTCTATGCGAAAGCGGTAGAACAATATAGCGCAGGGTGCAGGCGGCGCGCGGCGGGGGCAATTGAACAGTACGCGGCAGGCGTAGGTAGGTACAGCAAAATACACGAGTTGTCATGTGTTAGATAGGACAACGAAATCTTGAAGATTTGTTTTTGGTGAATGTATTATGTTTTGTAAAAAGTCATAGAACAAAAGTTGTTGATTATGTTGTTAGTAACATAGTCCTGAGAGGTTAACGGTGTTTTACAAATAACCCTGTATGATAGGCGGCAGACGAGCAGACGGATCGCCTGATGGTGAGTTATTACTGCCTCACGTGGACACAAACAATACCAGAGAACTCATAAGTGCGTTGCCACCCGTTGAGGAAAAGGAATAAGAGGAGGAGAGCAGAGGGAGAAAGAGAAGAGATAGGGGATGGGGTCTGCGGCACTCACACTCGCCCAAACAAAACGCAACAGTATAAGTAGGTACTGCTACTTTACGACGATATACTGTGAGAGAGTAGTACTTCCCCAGTCGAGCCGAAATTATCAAATATCTTACCTCTAGGACGCTAGTTCCTCCCGGCATATCCTCGGGTATTGATCTCTTGTACATCATCTGTTGGAACAGCGGTGCGTGATCGTTCACATCTTGAACGTATATGGTGACTGGAACTGTTGACGACAGAGGGGGATCGCCGAAGTCGCGGGCTCGCACCTGATAAAATAAGGCAGACAAGACTACTTTAACATTTTCCTACGGTATATATACCCCGCAGCGATAGCCGAGTGGAGAGACCGACAGACTGCTACGCAGAGGGTCTCTGGTTCGAATTCACGGCACGCACGCATCGCTTGCTTATCGGTAAAGGAAAACATCGTGAGGAAACCTGCATGTCTGAGAGTTCTCCATAATGTTCTCGAAAGACATGTAAAGTCTGCCAACCCGCACTTGGCTAGCGTGGTGGACTATGGCCTTACCCTTCTCATAGTGAGAAGAGGCCCGTGCCCAGTAGTGGGACAGTATAAAGGGCTGATGATGATGATATACCACGTAGGTACCTTTGTTTCGAGTAACCGATATTTCGGCACTGTTGCAAGCGCAATGTTCAAGGATGAACTGAAGTATTGCGGGTAACACTACACCCGGACTAGTAGAACAAGAGGTTACTAGAAACAAAGGTATGTGATATACATTCTGAAGTAAAATGTAAAAGTAATAATATTAATGACCACGAAAGTTTAAATTCTTAGATAGTCAAGATATTAAAAAATATTGGTCACTGCTTTGGAAGCCCTAAAATTAACTATTTAAATTTAAATTGCCGCATTGTATGCAATACTTGGGATCTCATGACAGCACATAATAAAAAAATACTATGTAAGGGGCCATCTATAAATTACGTCACACCATTTTCATAACTTTTTTAAGGATTGTTACAGTTCAATAAAAAATTAAAAGTTATTTTTTCCAGAAGGATAGCCTTAACTTAAAATTCGAATAACCAGAAAAAATAACCGTTGAGTGAGAAGGATCAATGCTCAGGGGCTCTTCTAGTAATATATAAGAGGGCTATTGGCATTCGCTTCTCATTTCTACTATCGATGTCGCTTGGTTGCCATGGTTGCACACGAACAATTAGTTTTCACGGACCACGGCATAGAGCATAGATATTTACATAGAGGCGTATTTCTTATGGGCGCTCTGTAGACAAACTTTCTGTGACCCATATTGCCGCTTGGCGGCGTGGCAGTCGCGCTGTGACAGCTGTCTCTACGAGTGCAAGAGAGACGAACGTTTCTCCTGTGTATCTTAACTACGAGAGCAAGAGAGACGGAGAACGACGCCAGCGCCGCCAACGGCGCCAACTACGAACTACACTGACGACAGCCGCCAACTCGCCATTTGGAATTAGCACACGAAATTCTTAAGAAATGCGCTTCTATTGTAAATCTGTATTCATTGCTAGCCCCAGCTTAGTTTGAAGTTGGCGCCTTTGGTAGCGCTGGCATCGGTCTCAGTCTCTCTTGCTCTCGTAATCAACGTATACCGTCTCTCTTGCTCTTGCACTAGGGGACCGACTGCCACGCCACCAAGCGGCAATTTAGGTTGCAGAAAGTCTTCAGTGCACCCATAGGAAATGCGCACATATGTAAATATCTGAGCTCTTTGGCCTAAGTCCCACACATTTTTTCACATAGCGATATCGCTAATCGAATGTCTACAGGAAAAGGGCTACTTACAGTAAGATGTATCGGTCGTATATTGCTGTTATCACCAGGTATCTGTTCGAAGTCTAGTCCACCGACCGGGGTGATGATACCCAAGTTCGGGTCTATAGTGAAATTGTTCTTGTAATCACCGGTCACTATCGCGTATTCAATGTGGCTGTTTTTTGTACCTGCAATTAAATATATAATACATAAATCTTTGTAAAACTAGGAAAACTTTATTGTCTGTTTGTAATAATAAAAGAGGAGTATATAAAAAGGTATACATAAAATAAATATATTTAATTTGTATGTAAAGATTTGCTAAATTGAATATAGTACAAAATGGTGGCATCTTGTCAAAGATGTAGTAGATATATCTACAAAACCATGTGTTATACTGTAAGAAGCCGTAACATTGCCTTAATTCACAAATTTAGAAAAGACAGCAAAGTTATAATGATAACTTGATAAAGCATAAAATAAAAAGCGGCCCAGATTTACCTACCATTTAAATCCAAATCCCTTGCTTCAAGCACGAGCGGATTTTCAAAGTCCTTTTCATTCTCCAGTAATCTTGCCTCATACTTATTAGCGAGGAACATCGGAGCATTGTCATTGACATCCTCTATGTTGATGACAAGTTGGGCTGTATTCCTGTTGCCTTTGCCTAAATCGTCTCGCGCCTCCACTGTCAAATAATGGCGCGAAATGAGCTCGCGGTCGAAACTGTCACCACCCGCTTGCTTCACCGTTATCACTCCAGATATCGGATTGAGGTTTAGACTGGAATTTAGAAATAAAGTGTTAGTTAAAACATAATGTACTGAGAAAACGGAATATATTTTGGTAAAAAAATATTGGTATGTACATAGCAGGATAATTTGGCGAAATGATCTAAAGTGTCGAGGCGTGGTAAGCTTCACGCACATTTGGGTCCCGTGATCTTTATATTTATAAACCCTACTTAGCCTTTAGCCTTAGTACACAACTACATGAGCCGCGTGCGATCCATTCTTATGTAAACTCGGACTAAGATTTCAGTTTGCTTGGTTGCTCCAAATATAATGACATGGACTGAACATACCGTTAAAGTTTCATACATTTATGACCAAAAGAGAAACAGATACCTTTATAGATCGGCGGCGTTCGATAATTCTATAAAAAGAGACAGCATGCTCTATTCTTTTCTGCAATATTCTTCACTCGAATTTTTGTTCTACAGGATAGCCAAAACTGTGCAGGAAGTGCGTAGTCCAAGTCTTGATGTCTATGGCTCCAACCATGATCTATCTAGACCTAAATAATGGATCAGAGACGTCGAATTTTACGATGGCCCTTATCAGAAGTCACAAAGTCACTCAGAGGGTGATGGAAAGAGGCATGCTCGAAGTTCTCATGCGAAATCGAATCAGAAATGAGGAGGACTACAGGAGAACCAAAGTCGCCACCATAGCTCTCCGAATACCTAGTTAAACTTTCCTGGCAAGTATGAAAAACCGATGGTCGTTGCAGGGTCCTAAGGCGGCTACCACCTAAGACGCGGACGATGTTGCAGAGGTAAACCTCATGCAAGGTGTACCGACGACCTTTTTGGGATAGCGGGCCTTGGGAGAGACCTATCTTATGAAAAAATAAAGTTAAGACTCACAGATTAGCAATACTGCCTCCAAGACTCGTGTATCTGATCCCTCTAGTGCCGTAGTTGTCCGAGTCCTGGTCAAGCGCTTGCACCCACGCCACAGTGGTACCAACACCACAGTTCTCTGGTATTGACACTGTGTATAAAGATTCTGTAAACTCCGGGAAGTTGTCGTTTTCGTCCTTTATGTGTACTACTATTGGCACTACACTGCAATTAAACGAGAAAACATGATGTAGTGCTATGAAGAGAAATTTTAAAGCTATGTTTTGATCAGAAGATTCAAGTCAACAGCTCACACTGCTGACATTCCGAAGTGACGTGCTAATTAAATTGTTTATTATGATTTGCGGTAAAGAAAAAAAATGTCTGGAAATCTGCATGTCTGAGTGTTATTTTAACTTAAATATGACGATATGTTATTGAATACATAAGACTAGCATTTCATTTGAAATACGAGTCTTGCACGTGCACGCATGTTCATATTACGTATATGTTAATACCATACATACAAACATGCACAAAATATTGAGAAATAAAATTCTTTCTGAACTAAAAAAAGGTGCAATGTAAATTAAAGGAAGTTGTTAATTCGTGATTACCTACCTCATTTTAGGATCTTTGGTAACAATTTCTTTGGCGACTAGACTGAAATTCATTACAGTGACCTTTTCATAGTCCAAGGACAACGCATCATTGACTCTGATGAGAAACGAAGCCTCGTTGATACCTTTGAATGGAGTCACATCAAATACACCATTGTCTCCGACTAGGTATAGCTCAAATGTGCCGTTTTTACCCTGAAACGGAAATATATATTTTTTTGTAGTTTTGTTTTAGGAGATATAGAATACTAGAGGATGCCAGCAGCTACGCCTGCATTTTTTTAAATTTACCCGTTTTGGCCGCTCCCGTGGGAATTTCGGGAAATCTCTTCTTAGTGCATCCCTATGGTCCCCAAGGAACATACATGCCAAATTTCAGCTTCCTGCGCCCAATAGTTTCGGCTGTAGCGTGTCTGTCAGTCAGTCAGTAACGCAAGAATATTATATATATTAAGATAATAATATGGTCCTCAGTTTTTTCCGGGCTTTGAGGCGAGGAACTTTTGATTACTAAGAAGACATAGTAAATGGTCCAAATATGCGGCTAAATCAAAAAGTGTGGGCATAGCTGCGAGCATACTTTAGTACAAGCATAAACTTTTATTTGCATTTAAAAAAAAGAAAAAAGAAATTCTCTACATAGGTAGAGTAATAGTGTCTGACTGCCTCTGTGGTCCTGCGGTAGTGTTAGCGACTGCTGATCGTGAGGTCTCGGGTTCGATTCCCGGGTCGAACAAAAAGTGATATTGGGTTTTTCTGATAGGAATTATCCAATAGAAGTTCGGAGTCAGGAAGTTGGCGGTGTCACACCCCCGTGGCTCGGAAAGCACGTTAAGCCGTTGGTCCTGCGCACAATCTCTCTCCGGTCGTGTCGCTTGTGGCGTCCCATCGGACTATGAGAGTGAGGGAATAGAGACTGCACTTGTGTTTGCGCACACACTTGTGCACTATAATATGTCCCGCGCAGTTGGCAAGTCTCATATATAGACAAGCCGCCGTGGCCGAAATCGGTCGGGAGGACATTATTATTATAATAGTGTCTGAGATTTGTGAGAGATTTTGTATGGACATACATATTGGATATGGAACCCAAAGTAGGTATGTCTGGTTATGGAACCTTAGAATGATATTTACCTGATCATAATCATATACTTCAGGGATGGCATCTTGCAAGAATGTGATGGGAGTGTTCTGTTGAGCATTCTCTAGCACTTCACCCACATATCTCTCATTCCTGAACCTTGGAGTTTCATCATTCACATCTGTCACTATGACTGTCACTTCTGTGGTAGCACTGGGCATCGGTGACACTGAACGAGATTCTTCTGTAGCCTACAATTGTGGAATTATTATATTAGTTACATAGTTTGTTATATACATAGATATACTATACTGTGCCCTAGAGAATATGTGAAACTTTCAGTCTCAGCTATCATAATTTTTTTTGACAGAACAATGTTATGGTTAAGCAAATCTGCCTAATGTAGATGCTAATTCAATAATAGAATATTGAATTTTACAAACCTGCTTGCTTAAGCAAATGGTTTTTATTGCCTGCCTTCCTTAGGAATTCTTAAGCTATGGTGTAGCATAACATAACATTACTTCACGCCTTTATTCTCGAAGGGGTAGGCAGAGTTGTATTATACACCCACACTTCGCCAGTTATGTTTCAGTCCCAGTCATGTAATAGGGGGCGAGCTTATTGCCATCTACCAGGCACATTGTTAAGCAAGCAATCATTAACATTTTTAATACACACATAACTTCGAACATTCAGAGGTGTGCGCCTAGGGTAACTGGGGATGGAACCCGAGACTTTTGTCTCGGCAGTCCATTACATACACCATTAGGCTGTCGCCGCTCTTATAAGCTATGGTGTAAAGTAGTATAAACAAGCTACTTATAAAGCAAGAGGATATACACTAGTCTGTCTTAATATGAAACTGCTTACTATGTTAAGACCAGCTTACCAATATCTCCAGTATGTATGCTCCATTGCTATTGTTAGGATCTTCCCTATCCAGCTGGTTGACAGTATACACAATGCCAGAGCTACTGTCAATGTCAAAGTGTTCCTCTCCACCCGATATGATGCTGTATGAGATCCGGTTGTTGATGCCTCGGTCACCATCAATGGCTCGCACTGTAATGTAGTTTTACATTGATTATATTTTGCTAAATTGAGTTCTTTTTTATTACATTGATATAATGACCTCAGTTTAAAATGAAATTAATGTAGTTTATGCTTTGATTTCATGGATTATCTATTCTTAAATTTGAAATTAAATTCCATCTTTTAAAATTTAACCGGTAAGACAATATTTTGTAATAACAATAACATCCATTTATTGCGTAGGTCAGTATTTAGATCCTTTTTTCCTTTTCTTGGCCCCTAATTGCGTCACAAACCTAACCATATCAATATTATTAATTTCTACCATGAATACCCTTAACACCCCAACCGTAAGTTATAAATAATTCCGAACTCGAAATACACTATAAACAAATTAGGAATCCAAATCATAACATAATAAATTTTATGAGTAGGTACTAATTTTAATTTTATAAGAAGAACATAAAGGAGGACAAAATGGTAAAATGTATTTATTTTATTTATTTATTTATTACAGTTTTACAATAAATATATTAATAGTGCTCCACAAAACCGGTTTAGCGGTTTGACTGTGGAAGAGTCATAATACTATTTTACATACCTACATATTTTAACAAATGTTATTTAACAAATATTTTTTTAGTTTTTGTTTAAATTTAATTTTATCGTTTTCATGTCTGATGTCCGCGGGCAATCTGTTCAACAGATATGGTACACGTTTTTTCAATGTATATGTACAAGTTCTGTACAAGTGAATCCGCATAGAAATTGTTTATTTATAATAGTTTTTATCAAAGTAAGACAACATACCTTGCAAAACAGAGGTTCCAACGGGCGCATCTTCACTTATCCTTGTCACAGGACTAGCTACAACAAACTCAGGCGGCTGGTCCTCAACATCCTGAACTTTCACTAGTATAGCTGCAGTTCCCGTATTCACCCTGCCTTGATTAGCTCGGTCCACAGCTAAAACCCGAAGTTGGTACAAAGATTTGCGTTCGTAATCTAACCGATTTGTCAACCGGACCACTCCTTTCCCATTTACAGTTTGTACAGAAAAGCTTTCAACGTCTCCGTCAAGCTCTTGTAGGTGATATAATACCTGAAAATTATAATTCCTGATTAACTATAAAAAATCTTATTGGTAAACAACTGTAAACAACACTGTTTTGAGTTTTGACATTTAGGGAGCTGTCAGCTTGTCTAACTTGTCTTGACAATCAAAGCCACAGTTTAGAAGCCTGTGTTGCCTGTGTCATCCTGTGTCTTCAATCCACTTCAACCACGTGTTATACAAAATATTTTTATTTAAAACTGGTGATTCCGGTAGAAACTGTCCCGTTGTAGCGATAGAAAAAACATGGACATACATCATCATATCACATACCCAGCGCGTCTAATCTTAATAGTCCACTGATCAATTCAAACACACACTGTTATATTTAAAAAAAACATCGCTGCCAATATCAGCTCTGCTGAGGAGAGGTCTATTAGCATAAACAATAGTTTTAATGTTTAAAATAAAGAAAACAGTTCTGCATACTTGTCCGTAAGCTCCTTCGTCAAGGTCAGTTGCTTCTACTGTTGTTAAAATACCAGGTCCGGCGTCTTCTTTTACAGTAATTGCAGAGGGATACGGTTTGAAAATGGGTTCGTTGTCGTTTACATCTTCGACTAATAATAAAAAGCTCTGCGTTATAAAATTTCCTTCTCCTAAATGTCCATCAGTTAACGTTAATACGAACGAGTATTCATCACGAATCTGCAAATGTCATATAATGTTAGTGAATATATTCAATCTAATGCTTCTTAGTTATGTATGTACTTATAATAAATATTGTATTAATCGTTGCAATAATTAGTCGGTCAACAGACTGTTATTGTATCGGGCTTAATTCCACGGCACGCGTGTGTGCGTGTTAAGTTAATTGTTATTAATCACTTGCCCTGTGCCTCGCAGAGCAGGTGAAGCAGTCGGTTCCGGCTGGTATTAAGATCTTTGACTGTCCTTATGGGGAGTCAGTATTCTTGAATATTCTTACAATAATATTCTATCAAATTCGGATAGCCAGCACTTATGCGCCCCAAGCTCCAAGACGAAGAATGGTGCATGCAAATTCATAATTTTAGACAGAAAAGGTTTCTAATTATTACTTATTTATTCACAAAATCATATCACTCACCTCTCTATCTAATTCCTTAACTAAATAAATATTAGCTTCGTTGGATGAAATGGCTTCTAATCTTAAAATATCACTACCAAGTTGGTCTCTAATGCCAAATTGTAAAGTATCTCCATCAGGGTCAACGCCCCTCAGTCGGTATATGAGGCTGCCTGAAATTAAAATAACGGTCACATTTGAAAATTAAACACACATACTCGTTATGTAGATATACATAAATATTCCATTTACGGCATACACCGTTGCGTTCAACGTGAGGCAGAAATTAAAAGTTACGATATTAGATACGAGTATTGTTAACGTTGACCGTGCCCGAGTAATGTGCTCCAGTTTTATCTTTTTTTAGGTATAGGTACATATCCATTTTGATACTACTGGAAAACATAAAACACTGCCTTAACAACGTGATAAGTAAGAATATTAAATTATTATTTTAGTAACTAATAATGAATGTAGAGGAAGCGCGAGAGGTTTGTAAGGATAGAAGCAAGTGGCGATCTGTTGTCCCTGCCTACCCCGACGGGAAAAAGGCGTGAGCATAATATGTATGTATGTATGTATTTTAGTAATAGAATAAAGACATTACTACTCAAATAACAGTCACAAAAACACTCGACACGAGACTACTATTTCCTTGACGAGACTCAAAATCCCGTGTATCTGGGGGATCTCATGTAATTTGCTATATTTGCTTTGTTTATTGAATATTAGTCGTTACTACTACTTTTAAACTACCACGATTTGTACACATACTAACGGGAACTGGTCACGGGATGACAGTCATCCCGTGACCACGGCTGGTGTAACCCATGCCGAAACGTCGAGACAAATAGAAAGGTATTTCATCTTTCTTTTCGTTTAATTAACACGATTCAGACCCGTTACATAATCATTAGTATTAGTCTTGATTTTTTATATTTTATTAAAGGGGCTAGCGAGCAGTCTGTTCGCCTGACGGTAAGCTATTACCGCCGCCCATGGGCACCAGAGAAGCCACAAGGGCGGTGTAGGCCTTTTGGGAAGATAAATACGTGGAGGAGCGGGTTGAGAGAGAAGGAAAATGGGATGAACACTCTCACTCACCGAACGAAACATAAATTACTGTTACTTTAAGTCGATATTCTGGGAGACGGTAGCACTTCCCCGGGTTGAGCCGGCCCAATCATGCTGAAACCAGTAAAGCTCTACTTCCAACAAAACCAGGTAATTGACTGCACGTTTTACGTAGTGGTCTAAGCAGTCGCCTCGCCGTATGGTATTGCGTTGAGTGTTGTGGGTTCCATCTCTACACGAAAAAAACCTTGTATGATCCACTTTGTTTCTAGCCTGTATTATATCGAAGAATGTTTGGAAAGTCTTTGACGCAGGATTTATCCCAATAGAGGGAGTCGTCATTAAAAAAAGATCATTATTCGATAGTAAAAACAAAATTATCCTAAATTGAAGCTGCCTGTACGAATCATTTACCTGAGTATTTTCTTTATGCAAATACCTTTTAAATTATATTCACATCTAATAACGTAGGATGTGTCACAGTTTCCATAATAGAGTCATTATTATTAAACCGCGTCGTATGTCCTATATCACGTAACTATATATTAAAGCATTTACTTCTCGATACAAAACTTAATACACTCTTTGCTACTCTCTGATGGCTAATGGTAAAGTAATGATGGTTAGAGATAGTTGCTTGCCGGCAAATTAAATAGAACATTTATGTAAGAAGTTTCTTGATTAGCTATACTATTAGTGATTTCATAAACACATCGGTAAAAAAGAAACCTATTATAGCTAAGTTTCGAACAAAGTCTCGAAAAGTTCCTACAAAGTTTCGTAATAAAGACGGTTTACCATTTTGGATGTGTTTGGATACTGCACTATTAATTATTCTGTGATACTGCGTGAAATTTGGTCCAAGCAGGGATACACCTATGTTACCTATGTAGGTAATTTGTATAGGCCTTCGAATTAAGTAGTAGTTATGTAGTAGCATAATATTATTGTTGTTCTTTAGTTATCAATACGTAGATGTCTTATGACAGTGTTCTTTGTCTCCAATGGAGCAATAGCATCAGCAAGCAAAGTGTAGTACCTACTACCTAGTACGGGTACATACGTAAGCCATTACAGACCGTGGCAACCGGAACCGTTTAGGTATACAGGCACAACACTCACATTTTTTTATTTTTATGAATAGTTTCTTATAAGTAGGTAAACAATATCTTGACCACCTTGATAGACAGGTTATTGAGTTAAATCTGCTAGATTGGTACAATACTTGAGAACTCAGTAGATTTCCACAAATATTGCGATCTTAATATGATGTAAGTATAAATAGTTAAACTCAAATCCTTTAATTTTAATTATACCTACGATTGTAAAGCACATATTGCAAGTCTACAGGCCAGGTTTACCACATACTTCTTGGAATTAAATATATTTTTAGATTGCGTCGAATTATTATTTTTAGAGTTCTGTTCATGTGAAGCAAATCTCTCCAAAAAGAGCGGTATATTAAATATACCGCTCTTTTTGGAGAGATTTGCTAGCATTTAGCCTATTTTATTTTTTGGTGTCGGTCTGGTAATTCCTCATGGAGTCCTTCCGCCATGGGGGAAGGCCGAAGGGGACTGTCAGACCCTTACTGACTAAAAACCAACCCGTGTTCCTCATGTACCCATGTGTTGGAGGGTCGGGTATCACCGAAGTATTTCTCGCAACCCCCCGACGGGTATTGGCCCGCCAGATGGTCAAGCAGGCCCCGAACGAAACCCCCTTGGCAGCGGATGAAGGTGTTGGGCTCCGCCGCCAAAACACCCAGCGGCCGCAGAGGATAGGGAGGACGGCAACGCAACACCGCATCTCCTCTTCCTCTGCGGCTGCGGCCCCGCCGCGACGCAACGATGGTGCGCCCCCATTTGGTCGTGGGAGATAAGGCACGCGGCAACGCAACACCGACACGCCTCTCCTCCCGCGACCGCACCCGACTGCGAGGGACAGACAGAATTGTCCCCCGCACCCACACCTTGGGACGCATCCTACGCAGGCCTCACCCATGCCCACGTGGAGCGTCCCCTCCCGGAATCCCGCGTAGCTTCACCGTGGGTGTACCTGAAACCCACGGTTACAGAGCCCTCCACCACGACAAGGTGGAGATCCCACGGGGAGGAACTAGCATTTAGCCGACCTGCTGCATAAAAAGGCACAATTGAGTACCTATTAGGTAGGTACTTAGCATTGTTATTTAAAATGAATTACTAACTTGGTTTCTCTTTTTGTTAAAAGCTACTCCAGATGTATATTTAATACCTAGCTAGCAAATTGGTATAATACAAACTCTTTTTTTCTGATGTAGGTGACCATCATTCGTTGCGTTATCTTTATTTCATACCTACTTTTCATATTCAGCCCCATCACGTATTTTAATGGATTTTACGCTTTAGTAACTACTAGTTGACTAATCCTTACATAACATCGATCACAAAGAACGTACAACTGGCATTTTTTTGGGATTGTAAGGCTTCCCTGTGTTTGTACCAGTCACCGTGGTAACTGGTAACCCCACTCGAATGTTCCCCCTGTATGAATAATTTCCGGCTGTCGGTGCAACGGTAAATGTCGGGTAATGTTCCGAACTTTGAATTGCCTTTGGGGTTAGGGGTTTCGGTTCGGATGTTCGTGTATCGGTTTAATGATGAATCCACCCTGTATTTATAACAGGGTATTTAAGGATATTAATGAGTGTATGACTCATTGATTGTATGACGTATTTTAAATTTGATTAAGGATTGATACTTTGTTATTGGGAACATGTTAGAGTTTATTATTGTGGATGATTGTATTAAGTATGTGTGACTTGCCGTGTCGCTTGAAAATTTTTCAGCAGTAGCAATATATAGAAATGTGAAATGTATCCATAGATGATAAAAATATTTGCATTTATATGTGGGTCTTATTTGTACCGAAAATTAGATGTATTGCATAATGAGCAATTTATAGTTAAACGTGGAGAACATTAAATCGGCACATATACAAAATATTGTTTAAATATTTGCTACCCCTACTAATAAACACTAAAATAGTAAGTAGGTACTACTAAAGCGGTAAAAATTGGTTTTGTGTCTAAGTAGGTATTCTATGACAAATGCTGATGATGATCTGTAGGTAAAGTAAAGTATGGATGAGCTCGGGCAACCGATACAAGCAAAACGACCCTAATACAGGATCTAAGTATTTGGTTACATAGAAACGACTTACCGACAGGCGTATCAGACCCTTCTTTTAACCTCACAACAATTTCTGACTGGCCATCTATGAGAAACCTGGGCGGTCTGTTCGCGACGACAACTTCTAATATCGTGAGTAGCAGCCACAACCCTCTGATGCATTTGTACTGCACCGGCTTTAACCGGACCCGCGGTGGGAGAGAGATCCTCGCATGCATTGTACTCAATCATCTGACACATCTGGCCTTATTGCTGGCTGGTGGTGAGACCATTTTCTCACTTCGCACGGTTTCACCGTGTGACTCGTGCGCTATCGGTGAAAGTGTCACCTCGCCGAGATTGAACCCTCTACGTGAGTTCGCGACCACCTGCAATAGAAACAAGTGTTACGTTGTAAAATGTTTAGTTTTACACTGAAAGTGTCAGTTGTGTTGTCTTGTTCGAAACGTCAAACATCCTAAGAAAAAGTGCCGTTGTAAGGAACATGATACAATATCATTTAGCGGGTCTTACTCGGGATAATTGACTTATTTAAACCTCTGTTATTCTCCAACGTTTCAACCGTATTGCAACGGTCGTGGTTGCGGAGCGACTGAACCCCGTTAAATAGTATTATATGATGTAATGGACATTTTGTATTTACTTATGTATTTTGAAACTAAACATAGTGGGTATAAGGAACGGCAAACATGTAGCGTCAGGGTGAAAGCGCCATGAGCAGGTTTAATTTTTTAAATTTAAAAAAAATTCAGTGCGGATCGACCAAAGTTACTGTTTCATTACATAATATGAAAAAAAAACGGCAAATTCATGGAAAAAACCGGGAAAATTCGACCGCCAAGGGCCTCGGTATCATGTAGGTACTGAAGCAATGGTATCAGTTTTCGGGACGCCGTTCCTTACACTCAGTAGGTATGTAATCTGAAAGGTTTCAAATCATGTCAAGATATAAAAATAAATAATATAATTATGAATAAATCTATTGATAAGCCGTACTTTGTCAAAGAAATTATTACACGGTACTTAATAACACTTTTATGGGACGACTGTCATCAGATCGGCTGCCCGCATAATAAAGTAATTTAGAACGCTCAAAAAAGTCGAAGAGTAAACTATCTCTTATTTTGATAAAGTTATCAAGTCACGCACTAGTTGTGTTGTACACATTATTGTGTAGCAGTTAAGAAGTTTCCACATTCACATATCAGTGGAAGCCCTTGATTATTGCTTAATTATTCTGGCCACTATATTTGCAATCGGTTTACAAAAGGGCTTTACTTTTGTCGAAAGTCTTAGACCTAATACATTCATGGCCAGTTGCCAGCCGATATCAATTTAATTTCACCTTATTAAATAAAGTGAGTCACATAAAGAAAATTGGAGAAACCTAGTAGGTAATTAGATGCGATCACATCGAGCGGCGTATTCTTGGGGAGGCCTAAGTAGGTGCGTTCAGCAGTGGCCTACTTGGTGAGATGAGATAAGACGTAGCTGAGACATGTATTGAGAATATCCTTAAATGCCGTCATATAATTATGACGAAAAATCGTGCAAAAGATGTAGCCAAATTAGTTGGTAAGTATTATTCTCCCTTCCTTGAATTCTGAAAAGCTGACCAAAAATAGGTAGCATGTATACCGTATATTCATTTTGTCTGTGGTCTCTGCCTACAGAATTGTATAGGTATATCCAATTTCTTTGTGTAAATAATATATATAGTCTATAAGGTTTTCTATGTCTATCACAGATGTCTATGCTAGAATCCAATTCCACATTACTCCAAGAATGTGACAAGCGTCCAGTATTAATCGATTTTTTCACAATCTGATCGCATACACTTCGCACAGTTTTTCTGTCGCATGATGTAGTGTCAGTGGGTTATCTTGTTATATCTTGGTACGGGAACTAGCGCGTGGCGACGTTAAAGCGAGCATTTGCTAACTACCCGTATCTCATTGTCTATGAGAGGCTAAGTAATGCATCTGTTGGCACACCATCTTGCCTAACTAATGAGAAATATCTACGAAGCAATTATTTTGGAGTAGGACGTCCATATCAAGGTTTGATAATGAAAAACCTATGTCTATGTGGTGACGGATTAACAATGCAGAATGTCACTACTCCGTTTCATTCCGGGGGTAACTTAAATGGTGACTAAGGAAAATACAAGAAACCAATAGTTATCTTGGCGAAGAGACGGAATCCTCGACCACACAAACCCTGCACCAACTCTTCTGGCCAGCCTTTTATAGGAAGCCAAATCCTTCTGTTGACTCACAGTGCTATTGTGCAGCAAATTAGGAGATGCTACCAGCAGTGTATTACGATAAGCTGTAAGGGAACCTATGTAGTTGGGTGCGAAAGGGAAAGACTTAAAGTAAAAGTGTCCACATTAGGCACTTTGATACGCTACGTAATATTTACCTGCTTTATTTTTTGTTTAAACGAAAGTTTATACGGAAGTTGAGTTGTAAACATCTTGAGCTAAGTTGCCTATTCCCATTCATCGTCATTGTAAATTGTTAGATTAGTACCTAGTCCAAACTTAGTATTTGAATAACATTTAGGGATTAATGTTTGAGAGTACAATGCTCTAATAAGAGTTGGGCTATGACTGTTTAATTTACGCAATTAATTACAATAATATACCTTTATGTTCAATTTGTAAAGCACTTAAGCTATGCGATTGCTCAATTAAAATTCTTTATTAACCAAAATTACGCTAATACGAATGCCCTTAACAGTTTAGTCACGGCACAATGCTTGTGGTATCCTAATGTTATATTACCCAAACTTTCATTCCATTAAAAAAGTTGCATAACATAACTTGTACAACAAACCAAAGTTATATTTCTCTCATTGTAGTAACATCCATTGTGTGCGGTTATTAACCATCAACCAAATAATGTGTGATTAGTGAAGATGTTACACAACTACATAATGAATAGTCTGCTTTATAAAGGGGGGTTATTCACACGCATCATGTTTGCGAAACAATTATGTAAAAAACAATTAAAAATTGACCTCGCGACCGACGGATGGTTATCTATGAATGTGTCGTTGACGTATTTCGGTGGTAAAACCAGCCTCCTGTCAGACTGGAGTGCTGAAACAAAAGGGTCAGCCAGCGAAACGGACGCGAAGGCCAATGACTATTGTATGATGTTCATACTGTAATATCGGCGACTGACCTTTGCAGATACATCATGTAGATGAACTTTTGGTGCAGTATGGTCTGTGTGAGAGTTTGCGAAATTCGCGGTTTAATTTAATTGACATTCTAATTAACCTCATATGCAATTCCTTAATTTAAACGAGGCAAAGACGAAATAGCAGTAGTTTCTGGCATCAAATTCTCGAAGCAGTGTAATATATAGGTTAATAGCCAGCTTTATATTAAGTTCCAGATAATATTGTTACGAGCTGGGGTTCGTGATAAATTATATGCACTATGCCAGAAAAACTGCACTTTATTCACTAACACAATAACACTAGATACACACACTTAATTTCACAACACTAATAAAACACACTATTCACACCACTAGAACAACACTAAACACTTCCGACTTATTTCCTTCGCTTGATGTTGATCGCTTTCCGTATTTAATTGAACTGTGTCCGGTCCGTTCGCTCCCGCTCTATTTATACTGGCCGGATAACATCACTAGGCTTTTCGAGACGACTCACGATATTTCTGGAAACGTGTAAGGTGTTTCTAGAATTGCGTAAATGTTCTATTTACACCTACGCCATCTATTAGAGGATAGATGAAACAGCCTTAAACAACCGATACATCTAATCTCATGTAGTTCTCCCATTCACTGATAGATGGCGTTATTTTCAATTCGTAACACGGCCTCCCTCTTAAACGTGTTCGTCTCGAACATCGTTAGACCCATAGTAACGAGCCAACCGGTCCACATGAACTATCTTCGGTGCACCTCGCGACCCCTTCTGGATTCGATAGGTGACGTCGTTCATCCTGGTAATTATGCGATATGGCCCGTCCCATCTGGCTTGTAACTTAGGCGATTTTCCTTTGCTTCGTACTGGGCTATGAAGCCACACCAATGATCCCTCATCGAAGCCTTTGTTGTTTGCCTTCCGGTCGTAGCGAGTCTTCATCTTCTCAGACATCTGTTGTCCAGATTCCCTGATGTGCTCGTATACGTCGTTCATCCTGTTGCGTAGCTCGGTTGCGTAATCCGTTATATTGCGTGGAGATTCTGGTGGAATACCGGTGATAAGGTCTGCAGGTAAACGGAGCTCTCTACCGAAATTGGCAAAAGCTGGTGTTACTCCTTTAGTTTCGTGGACCGCACTGCGATATGACAGGAGAAATGGTTGGATGTGCTTGTCTCAATCTCTTTGTTTGCTCTCCACGACCTTCGCCAGGTACCTTTCCAGTGATTGGTTAAACCGTTCAACCATGCCATCTGATTGCGGATGATAAGCCGTGGTCCTGGTTTTATGTGCACCCATTACGCGACAAGTCTCCTTGAACACCTCGGATTCGAAGTTCCGGCCTTGATCGCTGTGGATTTCCAAGGGTACCCCGAATCGACAAAAGACTTCATGCACCAGCTTGTCGGCCACTGTGGTAGCTTCTTGATTTGGGATTGCAAACACTTCAGGCCACTTCGTGAAGTAATCCATCACAACCAAGAAGTATTTGTTTCCATCCTGGCTCTCGGGAAACGGCCCAGCGACATCCAAGGCTATGCGCTCCCATGGGGCTCCCACATTGTACACCTTTAATGCACCTCTGCTTCGAGTATGTGGCCCCTTGACAGCCGCACAACTTGTGCATTTGCGGCACCAATCCTCGACGTCATCCCGACAGTGGAGCCAATAAAACCGCTCCCGGATCTTAGTAAGGGTCTTCTTAACTCCCATGTGACCTCCCGAAGCACCATTGTGATAGAGCTGCAAGACTTCCGGCACCTTAGTTTTAGGCACTACCATTTGCAAATGGCACTGGTTACCGCGAGCGTTTTCCCATTTGCGGCACAGAACTCCATCCTGGACGACCAAGCTTTCCCACTGTGCCCAATAACTCTTGGTGATAGGGCTCATTGCTGCGATATCACTCCATTTGGGCCTAGGAGCGCCTGATTTCTTCCATTCAAGAATCGGCTGTACATCCTTGTCATCTTGCTGAGCACTCTGCAAAGCTTCTCTCCATTCGTCGGCTAGATCCGTCTTTAACATCCTCACTAGCGCTGCCTGCTTTGCTTCCTGTCGGCTACAGTGCTTGCACTGGTCGGGACACGGCCTACGCGATAGGGCATCTGCGTTACCATGGGACTTGCCGCTGCGATGTTGTATTACAAAATCAAACTCTTGCAGTAGTTCAATCCATCTGGCTGCTTATCCTTCTGGGTCCTTAAATTGAAGTAGCCATTTTAGCGCAGCGTGGTCGGTTCGTAGGTGGAATTTACGCCCCAACAAATATTTGTTGAAATGCTGCAATGTCTTTACTACAGCCAAGAGTTCCCGCCGGGTGACGCAGTAGTTTCTTTCGGGTTTGGATAAGGCCTTGCTGAAGATTGCTATAACAACTTCTTGGTCACCCTTTCTCTGTGACAGCACGCCGCCAATTCCGGTGTTACTGGCATCTGTGTCAACTATGAATTCATGCTCATTGTCAGGGTAGCCTAGAATAGGTGCAGTACACAGATGTTCCTTGAGCTTCTGGAATGCAACGTCACAGCTCTCATTCCAACAGAACTGTACTCTGTCTTCGGTGAGCTTATGAAGAGGTCGAGCAATGTCAGCAAAGTTCTTCACAAACCGTCGATAGTAGGAGCATAATCCGAGGAATGCTCTGACCTGCGTTTTGTTCTCTGGAACTGGCCACTCCTTCACGGCAATGATCTTATCCGGGTCAGTTTGAATACCGTTCTCCGAGACCACATGTCCTAGAAAGTTCACTTGCCGTCTGAATAACGCGCATTTCTTCGGACTCAGCTTCAAATTAGCACCTCGTATTTTTGACAGCACTTGCTCCAAGTTTCGAAGGTGATCCTGGAAGGTGCGCCCCACGATGATGATGTCATCCAGGTAGACCAAGCAGGCGTCTCCAATCAGTCCCATAAGCACTCGCTCCATCAGTCTCTCAAAAGTAGCCGGAGCGTTGCACAATCCAAAGGGCATGACGTTAAATTGCCACAGTCCTTTGCCTGTGGAGAATGCCGTCTTCTTTTTGTCTCGAGGATCTATTTCCACCTGCCAGTAGCCACTTTTTAGGTCTAAGGTAGAAAACCACTTCATCCCCGTCAGCGTATCCAGTGTGTCATCGATCCTTGGCAGCGGGTAGCTGTCCTTCTTCGTGATGTCATTCAATCGGCGGTAGTCTACACAGAAGCGCATGCTGCCATCCTTCTTCTTAACTAGGACAACCGGAGAGCACCACGGGCTGGACGAAGGCTCGATTACGCCTTCGTTCACCATACCGTCGATCATAGCTTCCACTTCACGTTCCCGTGCTACTGGCACACGTCTTGGTCGCTGGCGAATCGGTGCTTCACTTCCCGTGTTTATTTTGTGCTGGACTAGTGCTGTCTTCCCTATGTCGGCATCACTGGTCGAGAAAATATCCGCGAACCGGTTCAACATCTTCTGAGCCTCGGTCTTCTCTTCCTCCGACAGGGTACTTTCGCAGTCCTCTAAAAGAGTAGACACGTCGAATCGTGCACCCTGAACCTTGGCGCTGGTAGGTTGCTCCTGACATCTACGCATCCAAGCCGCTCCTTCATAGGTGCCCAATTCCGTCCCTTTTTTGAGCAACACTTCCTTGTCACTTGCATTTAGTGCGCGTACTGGTACCCCTAACCAAGGTTCGTGCAATCTTCCATGAGGCATCTTCCTCTAGGCCTTCGATAAGTACGCAGCGGTTACCTCGACCAGAACTCCCGGGTAAACAAACCGATACAACCGTTTCCGACCGCGGTTGAAGCGTGACATTCTTCAGGCAGTACACTTTTCCTGAAGTTGCGCCTTCCATGAAGACTTCTTCCGAGCCACATTTCAACACTCCTTGGTTAACATCGATCTCGCAGCGATACTCCCGCATGAAGTCTAGGCCCAGGATGCAGTCGTCCACTATATCGGCCACGATGACTTTGTGACGGTAAACTTTGTTGCCTAGCTTCAGATCCACCTTCATTTCACCTCGGACGGTTATGTGCTGACCGGTAGCTGTTTTCAGATTCACACATTCATTATTCCTGAAGCAGCCCCGAAGAACCCGTCTTGCCGTCACCCGTGTCTAATGTCAGCTTGCATGGTGTTCTGTTAATTTCGCCTTCGATGATCAGGCTGTTCCCGTCACATGATTGCGAGATCGAGATACTTGGGGCTCTTCCATTACCAGCCAGCACCCGCCCCGCAGTCCTGGCTTCTACTCGTTTCCCTGCTCTCGCTGCCTGGCAGGCACATCAGGCGACCCCTTTGGTGGAGACAGGGTGTCACCAGGCTGCCTACGCTTTGGGCAGCTCAAGCGGATATGGCCTCTTTCTCCGCAGTTGTAGCACCGAGGTGACGACACAACTTCCCTGATGCGGTGACCTCGATCGTCGCGTCGCACTGCTTCCACCTCCAGAGCGTGGGCTAAAGCGTCCTTGAGGTCCTTGAAGTGCCCAAGCCTCACTGCTGCTCTTACCTCCAGGTCCCGGATCCCATCCGTAAACGCCTGTACGAGGTTCCCGTCAATAAGCGCAGGCGACGACTGGTATGCCTTCCTGACCAGCTTTTCCGCCTCTAGAGCCCACTGCTGCAGAGTTTCTCCGGTGCGTTGTGTCCTGTCCTTCAGCTGAGCACGATAAACGTGTTCAAGGTGCGCGTCACCGTATCTCGCCTCCAGCGCCTCCAGGAGCTTTTCGTAGGTGACGTCTTGCCCGAGTGCCTCCAACACTGTCAAGGCCCGGTCGCGAAGGCCCAAGGTTAGGGCGGTTAAGGCCTGTTCTCTGGTCCACCCATTCGATCGCATCACAGCCTCGAACTGGATCTTGTATGCAGACCATGATGACGAGCCATCAAATGGTGGAACCTTAAATCCACGAGGTGAGGGCGCTACAGCCGCTGGTGTTACTTCGAGCCCACGCAATTTCTTCTCCACTTCAGCAACACAGGTCTCGTGGTGGTCATGTACACGCTTCTCTATAGAGGCGACGCAAGTCTCAAGCTTGTCGTGCACGAGCATCTCTACGTCGCTGATACGGGCCTCGTGCTGCTGAAGTTCCTCCTTGACCGCCTTCAGGTCCTTCCCTACAGCTGCGCTGAGGTCCTTCATAAGCACCACGTGCTCTTCTAAGCGGCGCGCGTGCTCCTCCTTGTCGCGCTGAAGCTGTTCCTCCAGGCGGCGCGCGTGTTCCTCTTGACGGCGAGCCTGCTCCTCCTGACGGCGAGCCTGCTCCTCCTTGTCGCGCTGAAGCTGTTCCTCCAGGCGGCGCGCGTGCTCCTCTTGACGGCGAGCCTGCTCTTCCTTGTCGCGCTGAAGCTGTTCCTCCAGGCGGCGTGCGTGCTCCTCTTGACGGCGAGCCTGCTCCTCTTGACGACGAGCCTGCTCCTGTTGACGGCGGTCCTGCTCCTCTTGACGGCGGGCCTGCTCCTCCTTGTCGCGCTGTCGCTGTTCTTCCATGCGGCGCGCGTGCTCCTCTTGACGGCGGGCCTGCTCCTCCTTGTCGCGCTGTAGCTGTTCTTCCATGCGGCGCGCGTGCTCCTCTTGACGGCGGGCCTGCTCCTGCATGAACGCCATCAGTGCCGCGATATCGGGCACCGCCATGGAGTGTGCGCTTGCAGGCTCCACTGCAGCCGCGGAGTCGCCTGATCCACCAGACGATGGAGAAGGAACGACTCCGAAGCGACTCTGGTCCAGATCTTGCTGGCGCTGGTTCCTGGTACGCACTCCGTCAGTTTCTTCCTTCGGCATAACCGGCATAATTTATCCCTTTCTTCTGACACCAATTTGTTACGAGCTGGGGTTCGTGATAAATTATATGCACTATGCCAGAAAAACTGCACTTTATTCACTAACACAATAACACTAGATACACACACTTAATTTCTCAACACTAATAAAACACACTATTCACACCACTAGAACAACACTAAACACTTCCGACTTATTTCCTTCGCTTGATGTTGATCGCTTTCCGTATTCAATTGAACTGTGTCCGGTCCGTTCGCTCCCGCTCTATTTATACTGGCCGGATAACATCACTAGGCTTTTCGAGACGACTCACGATATTTCTGGAAACGTGTAAGGTGTTTCTAGAATTGCGTAAATGTTCTATTTACACCTACGCCATCTATTAGAGGATAGATGAAACAGCCTTAAACAACCGATACATCTAATCTCATGTAGTTCTCCCATTCACTGATAGATGGCGTTATTTTCAATTCGTAACAATATATTGGCCATGCTAAGATTATACCTAGCGACTCTAGCGGCGAATTTGGAAGTTGTCCGGGTACGACACTTTTGACAGCTCAATACAATTACCACTATAACCTCAAAGTTGTATTAAAAGCTGTCAAAAGTGTCGTACCCAGACAACTTCCAAATTCGCCGCTAGAGGCGCGCGGATAATCTTTGCATCGCCAATATTGTAGATAGTAAAATATTTATTTTGTCATTAGGTAATTAATACCGGTGGCACGAGACGCCCAATTAATAGGTACTGAACGGTGTTTAATAAAAATACTTCTTTTGCCCGACTTGGAAACAGATTCAAGAATCTCTAGCGTAATACAACTTTCTTCAGTAGTAGGTATCATCATTCTCTTAGCGTTATCCCAGTTTCAGTCTGGGGTCCGCTTCCTAGTCTAACCGGATTTGGCTGAATATTAGCTTTTCCACAGAGCGACTGCCTGTCTGACCTCTGCAACCCGAAGGGGTAGCGATATTACATGGTTTAGACTAGTGTCAGTTTATTTAGAAGGTACTGACGCCCTGTAACGACTGTCGAAGATCTTCATGACAACCGGGACCGACGGCTTAACGTGCTCTCCGAGGCACGGGACAAGCGATAATTAACAATTCAATACGCACATAACTCTGAAAAGTCATTGGTGCGCGCCGTGGATTCGAACCCTCTGCATGGCAGTCTGTTGGTATCTCCACTAGGCTATCGCTGCCTGCTTCAGTAGTAGGTATGCATAAGGAATTGTGCTAAAATTCACCATAGCCAATGGAAAGAAAGTGTATCTTTATCTCACCACTAAATATTCATAGTCACCACGAAAGTCGGATTATACAAATCGACTTGTATTCAATTTGTTCATTCATGGTTCCTGTCTCCAGACCGTGACGGCTCAAATAAGTACTAGGTACCTACTCCAAAAGGAGTACAGTGAAAGCCTCCATACTCTGTTACACACGCATCGTTATAAAAATTAACGCCACGGAAAGTGTTTATTTATTGAATATTGGGTGTTGAAAGTATTCTTGCGTGGGATTTTATTGAAATAAATGTGGTGGATAAATCAATAGGTACCTACTAAGCGTAATGGAGTAGGTATGAAGTTTGCGTAAAACGATTTAAATGACGAAATAAACAAGGATTTTGTTAATGATTTAACGTTTTATTGATGTCTACGAATCGCCCCGTGGATATAGTGAACATCATGTCGAAGCCCAAGCGCGTTTGGGAGTTCGATGCCCTCGTTTCAAACACTGACTATGAGATTCTAACTTTTCTGCTTGTCTTGGATGAACATATTCGTAAGAAGACTTTTATTTCGCTAACATATCCCACATCTCAGCTCCTCGCTAAAATTTAGAATATCATTTAGAAGCCGGCTGGGGAAGAGCTTCCACATAAATGTATAATTCAAACAACCTTTCATTCTAACAACCTTTTGTTGTCTAAATATACCTACTGAAGAACATACGAACCTAAATATTCTTCGCGCTGTTACTTGAACTTATGTAGACTAATAGTGTTTTATCAATAGTAATTTACAATCAACTATTTTGTTTGATAATATTGGATAATTGTGCAGTGCTCCTATAACTATAGGCTGACCCAACAAGCACTAAAATTTTGATTTTAAACAATATAGAATTTAGAGGCACGTGATAAAAAATTATAAAAGTAATATTGCATAATTAAATCATAAACTGCAGTACCTGTCTTAGGAACAGATATTATTGTAACCTCAATAAACATGAGCTTGATATTTATTTTAAGAGCAATGCGGTCTGCGGACGAGAGATCTTATTTCATTGTCGCCTACATTATCATCCCTCGCGCCTCATCATTGATCGGTAAAACATTTGCAATAATTCGGTCTAGATTTACACCTAAGTATAACATTTCTGTGAGAATAAAGCTGATTGTAAGCATCGTTTATCGTAGTTTTAAGTCACTTCATAAATGTAGTCTAAAACATTAAGTGCATGGAGTGCAATAAAGTGTTTCTACTGACGATTTCTTCTGTTAATGTATAATTTTGTTGTGTTTTTAAGGGATCACTTATTCTAAGTACTTATGTCACTGTTCCTGAAACCTCTGTACCAATTCAATGTAAAGACTAGATGACGCCCGCAGCTACGCCCGCACATTTTTTAAATTTAATCATTCCCGTGGGAATTTCGAGAAATCCCGTCTTAGTGCACCCAAGGAACATACATGGCAAATTTCAGCTTCCTACGCATAGGTAATAGTTTTGGCTGTAGCTTGTCTGTCAGTCAGTCAGTAACGCCAGGATTTTATAGAAATACAGATAAAGCTTTAGTAAACATTAACCACAAAGAACTGACAGACTTGTTCGGGGCAACTCTAGGATGATAACTCTATCATACTAGAGTTGCCCCGGTTGTGATCGAAGAAACGTCTTGGAGCCCGAGGTCCGCTTGAACAAACTAAAATAATAATAAATAATAACTCCAGTTTCGGTCTTGCACGTATTCTGAATTAAATATTATTGTACAACGAGCCGTAGATTTAATTAAATATGCGCAAAAACTGCTGCCGCCAAAATTAACTGGACTGACTTAAGTACCTAATTTGACTGTAATTGTTCTCAAATACTGTTAAATTGTAACTGTTTCTTTTAATGTTTAGAGAAATTCATGTTTTTATGTTTATGTCCGCATGCCTTATGGCTCATGATGTTGCTTAAAATTCTTATTACAATTAGCTACATACTAAGGTGCTACGTTATGAAAAATCTTATTTATGACTAGAGGACGCCAGCAGCTACGCCTGCATTTTTTTTTAATTTACCCATTTTGGCCGATCCCGTGGGAATTTCGGGAAATCCCTTCTTAGTGCACCCCTACGGTCCCCAAGGAACATACATGCCAAATTTCAGCTTCCTGCGCCCAATAGTTTCGGCTGTAGCGTGTCTGTCAGTCAGTCAGTAACGCAAGGATTTTATATAGTAAGACTAGAGCCAATACTTTCATACCCACATATGTAGGTACATCATACATACCTACCTACTGTCATAGGTTCTCGTATCTACATGTGAAAATAAAATGTTGATTATAATCGCAAAACAACATTTAACGTTTGGTCCAGCCATTGGGAGCTTTACACGGAATTTATTCTTTTTCTAGTGAATTTATTTTCATCCTTTTAATAGGTATGAGAATTTAATTAATTAAGCTATCAAACTTATATTAACAGGCTTACTAGGTAATAGGTAAAGGTATTATGTTAGCAAGAAACACATGTCATGATAAACGATTTCAAAAGCTGCACATCTTACACAGACCAGGTACCTAACTCCGCGAACTTTGAAACATCGACCATTGATCGACTAGTTGGGTCAGCGACAACGGACTACGACCTCCTCAAATAAATTGGATTAGCAGATAATCTCCCAAGGTGCATAGACAGCACGTAGCAACGTTTTTCTAGAGCACGACATCTGAGTACGTTGCTAAGCTTGCTAAGTATGGCGGCCCGTTTCCCTTCGTACGCTGTACGTTGAGGATGTTAACTAGTATTTAATTATAATTACGATCAAGGTTATAGCTAAGTTGTATAAAGTAGGGTAGTGGTCCTCTGTGTGCTGTCTATACAGCGCTTCTATTGAATACTCAATATGATATCTTATGGAGCCTTCGAATACGAGGAATATAGCTAGATCGATCACAAATTTTTGTGCTTTTTCTTAAATGAAGACGCTTCCTTGAATGCTTGCGCGTAAATAAGATTCGTATCTCTTGTTTGTAATATTCTGTATGCTTCAGGAGTAGGCATTTACTGTTAGAACCTTCGGGTTTTGAAAACTTACTACAAGGACGTTTTGGATTTGGATTGCAGCTACAATAATGATTATATCCTTTAAAAAGACAGTGAAAGTGTCAAAATAGTTGATGAGTTTGTTGTTTCAAAATAGATTACTCTATTACCCCATAAAAAATAATACAGAAGTAACAGCATTCATCCGTGGGGTGACGGATAAAGAAGACGGAATGTCACCACCCCATATCATCCCATGGGTGTCGTAAGAGCCGACAGAGGGAGCATATTATGCAGAGAACAGCACTGTAAGAGAAGGAAAACTTGAAACAAACCCTATACCATTACCAACCCGTTTGGCCAGCGTGGTATAGTAGGCCAATTCCTCCTTTCAGAGGAGAGGCCTAGTCCAGCAGTGGACTGTAAGGGGCTGAAGATGATGAACCGCATTGAGTCATGAAAGAGATAGTGATAACGACTGTTAGGTAGCTATTCAAAAGATTTTACAAAATCACTGACTGGACAACATGATAACTTGTATAAATATTTGTGTTGCCACAATGATCATTAAATACCTACAGACAATAAAATGAAAATTGAGTATAGTCGTTATAAGCCCTTGTCGAATTTCTAATGTTATTGTGAATTCAATAAAATTTTACGTTCGTTTTGAAATTTGATTCTTTATGGTTTTTAAGTAATTTTACTAGTATTAGTTTCTGGCAATTGTCTACGATACCAAATGAACTGTGTGGTTATTGTGTCACGGTTTCTTCATTTATTGCTTTTGCCATGGACTTTATTCTCTGAGTTTATAATTTTTATAGTTCAGGACCATTCTATTTCAATAAATCTATTAGATTACAAATAAAAATCGAGTAATAACTAAGATGCTGAGAGTTATCGAAACAATGACTTAAGGGTGATGTCTCTTTTGTATATCTTTGCTGAAATATTGTATATAATTTTAATAATTGCTAAGCATGGAAAATTGTAGAACAAAAATTATTGATGACGAACATTTGGCAAGGACATGAAATTGATACGTTTATTATTGTGGGTACCTGGTTGGTATGACGATAGGTATGGTTTGTAATTAACGATTGTGTGCTAGGCAAAAAAGTTCGAACCTTTCAACTTTCAAGTTTGGCGATGTGGTATAAAATTATAAAGTATCACATTATTATTATTAATAATAATATTCTACCACATACACACATCACCATCTAGTCCCAAATTAAGCAGAGCTTGTACTATGGGTACTATACTAAGTATAATATATAAACATACTTCTATACTTTTTTTTTGTAAATACATACATATTATACATAGAAACACTCAGACCAAGACAAACATCCATGTTCATGCACACAAATGTTTAACTTGAGCGGGAATCGAATCCACGACCTTCAGCGTAGCAGTCGCTTACACTGCCGCTGCGCCAACCGGTCGTCTCGTCGGTGACACATGTTATAAATGACAATGTTGTATGCCTACAATTGAAAGTCTATTTATCTTACGTCTCAACATGTTATTTAGTTTTCTTCCAGGAAATTCTCATTAGCTTCCCGGACGCTGGCACACCACACATACCATTAGCGACGCTATCTATCAAAAAGGACACTCAAAATAAATTAAGGAAGCGCACCTTAGACAATTAATATGACAGGTCATTTGTTAGTATTCTCTGTACGATAAATAGTAGATATCGACTGGCGTAAAACTTTGGATGTAGGTGCCAAAAACCAACTTGTATTCCGCAATTGATAAATTAGATAACGTTGGATTTATCATATTTGTACATAACCTTCTAAATGTACCTAAAAAGTACCTACGAAGACATGGAAAGAAGGAGAGCATCCAAGGCTATTTATGAGAAAAAAGAACAATGTTAGTGCCTAATCCGTATAAGCAAAGAGCTCAGATATTTACATAGAGGCGCATTTCCTATGGGCGCTCTGTAGACAAATTTTCTGTGACCCAAATTGCCGCTTGGCGGCGTGGCAGTCGCGCTGTGACAGCTGTCTCTACGAAAGCAAGGGAGACAAACGTTCCTCCTGTGTATCTTAACTACGAGAGCAATATAGACGGAGAACGATGCCAGCGCCGCCAACGGAGCCAACTACGCACTAAACTGGAGACAGTCTCCACTTGGAATCGGCACACGAAATCCTTAAGAACTGCGCTTCTATGTAAATCTGTATTCATTGGTAAAAGTTAACGGCTAACTTGTTCGTTCAAGCTGTAGACTGTAGCTTCCACCAATCATTTTCATCTGACAAGACTGTTATTTTCGTTCCAAGAACGATTTTACTTCCTCAAAGGTATTTGGGCCTGCCTCGCATGCTTGCCTAAAATTAAGCTATCGTGTTTAACTGCGATTACACATAGTTACAATTATTACGTGCCCAGCTGTCATCAACACGTTTTTTTTCTGATGTATTAGAAAACCTTTGACGTGTTTCCTTTGCTTTTGTCATCTGGGTTACAGATTATTCGATTTTCTTTAGACATTTTAACAGATTCTGTCTTTGAATAAACAAAGCTGGTGTTTGTACTTTAACAACGCACCGAACTATAAAGATGGTTGAGATAAAGATGTTTTGGTGTTTGGTATTGTCTTCCGTCACAGTAAGTTACTTTTTGGGATCTTTTTTTTTATTAAAAAAGAAAAGCGCCCTTAACGGAGAGTAGCGATCGATAGAGTCCGCTAGGGGGCGCACTTAGAAATTGTTTGAAATTGTTCCCGTCATCGATCATGATCGTCCACCGTGACGATCGACTGCAAACTCGTACTAGATCCTCTGGACTACAAATTTCTAATTAAAACAACGTAATGCCAACATCTACAGTGGAAACACAGTAAGCAGATCCGGAGAAAATAAAAAGCAGGTGAACAGCTTTTTTATATAATACGAAAGCATCTGGGCATCTCGACCGCTTGTTAATTATAGGGCAGCTCCTTCCTTAGTAAGATTGCTCACATTTTTTGCTCTAGTCTCCGTTAAACACGATGTAATTCGTTGTATGTACCTAGTTAGAGACGTCAGTCATGCAAACACTATTTGGATTTGAATGATGTGCGTGAATATATTTGCATTTTAAATTATCTTGGATGACAGAGAGAAATGTTAAACAGTATTATAATAGTAGCTTACTTCCACGAGATATTACTGCCGTATTATCTTTTCTTTTTGACAGCATAGAATACAAGTGTCACCACCCCCTATCTTCCCGTGGGTGTCGTAAGAGGCGACTAAGGGATAACACCGATGCAAATACCATCTTTGCGTAGAGACGGAAAACTCGACATCAAACCCTATACGACTGCCTCGTTGGTCTCGCGGCATAAATGTGCGCGTGGGATCGGGAGGTCCCGGGTTCGATTCCTGGGTCGGGCAGTGTTATTGGGTTTTTCTGTCACGAAATTCTCAGTAGCAGCACGGAGTCTGGAAATGTGCCCAGTACGGCAATAGGCTCGCCCCTTATTACGTGGGACTAAAGTATATCTGGCGAAAAGTGGGTGTAGAAATACACCTCTGCCTACCCCTTCGGGGATAAAAGGCGTGACGATATGTATGTATGTATGTATGTTATCTTCCAAATACCGGTTTGCGTATGTAGCACCCTTGTTCAGTTAATTTAGCTTATATTAGAATGTAGAAGATTAAAAGTAACATTAGTGGGTGTATTGTCATCATCATCCTCCTAGCGTTATCCCAGTTTCAATCTGGGGTCGCTTACTAGTATAACCGGATTTGGCTGAAAATTACCATTTCCACGGAGCGACTGCCTGTCTGACCTCCGCAACCCGAAGGGATAACAATATTCTATGGTTTAGACTAGTGTCAGTTTATTTAGAAGGTACTGACGCCCTATCACGACTGTCGAGATCTTCATGATAGCCGGGACCGACGGCTTAACGTGCTATCCGAGGCACGGGGCAAGCGATAATTAACAATACAATACGCATATAACTACAAAAAGATATTGGTGCGCGCCGTGGATTCGAACCCGATACTCTCTGCATGGCAGTCCGTTGGTACATCCACTAGGCTATCGCTGCTTTCCCTGCCTTTAGTGGGTGTATTGTAATGCTTATAAATATTATTGCCTTTAGTGGGTGTATTGTAATGCTTATAAATATTATTGCCTTTAGTGGGTGTATTGTAATGCTTATAAATATTATTGCCTTTAGTGGGTGTGTTGTAATGCTTATAAATATTATAGCTATAAATCACGGACAAACTATGTTGTATTGTGTATGTATTTTTTTTATATCCTACCTATATGTATATCTATCTTTTAAATAATCTCATTGTTACCGAAGTTGGTCAAAACGGGTATATGGGTACCAAAAAAATGTTAACCACAGATATAATAAACAAGTCAACTCTTCTTAATATTTCTATGATGTTCGCCTTATCAGCTAGTAATTAATAAAAACAACGCGAAATACATATACAAGCCACAATAACATGCTAATGCAAAAGCACTGTCAATACAAACAAGTTTGAATTCCATAATGAAACTAACCATACATCTACCTACAAGAAACAAAATGGCTATGCGAGGCGTAAAATATGACTAGGAAAAGTAATAATTCAGGGAAATGTAAGCTGAATATTTGCAGTTATTTTGTAAACAATGGATAGTATTTTAGGTTCAGCGCATAATATAATGATAGTAATGAGCAATTCTGTTGTATAACCTAACAGGTAGCACATCTTATTATGAATGAGTAATTTGGGCGCAAATAAAGAACCTATTCTTTGACGAAATTTCTCGTAGGTTGTATGAAAATGTTTGGCTACTGTCTGCTTTCTTATTTAAAATGTTGCTATTTTGACGAATGCCTTTCCAAATGAAAGACATTCGTCAAATAACGCTCATCGCTCAGATAAATGTGCAGTCTTGCATGTAAAGAAGGGCAGGGTTGTGGAATCTGATGGTATAGAATTTTCAGATTTCACACAACTTAGATCTCTCTCTGCAAACGAAACCTACAAATATCTAGGTATGTCGCAGGCACTCGGTATTGCTAAGACTGGCATGAAACAGGCGTTGCAGGAGCGCTTCTTTGGCAGTCTGAGAAAAATATTAAATAGTTGTTTATCAGGCGGCAACAGGGTGCGCGCCTGTAACGGTTGGGCCATGCCAGTCTTAATGTACTCCTTAGTCCTTCGGCATACTTAGGTGGACTCAAACAGAACTTGATGCCTTGGATAGAAAAGTCCGTTGTCTGCTGACTACATACCGGATGCATCACCCGCGGTCGTCAGTAATGAGATTGTACATCCCGCGGAAGTACGGGGGTCGCGGCTTCTTAAGTGCCAAGACCCTCCATAACCGCGAGGTGTGCAATCTCAGGGAATATTTTCTCAGCACTGACGCGGGTGTCCACCGTGATGTGGTCACTGTGGACAACGGGCTTACCCGGCTGGGTCTGGCTAAGGAGAACTGGCGCAAACCTGCCGTACTTGGTGTTGAGGAGCGCAAGGCATTCCCCATGACGAGAATCTCGTGAAAGCCGAGAAAGATAAACAAATAAAATATCTGGACTTGGCTCACGAGATTGTCGACATGTGGGATGTGGGCTCGGCGATCATTGTACCGATACTCGTGTCAGTTAATGGTCTCATTGCCAAGAGCCTCGATCACCACCTCAAGAGTCTCGCGTTAGACGGCTGGATTAAGTCCTCTATACAGAAGGCAGTATTGCTGGCCAAGGCTCGTATCGTCAGGAGGTTCCTCTCTCTGGAGCCCTAACCACCGGTAACTTGGTCCCTGCACCCGATACCGGTGAGCCTCGTAATTTTATTTTATATTTTTATATTTGTTTTTTTTTCTAAATAACATAGAAATGTAAAATATGATTATGAGAGAAAGTTAAAATAAAGAGAATAATAATAATAATATTTTACCACATATACACATCACCATCTATTCCCAAGCTAAGCAGAGCTTTCGTTATGGGTACTAGATAATGGATAAACATACATATATACTTCTTTTTTGTAAATACATACAATATATTATACATAGAAACACCCAGACCAAGACAAACATCCATGTTCATGCACACAAATGTTTGACTTGAGCGGGAATCGAACCTGCAACCTTCGGCGTAGCAGTCGCTTACACTCCCGCTGCACCAATCGGTCGTCAAAGAATCCTACGCAAGTTTATAAATTTCATAGGAAATTTATAAATTTACTTGTTATTTTCCGGTGACATAATTATACCCACGTATCTTTGTTTCGTGTAAGTATCAGATCTTTCGGATACGCGCGCAAGCGCCATGGTCACGGATGTACTGAAGTATTCCGGGTGGATCAATGTTACGAACAAGTAAATCGATCTATCCTCTTGCTTTCTCTTTTATAACAAAAGGACACCACTACCACTGTATCTTCCATATTACGAAACATCTATTTTCTTCGACAGTTTTAATCCAAGTCTGATGTGTTCACAACCCATAGCCATATGATGTAATAATAATATGATGTGAATTACCGATGCAGGCAATCACCTCGCGTTAGTAATTATAAATCGTGATGTTTTACTTAATATTCCTATTAGTTTGTATCTACGAGGTGCAGGTGAGGTTCACGAGGCGTGACGGCGCGTCCGAGCGTGCCGCCCCCTGGAACCAAACCCGTCACCACCGCATCCGGTTTTCGTCGAGCCGATAGCTTTTGCGATATCAAATTAAAATACTTTTTAGGTATTCGGAACTCCCGCTGGGCTCAGTGACTCAAAAAATTTTAGTAGGTCGATAGTTTCACTTTTGAGTAAAATGACGAAAAATTAATCAAGACACGAATCACTAACTACGCACTACTATCGAATTAGCGGTTTGTTTGAAGGAGCTTTTAGTTCCTCCGTAAGTGACATAAACGAAATATAGTAAATGTAAGTAATTGGCATCCATCGACAAGATTTCTTAAGAACAAGTCAACTAATAAGTAGGTATACAAACTTGCAAGCCAAGGTCTTGCAAGTGAGGTTTTAAAACAATACACCACTTTCCTAATTTTTCGTTTTTCTAACGCGAGATAAATGCGACAAAAACGAGAATGTCCTCGACTATATTTTCTTCCTTTTAATTTTCGTAAAACAAGACTGACTTACGAATCATAAGTCCGATTGCTGCTAAACGTCCAATAAGACAAAGCAATCCGAGGATAGCTTCGTCTCTTAGAGTTTGGAGAATCACACATTTGGGCCCATCCTATTCTTTCTTCTTTCTATTATTCTCTTTCCATTTCTCAGTGTTCCTCGCCTGCTTTTTTTAAAAATAAGTATATGAAGGCGGAGAAAATGGAGAGCTGTCACTTACCCTTGTCTTTTCTCTTTTCTATTTCCCAGTCTCATTCTTTCTTGACTTCATGCATAGGAAATGAAAAGAGGATGGAAAACAAGTGTGCATTTATCATCTTATTCACAGAACAATGCGTAACAGAAACGGTTTAAATACAATCGTCATCGAATACAAAATACGTAAGTTAATCACCGGTAATTATGCAGGTTTCGTGTATCAGTTCCTTTTATACTAAATCCCATACTTTCGATTTCAGTATCATTATGCAATGTTAAAACGATCAACTGTAATTTTAAGAACATCATCGTTTTATTTGACAGTTCACGTAGCTTTTTTATCGATACGGTCGTTGGCCGACAGTGTGATCTGTGTTTTCCTTTTTCAAACTTTTTATTTTCCACATCTTTTAGTACTTTAATATCTTTAATTTCGGCAACAAAGCCTTTATTAAAGTTTAATAATTCATATTGAATAGATAAATTCAAAATTGATATGAATTATGATCTGAAATTAGCTTTTCTAATTTTAAATGGAAAAGTTAATAGATAACTGTATTACCCTGCTAGCTGTTATAATTTGGATTTTGTCATATAAAATGCATGACAAGTGAAAATATAATCATAGGCAAGGCATGATTGATTCGTATATCGATTACCTATCGAAGACCCGTTAGATATAAACCACTATCTACGGGAAAACTTCCGATAGACAAGTAGATGAACGCTATCGAAGCAATCGTTGCCATCAGCAAGCCGTTTATCATGTCCAGGTGAGTTATAAAGGATATTTAAATTACTAGGGCAAGTTAACGGATCAGTGAATACCTATTGCATTTCAAGTACAACAGGGTAAGTAGCCTAAATTCTTATTATATCAATAGTAATTGAAAATATCATCATCATCAGCCTCTAACAGTCCACTGCTGGACTAGACCTCTCCTTTGAAAGGAGGAATTGGCCTACTATACCACGCTGGCCAAACGGGTTGGTATAGGGTTTGTATCAAGTTTTCCTTCTCTTACAGTGTTGTTCTCTGTATACCTAATATGTTCCCTCTGTCGCCTCTTACGACACCCATGGGATGATACGGGGTGGTGACATTTCGTATTCTTAATCCGTCACCACACGGAATGAAAATGAAATGAAATTGAAAATATACTTAGTAAAAAATAGTATAAAAGAAAAACAATACATGTACATTCCCGTTACTTTTACGTTAAGCTAGTTACTAGCATTTAATATTTACTTATTGCCGCATAGGTACAGATTATAATTTTGCGACTTTACTCATCTGGAGGTTAAAATAGGTACTGCCGCAATTTCATTAGTCATCGTGGAGATATAAGTATTTGACTTGTCCATTCACTCTGATTATTTACTACCTATTATGAGAAATACGTATAAGCGATAATTCATTGTTTTAAAAGCAGCAACTACCCTACTCGTTTGTTATGACGACAGTGCGTGTACATAATTTATAGGTTTCCTTTTCTAATATATGCGTAACAATTTTCTTTAATGACATGTTAAGATAATTTATTTAAAAGGCAGTTTCTGTCTTTTAAATAATAAGCGTCGTACTCAGTCACTTTCCTTGCTTGCTTAATCACGGTTGTAGATCTTTAGTGTCGTTTCACACATTTCCATCGCTGAGCGCTCGTGCAAACGCACGTATCTGCAAATAACATAATTTCTCGTGCGATACCGATCGACACATCTCAATCATCTCATACTTATTGTTTACATGTGTGGCGTATTCCCACGATTTCGAAATGAGCAAGAAACTGAACTTGACAATGCTATCGATTTTCCACAACAATCACAGGAACCTAATTATGTTTTTAGTTGCGCGGTGAAACTCTTTGATGATTCGCTAACCTTAGACCGTGGCTACAATAGCCGTTGACAATGAATGATGAACTCTTGTCACTGTTCTTGGTCACCATTTACCTAAGTAGTTATAACTGTCCGAGCTTCTCTCTTATAGCCAGCAGTTTATACTTATTTCAATTTGTTCGATCAATGCCTTGATGCTTAAATCAAAAGTAATAAATGCTTACTATAGCTCTACTCTTATGAAATGAGATCATTTTCTATTTTAACTCGATAAGTTAAGTTTCATCGAATTTACGGGACGATCGCACGCAAAATATAGGTTTCGCCTACGTATACTCTTATGCAAAACTTACTCCACATTTTCAAAGCCATTATAATACATATAACATTTTAAAAATAAACATTTGATGAGCGAAGTAAAGTAATTTAAAATATTAGTTTTTCGGCACTTATCGAAGGTTGGTAAAACTTCTAAGTGATTTTATCGAATAGTATTCACGGTTTGTCAAAAAGCGTTAAAAAAAAATCAGCTTAATTGTAAATACAAATTGTAAAATTAAACTCGTCCACTTACTCTCACGTAGCTATGTAATTTTATCAAAATCGGCGGCTCCATCTTATAAAATTATATGAAACAGATACAGATAAGGTCAGTTTTGTGTAACCAGACATTAACCATGGGAATTCTTATGACAACAATCGTTTTACCGAGCAATAAATTGTGTTTGCATAATTAATTCTCAGAAATGAAAGTGTTTTGTGCTTAACTTTGGACATATTTTCACATTAGAGCAATTCGTGTGAGTCATGATTTTGACTCGTAGTTTGTTAGTTTGCGTTAATTATACTGTAATGTATATTAAGATTAAGTTATTCGGTTACTTTTAGTGTGTTGTTTTTAAAGTGTGTCAGGTTTCAGTAAGTTTGACTGACTGACCTGTTTGACCATTCTTTTATTCTAGTAGAGTAGACAGATTTTCATATAATATTAGCGAATGTTAAATCGTTACGACGCAAGAACTTCGTGTGCAGCAGTGGATTAGTTTATAAACAGGGCGTAGGTTATAATTAAAAAATCGCATGTGCCCCATTAGCTAGAGGCCACATAGAGACTGCCAATAGCAGTTTGATGGTAAACAGTTTACAATGCGATAATTCGATTAGGTAAACTTAACTGTAGTAAAATTCGTTTCAGCTGACATTCAAAAGTACACTAACTGTAGCTAACGGAGTCTTACACAAAATGGTGCCTTTGTTAATAATAATGCCGAGTTTAAGTCATTAATTACATAGTAATTTGGTCTTCCATTCTATTATATGAAAATGGACACCGAGCGTCGTGATGAAAAAGGTTGGTGAATAAATTATTATATGGGAACTGGTACCAAAGTTTTAGCTTACTCCCAAATCACTTAATCACCCATCCAAAATACACGTCAACTTAAAATACGTTTGAACTTGTCTTATTGCAACGGATGATGTGCGTCTAAAGTAGCCATTGCGTATGTATCAGATGGTACTTTCTTGTCCGGGGCAATAGTTTGAAATGTAAAAGGCGATATCAGTTGACCCATAAATCGCGATTTGATCTGTCACGATCTACTTAACGCTGTAATTTGTTTATGCGGGCTCGGCGTACAAACAGAAAATGTTTCACGCAACGAGTGTCAAGTAGCGTGAATTTTAACTTACGATTCATCTCGGCCCTTTACTTAATTATAGTTCAACTTTTACTTGACAGTAGAAAATGTTATTAACTTATTAATCATCGAGTGGAAAACTCGATTCGAATTTGAGAAAACTGTGAAATGTGTAGCTATACTTATCGGTGTCGGGACATAGCTGATTAGGTTTGTTATAAATCTTATAGCTATTATAGGCATGTTCGTGTTAAAAGGTTGTATGTAATAGGCTTAACGACGAACCAGTGACATGGTATTAGTGTCATGCATGTAGGATAATAAGTCCGTGGTTACTAATTTAAGGTAATCCTATTCAACTATGTTCATGTAAGATTATTGTAATATTTTTTAACTATACGTGGAATAATAAAAAATATTAAGAATTTAAATTTATAAAAATATGAATGGATATTTACTAAATTCACAGTAATATATACTTTTTACATAAGTACATCTCATATTCATTTAAAAAGTTTCACTTTAAAAATTACAATAACATCCGCTACACTCAAAAAAATAAACATTAAAATGACAACAGTCCTAATAACTTCCGAATCGAAATTAAAAAAAGAATATACGTAAACTCACCAGTAAAAAGGTCCTTGGCTGTTACGCGATACTAAAAAAAGTTAAATCGCTTTCGTATTTTGAATGAGTTGTAACAGTATTTATTGGTCCGGTAATTCACTGCACTTCCTGTGTCGATGGTGCGAGGTGCGATGGCGCGAGAGGCAGGTGTATGGTGCCGAGCGCTCAAACAGACTGTCTCACAATACTACGGCCGACTGCCGGCGAACAACCGATGCTTTTGCTTTTCCACATCCCCATGGCTGGTGTTGCGTTTGCTGTTGTTGTATTAGCTTGGGGGATTGATTTAAAAGGGTGTGAAAATTTTCATTTTTGAGTGAAATTACATTACTTATAGAACATTGTATTTTTGTGGGTAAAGAAGTGAAAGAGGATTTAGAACGTAGAGCAATTTTTACTTGAAAATAACTTTTAACTTTTTAAGTTGCTGTGACTAAATAAATAAGTAGTTTAAGTACTTTAATAATATTATTTCTAATAGTGTTAGGTATATTTTGAGAGTTAGCTTGTCTAATTATTGTAGTGGTTTAGTAACGAATGTTATTATAACAAGTCTTTGCTTTGCTGATTGCTGTAGAAATGTACACTAAGAATCAGTAGGCATAAATTTAGAGGCACTAACTTGAATTAAACTTATCGACGTACTTGATAGTGTCCATTTATTTGTCTGCCTGTCTTTGCAAAAATATTTTTTATTTAGAGTAGGTATATATTTAATTAAGTATTAAGTATTTATTGTTGTCAATACTTCCCCGGTAGAGTCTATTTGCATTGAAATAAGCAAGTTCTCAAAAAATTGCCTTCTAAACGCTACATATACAAACTAAGTAAGCAAATTTAGAACAAGAACTTTGCTTCTATTATAACTTTGAGAAATATCAATTCTTATGATGCGATACATATGTGGTTCCGTGTGGTGACGGATTAAAAATACGGAATGTCACCACCCCATATCATCCCATGGGTGTCGTAAGAGCCGACAGAGGGAGCATATTATGCAGAGAACAGCACTGTAAGAGAAGGAAAACTTGATACAAACCCTATACCAACCCGTTTGGCCAGCGTGGTATAGTAGGCCAATTCCTCCTTTTAAAGGAGCGGCCTAGTCCAGCACTGGACTGTTGAAGGCTGATGATGATGACATAATTATGTAGGTACTTATATCTCTGGATAAAATGAATTGGAACTCGAGTCAGCATCGTGTTGTACATCAAATTATTGAAATGTTTTATTACATTTACGAAAAATTCTAAGCTATATTACTAGTTAAATACACTGTTTTACTTACTTGCAATTTACATTTTCACATACTCTTCTAGCTCACATTAAATTGAAACAGCAAAATCTGGTCTAAGATTTTGTTATTGTAACTTCTTCAACAAAATATTTATCGCCCGAAATATTTATCGAAATTGAAATATTTACCTTAGTTTTAGGCAGAAATATATTAAATCGAAGCGATGAATAGTGATATAATATTGTTCTGTAACTTCCGTTTTTTTTTCGCATTTTACATAATATTTGCTCCGTGTGACCCGAGTGTAACGTCGCACTTGTTACGTTATTTTTTCTTTTATTATTTTCTTCACGCTTTATTTAAATAACTTTTGCTTTTATTCACTGGCATTTTATACCGAAGACTATTTCAGTCCCGTTACAGATCTATATAGTGTCCACGACCTTTGTTTGTTAACAGCTAAAAGATTTAAATTTAACTCCATGTTCTATCAAATACAGACTGTTTAAAGGACCACCCTTGCAGTCTAGTTAGAATCATTGCCCGTTAAACGAGGAGAAAGGTTTAATCCAGCAAAAAGTTTCAATAGCATTTAATTTGATCGAAAATTGATTCCGGCGAATGTTTTTGTGGCAATAATTTTGAATTTGGAGTACGACAAAAGATGGCCCGATTTTGTTATGATAGTTTATCGTAATAGCATAGTTTTTTGGTATATCTGTGGGGCATCGAAGCGTGGAGGCTCGAGGCTCCCTAGTGGACTGTGGTCGGGATCGTTGACCGTGACGTTATAACCATATGCCACTGCCCATACTTACTACAACGTTGAAAAAGTTAACCGTAGTTCAACGGGATGTAAATGAGTGCTTTGCCTTCGAGTGCCATATGCCTGGAGAGTGTGTCTTTTCTTTGCTGTTAAAAACATTGTGATTATCTGTGTGACACGTAAACGAGGCACAGGTTGTAATATGGTAATAATTATTGCTTTGATGTGGCTAAAATACTCGTGGAAGGTGAGTTACACTAACATACTTGCCATTCTTCTCTATCACTCTATTATATATAATGGTTAAAATAACTACATACCTATGTAATATAATACTTACTTGGTTACTTTTTTACCATCCGCGTGGCAACTTCTTACCGTTGTTCTTTTCACAAGATCGCATTCTACCAAACTATTCAAATAAGTCGACGCTTATTTAGAAGGTATAGATTGAGCCTAATTTTCAACTTTTCAACTCATGTGTTTAATTATTAATTTTCCATTAAAAGAAGGAAGTGCCTTTATAGTCTGTTTTTCGCATTTTAGGACGGGTTTGTTTGTGGAAGTATAACGTTATACTAGGAATAGTGTTAACCTTGTAAAGAATGCACTTACTTGGTTACCAGTCTTGAGGTAGGAACAAACTGGGCTCGGGAGTTAACGGTTATCAAACAGGGTGTTTTTATGGAACTCTGGACCTGAGCCCGACTCTAACGTAGCAACTTACAAGAAGACTTAATTTATTGTTTACCTGTTTATGCCCGCAAGTACGCATTTAGTACGCCTTCGTGGGTGTTAGTCAAAATATCATTTTAATCTGTCTGTATATTAGACTGACAGATAACGCATAGCCATAGCTGCTGGGCGCAAGAAGCTTAAATTTGGCATGTACCTATCATCCTTGGGGACCGTAGGGGTGCACTGAGAAGAGATCCGACGGGATCGTGAAGAAAAGGTAAAATAAAATAAAAAGGTGCGTCACATCCTCTAGAGTAGTCTAGAGAAGTGATATAAATAGGTTATCGACGTATAAAAGTGAAACTGATCTTGAACTTGAATTTTTCTATGGAACAAGTTTATTTCATGTTTCTGGCGACAAGTTACGGCATTTTTCAATCAGAATAACAAATTAAATTCTAGTCCATAACGATTAATATGTACTTATTAAGAATGGTCATCCCTAACCAACATGTAATCTGTACTTTTATCGTCGAAAATGGCCGCTTCTTGACGATTGTTTGTTCCGGACTCCGGCACTTTAAAACACTTAAAATGCAACGCAAAGTGTCCGCTTAATATTAATAGCGCCAATTATTAATAAAATCATCATCATCATCCTCCTAGCGTTATCCCAGTTTCAATCTGGGGTCCGCTTACTAGTCTAACCGGATTTGGCTGAATATTAGCTTTTTCCACGGAGCGACTGCCTGTCTGACCTCCGCAACCCGAAGGGATAGCGATATTCCATGGTTAAGACTAGTGTCAGTTTATGTTAGAAGGTACTGACGCCCTGTAACTATTGTCAAAGATCTTCATGACAACCGGGACCGACGGCTTAACGTGCTCTCCGAGCCACGGGACAAGCGATAATTAACCAATGATTAATAAAATATATAGTTAAAATATAGTATTTTTTATACTTACATACCTACATACAAACAGACTCACGCCTGTTTTCCCGAAGGGGTAGGCAGAGGCATATTAAACGCCCACTTTTCGCCAGTGTTTTGATCCCACGTAATAGGAGGCGAGCCTTTTGCCGCTTATCGGGATATTTTTGTTTGCCAGAGCCTCGTCCGTTGATCGGCAGGTGCACCACTTGCAGGTGAGGTTGGCTTGGGACCTTAAGTTCTTGGTGGGAACCCTATGCATTTTATACTTAAAGTTACTTATATAATATGTCGCAGGGATTAAGTAAAAAACGAGATATTATAATTTAACTAGTAAAATTATAATTACACAGACTTTAGTCAATAACGACCGGTTCGTATAATTTCACGGCGTCTTTTCAGTGATATTGTAATTTCACTGGGCCGCAATACTGATATTATAAAAAATATAGGTAGGTATATTATGAGTTGAGTTTGTGGTGGGCGCCCCGTGTGTTCTGATTGGTCAATTGACTTAATTAGTCGCACAGACTTACGAATGTACTACATTGACCAAACTGACAAAACGAAAAAATCTGGCACTTTGGCGATATTTATGAGGCTAAGTTGACTATATTTATGTTTAGGGTCATAAGAATACCTAACATAACCTATTATGGTGACGAAAGTAATGCCGACCTTCATTTCAAAAATCACAATCTACCTATTTATATATGAAAATAATCTCGTCTACACGGAAAAATTAATAGGTTATGTTAGGTTTTCTTGTGACCCTGTACCCAAAAATAGTAATCGTCAACTTAGCTTAAAAGGCATCGCTATACCTAGTAACAGAATTTAAAATTATTTTCAAAAACCTGTCTCTTATTTCCAGACTCTATGTTTAATACACCTGCTAACGACAACGGACCAATCGGCGATCGTTCTGATAATCTAACGGCTAGTGTTATTGTCAAAATATCACTGCCTTACAATTTCACTGTACTGGTGTAGTAAAATTAAATGGCACTGAAACGAGCCCGTTAAATTGTAAGTAATACAAACAATTGACTATAATCTGGTTAATTATAATTTCACTAGTAAAATTATAATATCACGGTTTGACTAAATCCCTATTTGATATGAATTTCAATTTAATACCTCTACGCGTTCATGAGAAAATAGTAATAACTTTAAAATTATTAAAAATATTTTTATGATATGATGTAACAAAAAGATTACGGTTTTCGGAATGTTTCCTTTATCTGTGCTATAATACATTGCTTGGTACCAAATTTAAAGATTCTGATTTCTCGGGAAGTACCCTGTAGGTTTTGATTCCCATGCGTGTTTTTAAATTTGCGGAAATTTGCAGCATAAACGGCTGTATCTTTTGATTGCGTTGGCTTAGAAGTTTGATTTTCACAGCTTCAAGGGACCGTAGACTTGACTATTTGATATAAATTTCAGTTTGATACCTCCACGCGTTTTTGAGAAAAAAGGTCTTGACAGACGGACGGACAACAAAGTGATCCTATAAGGGTTCCGTTTTTTCATTTCGAGGTACGGTACCCTAAAAATCATTAATATATTGCATCTACCATGACCTTTAAATAAAAGGTTCAAACGTAACGTATATTACCAGAGTCCAACAAACTTATCAGGTAATATCTGCCGGTACATTTGCATAACCCGGCACGCGATGTGCCGGCGATACAAAAAGTGTCCGATGCGTGGCGAGCGAATGTTCTGTTACGGTTCGATGGTGTTACGTCGATACCGTTCGATTGTTGAGCTTGTTAACTATTTCGAATTCGTTCTATGAACCTGTTAGAGTATGATATAATTTTATACAAAGACGTGGTAAAGTGCAAGACGCTATATTTGAATACAAAGAGAGAGAAATGGAAAGAGAATAGGATCAGGCATCTAATTTTTTTTGTGATGGTTTCGTCAAACCTAATAAGTACCTTATTCCTGAAAAAAGGTGGACTACGGGTTCCAAGGCGAAGGTATTGGCTCGCATCCGGGAAAATTTTATAATAATAATAATATTAAATTCATTTATTCAAGTACCAAGACTCAAAAATGTTAGTAACAAATTTATGATTGTGATTATTTTTAAAAAAAAGCGTCAGTCGCTTCATAGTAGTCATATGTAGTTCCTATTTCATCACAATCGCTAGATAAAAGGTCTTTATTTCTTATACACCAGTAGGTACGGAATTTCAGACTCGATAACTCAGAATTTTGCCCTCGATCGCATTCACACCGAGGATAAACTTATGAAGCTGTATGGAAGGTAATATCGTAGCTATATTACCTTTGTAACTAAGCTGTCTAACTTCCGAAGCATTTGGCGTAAAAGTTCGATTACAGCATTATTTCTTAAGCTTTATATTTTATAGCAATGGACGACTTCTAAAATTTAAAATATTGTAAGGATCCGTACAAACTTATGTATTAAAGCTTTAATGTCTTTTGATCTTTATGGACCCTCAGTACCTCAATCTCACACCCCTTCGCAGTCCATCGACCCAACGATATGAATCTCTGAATAACAGAGTTTGTAAAACGTGTCGATTGATTATTCAACAAAAGAAATCTCACTAGCAAAAAAAAGCAGAGAAGTCACTTATCGGTACCATCAAAAGTCATGATCATTTGCCTGTATCCCCAAAGGGGTAGGCAGAGGTGTAAATATTACACCCAAATTTCGTCCTGAATTTTTAGGTCCCACGTAATAGAGGGCGAGCCTATTGCCGTTACCGGGCACATCACAAGACTCTGGGCTGCTTCTGAGTATTCGGAAAAACCCAGTAACACTTTTGCCCGACCCGGGAATCGAACCCGGGACCTCCGACCAGCAATCGCATACGCTATCCACTAGACCACGGAGGCAGTCATGATCATACTTCTTCATTATAATAATTATGTGCACGCAGTGAATGGGATGCTCTGAGTGTTTGCCTATTTCATCGTTCAGTGCCGCTAATCATCAATACTTACCCGGTTATTTACATAACATAACGTGCTCTACAGTTTGCACTAGGCATACATTATCGACGTCTTATTTTGCGCATTCAACAAATATTAAATTTAAAGGCTCAGTGGAAACGCTAATATTCAGCTAAATCCGGTTAGAGTAGAAAGCGGCCCCAGGTTGAAACTGGGATAACGCTTGGAGGATGATGATGAATAAAGGCTTCAATTCCCCATAATAGGATAAAATTGAAATATGTAATATATATTTAAATATGTATACCAAACCTGACTGTTTTAAGCCCGTGGGAATAGAACCCTCGACGGGTTCTATTCCGGAACACGTGTGTGATGAACATGTGTTTAGGATTTGGAAACAGGAATACATTCTTTATTTTTGAGATCTGTTGATCGCGTTTGAAAGAAGCCTTAGTATTTTATACTTACTTAGGTTTTATAGTCGTAATAGTCGTAATACATACCTATAGAAAACTACGGTAAAAATAGAGAAAATTGTACAGTTCTTATGTGCTTAAGGAAATTTGCATAGCTATCTAAACTGAATACAAAGATTTCGGTTCGTTTTGGTTAAAACACAACTTTCACTATCATCACCTCCAAAACGTTGGCGTTCTGCAGATTGTCTAAAAACTTAGGGTTGTCTTATATAGTTCAGTGTAGGTTTTCTGAAGAACTTATGAAACAGATTCATATCTCAGACACAATCGAACGCTTTCAACGTATGACAGAGTAAATCAAGCACTGCTATCGACATTATCTTGAGCAGCACCCTCAACAAATGTACAATATATGTTAATTTGGAACTTAACAATAAAGTTCCAACTTAGCTACCTAGGTGGGATTCCTTAACGAGTTCCTGAGTGAAGACCGTATCTTGACATACTTAGCAAAATAGACCCTCCAGCGAGATGGAAGATGAACTACACAAAGTGGCTGGCAGCGGCTGGACACGAAGAGCCGGTAATCCAGCTCGGTGAAATGACATTGGAGAGGCCTACATTCAGCAGAGGACTCCAGCAGGCTGTTGAGGCGGGATATGTACACTTTTTTTGTACATTTAAGGGTACTGACTCCGCGTAACGACTGTCAACAACTGTCCACGAGAGCCAAGAGTGATGGTTTAACATGCTCGCCGAGGCACGAGGCGAGCGATAATTAACAATTAAATACCACATAACTTCGAAAAGCCAGTGGTGCGCGCCGTGGATTCGAACCCGATACCCTCTGCTCGGCAGTCTGTTGGTATATCCACTAGGCTATCGCTGCCTACTTTTTGGTTATTTCAGTTTTTTTAGTTACCTAAATCATGATAGGGAAACTGTCTATATTAGATTTAATAACATACGGCAATGAATTGTCATTATAAAATTAGAACAATTAGAAGAAAATCATTTTCTTCAAACATCCTCAAAGCAAGGTGGGTAAATACTTTTGAACGGTAGTGTACCTATGTGTTGCTGTCGCAATCTAATTTTTCTTAGCATGTCGTTCGGTTTCTAGCTTTGCCGAAAGTAGGTATCTGCGCCCTAAAACGTAAGTACCTAGAGATGACGAGATGAACTTCTATTTGTGTGATAATTATGACCAAGAGCAACGAAATATAAAATATGTCTTAGTATCTAATGTTGAAGAAGGTACTTAATACCTACTCAATACTTTGTTGCCTTCCATAATTACAATGAGGTGTTAAACATAAGGGTAGTATCAATTATTATGGACCTAAATTGGTACCTAAGTTGTATGCTTTCCTAAAATATTAATTTATCATCGTGCGTCTGTGAATTCGACTATTTCGTGATCGTTTTCCATCTTCACAGCTTTTACACAAAAACTAAAAGAAATTCTTAAAAGTCTATTTGTGTTAAACATATTCCACTTATACAAATTATGTTTAAAACAAACTTACATTAAACTTGTATAATGAGGTGCAATATTTTATTTCCAACTTCTCATGTACATGAAAAATCACAGCTGTTATGATATTCTTTTTTAAATAATGTAACAAATCAGAAAGTGTTTACAATAGAATTCACAGTCGCCGGTCAATGAATGAAAGTGTCATGTTCTCATAACATTGTCTTGAGAGTGGGTCTCGAGTTTCATGAATGACGTTATTTATAACAATCCCATTCACATCTACAACAGAAACAAATTTTCGTTTTGTATACATATCGTAGGTACTTATTATACAAAGTGAAGTGATAGCCTAGTGGAGATATCAACAGACTGCCATACAGAGGGTATCGGGTTCGAATCCACGGCGCGCACCAATGACTTTTCGGAGTTATGTGCGTGTAGCTATCCTATACCTAGCAGTGCCTACAGTGACTTTTGTGATGTGTAAATAGAAACATAGATACACACAGCCCTGAAAAGGACTTAAGTGCTTAAATAGAAACAGTGATAATAGTCCTGACAAGGACTGTTCAAGGACTTTTGTTGTTGTTCTGAAAAGAACAGTTTTATAGACTTTTGCAACGTTAAATAGAAACAAGAAGAGTTCTCTTGCGAACTCAAAGATGCACACGCTGACGATTTCAAGAAATCTTCGCTCTGCAAATATTATTGCGTCGACGCGCGCCGTGCCCGCTGACGCGCGAACGCACGACGTCTTCGCTCGACGAGTGACCGGCAAATGGAGCCGCCGCGCTTATGCCACCAGTATAAGTATGTTCCCGTTTGCGCGGGAAAACGCTCGCGCGACGTATGAACCACCTGGCGGATTACTTACGTAAACTCAACTCAAATATTATTGGCCGATTGTACTTTAAATTAATTGGTTGATTGTTTTGATCATTTTACATTTCTATTTATCTGCATTTGGATTGGCTTAGCCTAGTTGTACATTTTGTATATAAACAGCACTAAATTATAAATAAATTATTCTGAATCCTGGAGTCAAGAATATCATTTCTACATACCATACCTTCATTCTCCAAAGTTCTCCAAAGTGGTGACCCTCTCCGGAACACAAGAAGTACAAATCAAGAACGGAAAAGCTCTGCCCATCAAGCCACCGAAAAACCGCAACATTCTACATTCAACCATAGTACCAGCATAGTCAACGAATCCCTGCTCTACAAGTCTCTACAGTTTCAGTCATGTCTCAACAAGAAAATTCTATCCCGGCCAGCTCATTCAACTCTACATCAATCAACACCGTCACTCAAGCTGAAATTGGTGGCATATCGCTAACCATGCGTATCCCACCATTCTGGCGTGATCGACCACGTCTGTGGTTTATCAGTTTCGAAGCCGCCACCAACGACCTGAAGAAAAGCCAAGCCCAGCTCGCTCAGATGGTAATCGCACAGCTGGAACGCCAAGACATCGAGCAGATCACCGACCTTCTATACAACCCACCAGAGCAAGACCAGTACAAGGCGATAAAAGAGCGTCTCATATCTGCCTATGATGAGTCCGACAGCCGCCAGTTCCAAAAACTGCTGTCAGAGATGGAACTCGGCGATCAGAAGCCGACCCAACTACTCCGGCGTATGAGAAACCTCGCTACAGACAAAGTTCCAGACAGTACGCTGCGACTCATGTGGACCAACCACCTTCCACCACACATACGTTCTGTGCTTGCCGTCAGCGAGACCTTCGCAACTAAGTCGTCGTTAGAAGAGTTAGCGTTACTCGCCGACAAAATGATGGAACAGACGCCACCAGCTGCACCTCACATCTCAGCCGTCCAAACGATAACCTCACCGACATCACCACCAACTCAGACAGCCGACCTACAATTCCTTGTCACCGAACTACGCAAGTTATCATTAGAAATAGCCGAATTGAAATCAAGACCACCGCACAGCCAATACAACGGTTACCGCCGCAACCGCTACCCGTCTTACAACCGAAGTCCATCGCAACAACGCAGTCGAGACTCATCACCATCACCTTTCTGCTATTATCATCGACGTTTCAAAGAACAAGCTCGACGCTGCACGTCACCTTGCACATTCAATAAGAAGTCGGAAAACTAGGCCGAACGTTAGCGGAGGCGGACTCTGGCGTTCACGAAAACTCACACCGCCTATACATAACAGATCGTAACTCCAACATATCTTTCCTGGTCGACACGGGTGCGAACATATCCGTACTACCTAGAAAGAAAGGACAAGTCGCAACGCCACTATCGTTCCAACTATATGCGGCTAACAACACAACTATAGCTACGTACGGTGAGAAAACATTAACGCTCGACTTCAACCTACGACGCCCATACAAATGGAAGTTCATTGTCGCCGACGTTTCAAGACCTATACTCGGCGCTGACTTTCTCAAACATCACCAACTTATCGTCGATTTGAAAAACAAGAGATTGATCGACGGCGTCACGAATCTCAAGGTCAACGCCCCAGTTCGCATTTCAAACATGCCTACAGTGTACACCATCGACAAGTCACAGTCGTATCACGACATTTTAGCGCAATATCCCGGCATCACACGTCTCACTTCAATGCAGTTAAGCTCTTCTATCAACGTGCAACACTACATTGAAACAGAAGGCCCACCAATACATAGCCGCGCTCGCCCCATACCACCGCACCGATATGAAATCGTGAAGAAAGAGTTTGAAAATATGATTGAACAAGGGTTATGCAGGCCAAGCAAGAGTCCATGGTCATCACCGCTTCACATCGTCCCGAAGAAGAATGGTGACATTCGAGTCTGCGGAGACTATCGGCGACTCAACGCTATCACAAAACCCGATCGCTATCCCGTTCCACGCGTCAAAGATTTCACACATCATCTCTCAGGCAAGACTATCTTCTCAACAATAGACCTCAACCGAGCCTACCAACAACTGAGCATAAGAGAAGAGGACATCGAGAAAATTATTTTTAAATAAAAAGAAACCGACTTCAAAAAACACTAAGGAACTAAAAAACAAAAAATAATTGGTTTTGGAGGAACAATTTTTGGAGTCGGTGCCAAGCCAAGTATTTCTGATCTGACTATAAGACCTCTACACATTTTTATACAACTTTTGTTGTTGATAGAATAGGTAGTTTGTAATCTAGTAACTTTTTGCGTAAGTGCTTGGCACCGACTTCAAAAATTGTTCCTCCAAAACCAATTATTTTTTGTTTTTTAGTTCCTTAGTGTTTTTTGAAGTCGGTTTCTTTTTATTTAAAAATAATTTTTATTTTTTGCTTTTTAGTGGTATACTAATAAAAAATAGTAATAGGTGGTAATTAGGTACATAGGATAGTGTAGGTGGTAAATTATGGGGAGGCCTTCTTTACGTGCTTCAATTCTAAAATGTGGACCTGTACCTTTCTGGCAATTTGAAGTATTTTTTTTTGTTATCAACTAACTAGCCTAAACACGTTCGTTTCAGTTCCATCATCAGATCCCGGAAATCATCCAATACCAAAGTGTTTGCCAAGATAAAACAAATGAGCCTAAACACGATGGGATTGCGTTATTGTATTACAAAGATCCCACGGCCACTTTCCTGCTCCATCATCAGACCCTGCAAAACATCCAGTACCAAAGTCCATGTAAAGACGAATCAAACAACCCTAAACTCGATGAGATTGGGTTATTGTATCACAAAGATCTCATGGTTACCTTCCAACTCTATCATCAGACCATGGAAATCATCCAGCATCAAAGTCTATGTAAAGACGACTTAAACGACACTAAAGTCCATGTAAAGACGAATCAAACGAGCTCAAACTCAATGGGATTGCGTCATTGTATTACAAAGATCCCATGGCCACCTTCCTGCTCCATCATCAGACCCTGCAAAACATCCAGTACCAAAGTACATGTAAAGACGAATCAAACAACCCTAAACTCCATGAGATTGGGTTATTGCATCACAAAGATCTCATGGTTACCTTCCAACTCTATCATCAGACCATGGAAATCATCCAGCATCAAAGTCTATGTAAAGACGACTCAAACGAGCCCAAACTCGACGGCATTGGGTTGTTATCGTCAAATCGCTTCAAGTGTGCTTATAAAATTTGAAGATTTCCTTCGATTTTTCAGGACTCCATGATCATATCCTGACCTGATAATCATGGGACCAACTAGGAGGTATACTCTTTCAATCAAAACAAGAATTTTAGAAATCGGTCGAGGCGTCTTAGAGAAATCGGGGAACATACATAAAAAAAAAAAGATTCCGACGAATTGTTAACCTCCTCCTTTTTTTGAAGTCGGTTAAAAACCGCTATTATCACACCAATGGGTTTATTCGAATTCCCGCGAATGTGTCCCGGTTTGAAGAACGCAGGAAAAACGTTTCAACGTTACATTCACGAAGTACTGCGAGGACTAGATTTCGTATATCCATTCATAGATGATATACTAATCGCTTCGGAACACGAGACCCAGCATCGAGAACACCTCCACACCGTCCTGAAGAGATTAGAAGAACATGGTATCACCATCAACCCCGCTAAATGCAACCTAGGCAAGTCCGAAGTTCAGTTCCTCGGTTATCATGTATCAAAAGATGGTATCAAGCCTCCCGAACAAAAGATCAAAGCTATCACTGATTACCCCAAACCCAAGACAATAGAAGAACTACGGAGATTCCTAGGAATGTTAAATTTCTACCGCGATCACATTCCCAACGCCGCCTCACTACAAGCACCATTGAATTCATACCTACACAACGTGAAGAAACGAGATAAAACTGCAATCACATTGTCCGACGAAGCAACACAAGCCTTTGAACAATGTAAAGCAAGCATCATCACCGCAGCTTTACTTGCTCATCCATCTCACCACGCAACACTCGCTCTATTCTGTGACGCATCGGACACATCAGCCGGTGCCGTAATTCAACAATACTTAAACGAAACATGGCAGCCGCTCGGATACTTCTCTAAGAAATTCAACGACGCGCAACTGAAGTATTCTACCTATGATCGAGAATTACTAGCTATGTACATGGCCGTCAAACATTTCCGAAAAATTTTCGAAGGACGTCATCTCATTATATTCACCGATCACAAGCCGCTAACATTCGCAATGAGCAAGATCAACTCCACCACCGAGACACCGAAGCGAACGAGACAATTATTATTCATTTCCGCTTTCTCCACCGATATAAGGCACGTAAGCGGTAAACAAAATATCGTCGCAGACGCCCTTAGTCGCATAGCAACCATAACTTGCCCGTCCGCTATCAACTACAACGACATAGCAACAGCGCAAGAAAGAGACAGCACTATACAACAATTACTACGCGACGATCACCTCGCGCTCAAGAAAATAACAATACCTAATACTGACATCGAACTATATTGTGAAACATCTACGTCACATATTCGCCCATACATCCCCGAGCCATACAGAAAAGAAGTTTTCAACAATGTTCACAACATAAGTCATCCTGGTACCCGTACAACTCGCAAGCTCACAACACAGAAATACTTCTGGCCTTCAATGAATGCAGATATCAGCCGCTGGACGCGAACCTGTATTCAATGTCAGAAAGGCAAGATACATCGTCACACCCATTCAAGCATCGCATCTTTCCCGCCAACCGATCGTTTTCAACACGTACACATAGACATCGTTGGACCGCTACCTACAACTGTTCAAGGTCATCGATATCTCGTAACTATGATTGACCGTTTTACGAGATGGCCTGAGGCCGTACCTACAGAGGAAATAACAGCTGATCGAATAGCGAACATCGTCTATCAACATTGGATAACTCGCTTCGGATGCCCGGCTACACTAACATCAGATCAAGGTCGACAGTTCGAGAGCCAACTATTTCAAAACCTCATGAAACTAATGGGTATCAAGAAAAATCGAACTACTCCTTACCACCCGCAAAGCAATGGAATCATCGAACGTTGGCATCGCTCACTCAAAAATGCATTACGCGCAAAGCTCACCGACACGCGCTCGTGGATCGACGAAATACCTACAATATTATTGGGATTACGTGCCGCTCTGCGCACTTAATCCTAACGGAATTAACCTACGGATGCATTTTACGCCTACCAGGAGATTTTTTCACATCAAGCGCATACACACCTACAGCTATGGATTATACCTACGTCGAGAAGCTACGTGAAAGCATTCATAGCAACAAACCTCAAGCATTCACCGAGCATCATAATAATAATAGAAATATTTTCGTGCATAAAGACCTACTCAATTGCAGTCACGTGTTCGTTCGAGTAGATTCAGTTCGTAAGCCACTACAGACACCCTACGAAGGACCCTACAAGGTTATAAGCCGAACAGACAAAGTGTATTGTGTACAATTACCAGACCGACAAGCAAACATTTCAATCGATCGACTGAAACCTGCTTACGTCGTATTAGAAGATAGTGATAATATACCAGCAAAGCATAACAACATATTACCTTCAAGCAACATTACCATTACCCAGAAAACCAATAACCTTACCGTTACCAAGGATACCGAAGTTACCTTACCGCATTATAACCTTACCAAACAACAAATACCTGCGCCGGCGAACTCTACGACGCCGACGCCGCCGCCGCAAACGGACATCAAAACAACACGTTCCGGTCGCACCATCAAGCTGCCGGTACGCTTCGCTTGAAGGGGAGTACTGTAGCTATCCTATACCTAGCAGTGCCTACAGTGACTTTTGTGATGTGTAAATAAAAACATAGATACACACAGCCCTGAAAAGGACTTAAGTGCTTAAATAGAAACAGTGATAATAGTCCTGACAAGGACTGTTCAAGGACTTTTGTTGTTGTTCTGAAAAGAACAGTTTTATAGACTTTTGCAACGTTAAATAGAAACAAGAAGAGTTCTCTTGCGAACTCAAAGATGCACACGCTGACGATTTCAAGAAATCTTCGCTCTGCAAATATTATTGCGTCGACGCGCGCCGTGCCCGCTGACGCGCGAACGCACGACGTCTTCGCTCGACGAGTGACCGGCAAATGGAGCCGCCGCGCTTATGCCACCAGTATAAGTATGTTCCCGTTTGCGCGGGAAAACGCTCGCGCGACGTATGAACCACCTGGCGGATTACTTACGTAAACTCAACTCAAATATTATTGGCCGATTGTACTTTAAATTAATTGGTTGATTGTTTTGATCATTTTACATTTCTATTTATCTGCATTTGGATTGGCTCAGCCTAGTTGTACATTTTGTATATAAACAGCACTAAATTATAAATAAATTATTCTGAATCCTGGAGTCAAGAATATCATTTCTACATACCATACCTTCATTCTCCAAAGTTCTCCAAATGCGTATTGAATTGTTAATTATCGCTTGTCCCGTGCCTCGGAGAGCACTTAAGCCGTCGGTCCCGGTTGTCATGAAGATCTTTGACAGTCGTTACAGGGCGTCAGTACCTTCTAAAATAAACTGACACTAGTCTAAACCATAGAATATCGCTATCCCTTCGGGTTGCGGCGGACAGGCAGTCGCTCTGTGGAAAAGCTAATATTCAGCCAAATCCGGTTACATTAGTAAGCGGACCCCAGATTGAAACCGGGATAACGCTAAGAGGATGATGATACATATCGTATTTATCAGTTCAGTAAGAAAGTGTATTATGCTTGTATTTGATGGTGTGTGACAAAATATGCTAGCTTTTACTTTTTGGTCCTTATGTATAGAGTGCACCACGATCATGTTGGGGTCGAATGGGGTTTGGATACGAGCGGCTAAAGATCGGTCTGTGGACTGTGTGGAGTTTTGAAAAGCCTTGGAGAAGGCCTATTTCAGAAGTGATGCATGTCTTTGGACTGACTGTCTTCTGTATAAAATTTCGGTTTGCATACCATGTAGGTAGCTAATTCAGATTTTAGACCTACATATGGGTATTCACACTTTATCTACATAGGTATTTCTTGTTTTAAATTTCCTTTTCCTTATTTATACGATGTTTGAGCGTTACTCACTAGAAGGGCTCATTGAAGACCAGGACCAGGTATTTCTGCTGCATGGGATCCTATTTCAGCTATTTACTTGTACCTTTGTAACTATATGTAGGTACCATAATTAATTAATTTGTTTGTTGCTTGAAAATTTTTTTCTGGCGGTAGGTGTCAAAAAGTTAACAGCTGTTAAGAAACACCAAGTTTTTATTTAATTAATTTAAACCATAAAAGTGAGTTTTTATTATTGTATTGTTTCACAAAATACAGTACTTACATGGACAGTATTGTTTATGTAATAATCATCATCCAATAAACTACACCACCTGCCAGCACTTCACATACACACTTCATTTCTCAAAAAAAAAAAACATATTGAAGAAGCAACAATGTCACAGCTTGATAACATCAAAATGGCTCAGAACAGTCTGGAGGAGTCCTTCTCAAGGAGGATGGCAGAGCTGGAGGCACAACTTCAAGTCGCTGGTCCGGCAAAGGAAACAGTTGCGAAGGTAGCGGAGGAATTCCGCACCTTTAGAGAACTTATGTTTTCAATGCTCAGCCTCCTGCGCAAACAAATTAATGAATGCTGCCATAGCATTGATGCCATTGAGACTAGGCACAGGCGCAAGGCTCTTGTATTTCTCGGGGTGCCAGAGGATGAGAAAGAGGACTGCAGGGCTTCGGTTCTGAAAATTGTCCACAGTCTGGCACTTCCCACTGTGGCGGCACCGGACATCAATGTTTGCCATAGAATTGGTTCGCTCAAGAAAGATCAACGGCGACCGATATTAGCCTGGTTTACCAATGGGGATGTCAGAACAGCTGTGTGGAAGGCCAAGACCTAACTGAAGGGATCAGCTGTATCAGTCAAGGAGTTCCTGACGAAACCACGGCAGGCAATCTTCACAAAGGCCCGTCAACACTTCGGGATGCGGGCGTGTTGGACACAGGACGGCGTTATCGTGGCCAAAGCATCCGATGGTAGCCGCCTTAAAATAACCACCATGGAACAGCTAGACTCCGCGATGCTGAAGCACTCCGGGGCTGCAAGCGGTTCATCATCGGCGAGCAGGAGCGACTCTGCGAGTGCTGGTTTCGTCCAACACAAGCACAAAACCGCGTAAATAGTAAATCTGTCTTGTCTTGTTACGTCCTTATTTATTTAATGTGTCAATATTAATTACATTTATTGACTCGTGTTTCCTTCCAACAATTTAAGATTTCTTTAGTTTGTTTACTCATTAGCCGCCGTTACCCACAATTATAATTTGTAAATTTAATTTTGTTTACTTTGCTATACAGACAAGAGTGACATGACAACTATGACAAGTGTGACAACAGCTGTCAATAATGTCAATTCGCGAAAGGTATGAAGGCATTCTGCGTTCAGAAACGTTTTGTTTTTTTTTTCATTTCACTTGGTTTTTATTAATACTTTACCTGTTTTATTGTTGCTTTTGTTTTGTTTAGTTTGTGTGAGCTGGCGGGTGGTGCAGAGATGTGTAGCTCACTTGTTAATTAGTATTACTTTTTTATTGTTATATTCTTGATAATTAGGTATATATTATTAAGTATATTAGTATAATTTTATATATTTTATATTAATTATTATATACTATTATGGATTATTATTCGGATGACGATGCATATCTGTCTGCCAACGAATCAGCTGACATAAGTATTAACGACAGTTTTTGTTCCACTGAAGGCACTTTAGGTGACTGCCTGCGACAATGCTTTGTTACCCAGCAATCCCAGCCATTGCTAAATGTTTGTCATATAAATGCGCAAAGCATACCTAGTCATCACAATGACTTACTGGAGACATTTACTGGTACAAATGTACATGCCGTCCTGATTTCGGAGAGTTGGCTAAAACCTGAACTACTCTCTACGTCTTACTCTCTACCCGGCTTCGTTTTAATACGGAATGACCGTACTGGCCGGAGAGGGGGTGGTGTCGCCATTTATCTCTGCAGTGCCATTTCATTTAAAATTATTGCGTCCTCACCGGCTTTTTCACCTGCAGAATACTTATTTCTGGAAATCGACGTCAAAGGGGCTAAAGCCGTTCTTGGCGTTGTGTATTGTCCACCGGCTCTTGATTATTTCTCCAGTATCGAACCGATACTGGAATCTTTAGGGTCAGAGTATGAACATCACATCATCATGGGCGATTTCAACACCAATCTCCATTTTCCCGAATCCAGCCGTTCCCGTAAACTCCTTGATATAATTGAGTCAGCCAACCTCCACATTCTGCCACTACAACCCACTCACCACAACACTGATGGGGAGGATACGTGGCTCGACTTGATAATCACGTCTACTCCTGCCCTAGTTTCCCTCCATGGACAATTTCCAGCTCCTGGTTTTTCCCGTCACGACCTTGTATTCCTCTCATACCGCCTAAAACCCCCCAAATCCTTGCCTAAGGTTTTGCACAGGCGTTGTTTTGGTCGTATGGATTTAGGCAAACTCCGTGAAGACGCGGCGAATCTTAACTGGGCAACTATGGAAGGTTCCTCGACAATAAACGAAAAAGTTCGCATTTTTAATGATACAGTTTGTGAACTATACGATGTCCATGCCCCTATACGGAAAGTTAAATTAAAACGACCACCGGCACCCTGGATTACCAGGGGTGTACGCATGGCAATGAGGCGTAGGGACCGGGCCTTCCGGATCTACAAAAAGGATCGCTGCGATGATAACTGGAACCTGTTCAAGTCTGCAAGGAATCGGTGCAATCAGATGGTACGCAATGCTAAACGCCAATACATTCTGCATAATATTTCTTCCTCTTCCCCTGCCGATATCTGGAAGTTCCTCGGAACTTTAGGTATCGGCAAACAGCGACGTGATAGCTGTCTTGGGACACTCAGTCTGGATGACATCAATACACATTTCACAACCACCACTACATTAGATCAACAGACTGAGTGTCTCACAGTAAACTACTTAGCTTGTCTAACCCGACCCAACATAGAATCCTTCCACTTTTCTCCACTAGCCCCGGATGAGATCAAGAAGATAATCCTTTCTATAAAGTCTAATGCGGTAGGATGCGACGGCATCAGCCGGCGCATGATCACTGCCATCTTAGACCAACTCCTTCTAGCCATCTCCCACGTTATAAACTTTTCTCTTACTTCTGGCACCTTTCCAGCCCTGTGGCGTAAAGCTTATATTATTCCTCTGCCTAAAGTCCAAAACCCTTCTCACCCGAATCACTTTCGTCCTATCTCTATTCTTCCTTTCTTGTCCAAAGTCCTTGAGTCCTGTGTCCAAAGGCAATTGTCTAGATTTGTCTACACAAATAACTTATTAAGCCCCTACCAATCTGGGTTCAGGCCTGGACACAGTACTACAACGGCCCTTCTCAAAGTGACTGGCGATATTAGGGAGGGCATGGAGAACACCAAAGTCACTGTGTTGGCTTTGGTTGATTTTTCGAATGCCTTTAATACCGTCAGTCACGATGTCCTACTATCCCTCCTTACCCATCTTAAGATCTCATCCGAGGCTCTGGATTGGTTCTCAAGTTATCTTCGAGGACGCCAGCAGTCTGCCCGCCTCGACGAGTCCTCGTCGAAGTGGCGTGACAATAACTCTGGTGTTCCTCAAGGCGGTATTCTTTCTCCTTTATTATTTTCAATTTTTATTAATCTCCTAACTCAAAATCTTCAATGCGCTTATCACCTGTATGCCGATGACTTGCAGATATACTCTCAGGCATCTGTTGAAGACGTGTCATCCGCAATTCTCAAAGTTAACCGAGATCTAAGCGCCATACAGAGCTGGTCAAACAAGTTTGGATTGTATGTGAACCCTAGCAAATGCCAAGCAATTGTAATTGGTAGCCAATGCTTAATTAAAAGACTGGACGTCTCAACTTTGCCACCAATAGTTTATGATGGTAATATCATAAATATGTGCCCAGTAGTCAAAAACCTTGGCCTACACATGGACTGTACGTTAAGCTGGCGAAACCACGTCACTCAAACTAGCAAAAAGATTACCGGTACTCTACGTGCTATCTATCGCCTAAGGAACTTCCTACCACCCAAAACTAAGACAATGCTTGTGCAAACTTTGGTATTTCCCTTGATCGACTATGGTGATGTATGCTACTATGACCTGAATGCAGATCTTCTTAATAAACTTGACCGTCTTCTCAATAACTGCATTCGATTTATTTTCAATCTTCGCAAGTATGACCACGTGTCTACTTATCGTTCCCAGTTGAAGTGGCTTCCTATTCGTCAAAGACGCAGTCTGCGTGCTCTCACTACTCTCTATTCTATCCTTATGTCTCCTAATACTCCCAACTATTTAAGTTCTTACTTCCAGTACTTATGCAGCAACCACGATCGTAACCTTCGTTCAACTAATAACCTTCTCCTTCTTTGTCCTTCACATAGATCTTCTTTCATCCACTCTTCTTTTCCTACTCAAGCTATTCTTCTTTGGAATGACCTTCCTCTCGAAATCAGGACGTCCACTACTAGGTATTGCTTTAAGACAAAGGTAAAGCAGCTTTTATTGGCTAAGTTAGCAGAAGTATCGTAACATTTATATGTATTTATTTATATATGTATATATAATATGTATGTGTATGTAAGTATATGTATGCATTTCTATATTCGATGTATGTATGTAATATTATTATTATTTAATGTTATGTAATGTATGCGCATCCATCATATCTATTAAATATAATATAATAAAGTCAAACTCCACTTTTAAATACACCTACCATTAATCTCTGCACCACTCTAAGGTAGACTGGCAGAAAATGCCTAAGGCATTAAGTCCACCTTTATACGCTATGTGTGTATATAAAGTTAATAAATAAATAAAATAAATAAAATAAATTTTATTTTATTTTCGAATTTTTTAACTTATAGCTAGGCAGTTAATAGACATGTAGGTATATCTTTGATTAATCTGTGGCCAATTACAAGTTTTCGCTTTTAGTATTTATATACCAGGTAACTGTCGATGCCCCTCTGGGCTCGTCGGATCATTGTCTGATCCGGTGCAAGTTGCCCCTAACATGGCATAATAACCTCCGCCCTGCGGGATTCCGCCGGGTGTGGCATTTTAAGTCAGCAGACTGGGATGGGTTGAGGACCTTCTTTTCTTCCTATCCATGGAGGCGAGTTTGCTTTGCGCTTGAGGATCCTTCCGCTATAGCTGACTCTGTTACTGACGTGGTGCTGCAGGGTATGGAACTTTTCATCCCAAATTCTGTAGTACCCGTCGGTGGTAAGTCCCAGCCTGGGTTTGTGTCCGTCTGCAGGGAGGCTTCTGACCTCAAACGAGAAAAGTACCAAGCCTGGGCCAATGCGGTTTCGGCCAAGGACCTGAAAGTGAAGCTCTACAAGAAAGAGTACAACTACGCCTCCAGATCCTTCAAAAGAGCTGTGGCCAAGGCGAAAGCGGAACATATTAGCAGAATTGGCGAGAGACTAGCTCGAATGCCCTCGGGTACACGAGCTTTTTGGTCTCTTGCCAAAGCTGCTGAAGGTAACTTCTGTCGGCCTTCCTTTCCACCTCTGCGTAGGGAAGACAAATCGTTGGCCTATGATGCAAAAGACAAAGCCGATCTTTTAGGGTGTCTTTTTGCCTCTAACTCGATTCTAGACGACGGAGGTAAATTACCGCCGACCATCCCGCGGTTTGAAGGCTCTATGTCAGACGTTCAGTTTCACGTTAAATCTATTCGAAGAGCTCTCCTCTCCTTGGACGTTTAGAAGTCGAGTGGGCCAGATGGTGTTCCTCCCATTGTGCTCAAAGTTTGCGCTCCTGAGCTGGCTCCGGTCTTGACGCGTCTTTTCCGGCACTCGTATTTGACTGGCATTGTCCCTTCGTCATGGAAGACTGCTACAGTGCACCCGATTCCCAAAAAGGGCGATTGCTCTGATCCAAGCAACTACAGGCCTATAGCTATCACCTCTTTGTTCTCCAAGATAATGGAATCCATTATTAACTACCAGCTTCTGCGATATCTAGAGGAGCACCAGTTGATCAACGACCGCCAGTACGGCTTTCGCCGCGGCAGGTCAACTGGTGATCTTTTAGTGTACCTGACGCATAGATGGGCTGAGGCAATTGAGAACAAGGGGGAGGCCGTAGCGGTCAGTTTGGACATGGCGAAAGCCTTTGACAGGGTCTGGCACAAGGCGCTTTTGTCGAAACTTTCTTCCTATGGGCTGCCTGAGACTTTGTGCAAATGGGTATCCAGCTTTCTTTCGGAGCGTAGCATTAAAGTCGTAGTTGACGGTTCATGCTCTGACCCTAGGCCCGTGAATGCTGGTGTCCCTCAGGGCTGTGTACTATCGCCAACACTGTTTCTTCTGCATATCAATGATATGTTACAAACCAGTGACATACATTGCTATGCAGATGATAGCACCGTAGACGCACTGTACCCCGGTAGTGCTAAAATGTCTCAGGCACAAGTCATTGCGTGTCGGAACAAACTTGTGTCTTTAACGGAAACCACACTCGACCTGGTCTCCGATTCCAAAAAGACACAGGTTTGTGCGTTTACCACAAAAAGACCCCCTTTGTCGAATCTCCAATATTTCAGAGCACTTCCCTTGATATTAAGCCGGTCATAGGGATTCTCGGAGTCGAGATAACGCGAGACGTCCAATTTCGCGGTCATCTGGAGGATAAGGCTTAAACTAGCCTCCAAAAAACTGGGTGTCCTCAATAAAGCAAGAAGATGCTTCACATCGGTGCAGCGTCTCTTGCTTTATAAAGCTCAAGTTAGGCCCCACATGGACTACTGCTGCCATCTTTGGGCCGGGGCACCACAATACCAACTGCTTCCATTTGACCGCATCCAACGTCGAGCGGCTCGAGTCATCGATGACACGGTCCTTACAAACCGGCTCGACCATCTTGACCTGCGTAGAGATGTTGCGTCTCTCTGCGTTCTATATCGTATATATCATGGGGAGTGTTCTGAGGAGTTGTTTGGTCTGATACCCGCTGCAGAATTTCACCACCGTACAACTCGCCACAAACTAAAATTCCACCCTCACCACCTTGATGAGTGGCGTTCTTCTACCGTACGATTCACACGCCATTTCCTGCCTCGTACGGCCAAACTGTGGAACCAGCTACCTGCAGCGGTATTTCCAAACCAGTTCGACATTGGAATCTTTAAGAAGCGAGCATATTCCTTTTTAAAAGGTAAGCAACACGCAAAATACACGCCAAGACGTGGAGTTGCGGAAACAGCCCGTGCCATCAAGTATCAAGTAAGGTAAGCAACGCACTTGTGATCCTTCGGGCATTGCAGGTGTCTATGGGCGGCGGTGGTTACTTACCATCAGGTGACCCGCTTGTTCGTTTGCCTTCCCATACTATAAAAAAAAAAAATATATATATATATATGAGTACAAACCTTGGTTAATGGTGAAACGGCTACCTAAAACAATATACTTACCTAACTTAAAAATATTTGCATGTTTTAAAAATAAATAAACTGTGTTTACTGTATGGTGGATAGAGTAGCACAAATAAATGCTTTTTCTTTCTAATATCCATTCAGATATTTGCAAATTAGGAGAGAGGTTGAAAATTTGAATGAATAGTCATAAGTATGATAAGTACCTAACTCGATCAAGGAGTTTTCATTATCAGTAGCTAAATAATTTTAGGTGGAAGAAGCATTAGGATTTTTATGATCTAATGATTGGCACTGTTTTTTATCACAAACTTTAGACCAAGCTGAGTTGGCCTTCAATGTTGTCCTGTTTCATTTGCTCTACCATTATTTGATTTTAAAAAAAATATCTTCCACAAACTACAGTGTGTGGGTAAGTATAGTCGAAAACCAGTAAAAGGAAAGTAGATAAAAAAACCGGCCAAGTGCGTGTCGGGCCACGCGCAATGTAGGGTTCCGTAGTTGCCCATAATGACTTGCTGCAAAGGGTATTAATGTACAACAAATTCAACTGTTTATTTTGCTGAAAAAATTATTTTAATAACACTATTATAAGAACCTAAGTTTTGTTTAGAAAACTACTAGGTATGTATCCAGTTATGTATTGTAAACATAAAATGTGGTTTCCAAGATATACTACTACTATAAATACGTAGTACCGTAGTACATTACATACCAAAGTACGTATATCTTTAAGATTAAGCCAGCGCGCCCAATGTAAACTCACAGAAATAGGTATTTATAAGTTAACCGACGATTATTCGTTAACTAGTGATATCTACTTAGCCGTGATAGTTTTTCTTTTAAATTCGTTATATGTACTACATTTGTGATTTTTTTCACCTCTTCCAAATTAATAGTTTAGCCGGTAGAGGGGAGGGGGACACTTGAGTCTAACAATTTTTTTCACTTCAAAGCTTGATATTTGACAAACCAATCACTTGATCGAAAAATGATTTGAGCAAACTAATAATATTTTTTTAAAACCTATCCAATGATACCCCACATGATGGGGTATTCAACCAAAAAAAAATTCAACCCCACTATATATGTAGGGGAGATACCCTTAAAAAAAATTACCCTAAATTTTATTCTACAGTTTTGTTGCATTATCTTATGTCTATATTCATGTCAAATATCAGCTTTCTACCACCAGGCGTCTTTGAGCTAGGCTGCGGACGGACAGACGGACGGACATGACGAAACTATAAGGGTTCCATGTGGACTACGGAACCCTAAAAAGATAAAATAAAACACAAAAAGGTTTTAATTCATATTTTATTCGTATCATAGTAAGGTAATTAAGTTTATCGTACATTTCATTAACATTCTATGACTGACAATACTTGATGAAATAATATCAACGTCACGTAACGACTACGGCCCAGACTTCGTAAGGCATGAGAGACTAGCAAGCGACGTGCAATGATTGAGCACCATAACATATACGTGATAACGTGAGGCGTGAATGTTGCGAGCGAATTATTTTGAGACTGCCGAAATTGCTTGGTACACTCTACATTATGTGTGTGTGCGTGAGTGAGTTTGTGTGTGTGTGTGTGTGTGTGTGCGTGTGTGCGAGAGAGTGAGGGAGTGTGTGTGTCTTATTAAGATCACTCCTAAATATCGGCTAAATCCTCTATCGTGGCGGACTTTATCTTAATAAAATTGAACTAACGGATAAAAGGAGACTTAATAAAAGGTACTATTTGAGCATCATGAAAAGTTCGGTACCCTGTGGGAACCACTCAAAGTTGTCTTCAAGAAATTAATAAATTATAATAAAATTGTATAATTATTAATGATGTCGTAGTACTGATATTTTATTGTGCGTGATATTTATATAGCTAAAAGTAAAAGAGGAATATTACAGCAGTCTCAAAACAATTTACTAGACATAGCCATTTTTAACATACAACTTCTAACAGAGTTGAAAGATAGAAGAGTACATATTGTGCGTACCCGTATAAAACGGTATTAGGATAATAAAACGATGATCTGTATGAGGCTTCTACTGATTCTAGGAAGTCTACATTCTAGTGTCGACATTTTGTCCTTCAAGACAGGACCATGGCATGGATGATATTTTTATGAGCTTCTTACTAAAATAATAATTCTTTCTTCCTTTTTCTTTCGTGTGAGTGTGTGGTCTACTCTGGTGCCAGAGTTTTCAGACCGCCCGAAGGCCTCCGACATGGCCCAATTAATAAATAATGAGATAAATGTTCATTGCAGTAAGGAGCAGGATTCTAAGTTCGATACTCTGGGCCTTTTCACCTACTTTGCACATTACATCGAATATCTCTAGAGCATATGTTACACGGTTAAACTAACACAATTCCATCACAATAACTTTAGAATATCAGTTGATTGATTCGTTCAGCTTCATTTATCTGTAAGGATTCATTATATTTTTTCTTCTAAACAATTATTCTATTAACTTATCCCTATATCGTTAATATTAAAATAGATTTGTTGATAAAATCTTTCAAATTCATAACAAATAGACACCATAAGAGAAATCAAATTAGTAGTGAATATTGTATTATATTTTATTTATTTATTTATGTAAGAATATAATTTAACTACTGTTTACTTCAATATTATATTTCTCAAAGGCTAACTGTGTAATAATTTCAATTAAAATTTAGATTTGACTAGATTTATAATCAGTGCCTAGAGGAAGTATAGCGATTGCGTTTGATTTATTAGCGATATAACAAAACGTTAGCTTCGTCAAAGAGCGTTTTGACCTACTACTGTACTTGTTTTGAAATGTTTCGAGCAGTGACGGATTCAGGACTTCATCTTGGGAGCGGATTTTATCTTAGACCTTTTATTTTGTAAAACTTTACCTAGTCGTTTCTCTTTGAGATAAATCTATCGATTTTTGAGCTTCAGCCTCTTCCGAAGTCCGCCTCTGTTTTGCAGAGATCAGTACACCTTCCTTTATGTGATGCGTTTAGTCGTGCAATAGATTTACGGCCAATTTACATTGTGATTAATAGCAAGGAACTATAAAGCAACAGTTTCAGCCCAGGGTCCGCTTACTATTCTATCCTTGCTGGCTGAATATTAGCTTATCCACTGAGCGACTTCCTGTCTGACCTCCGCAATAAAAAGGGATAGCGATATTTAATGGTTAAGTCTAGTGTCAGATAATTCAGCGGTATTGGCTTGCCATAAGGACTGTCTAAGATCTTCAAGACAGCTGGGACCTTAACGTGCTCTCCGAGGCACGAGGTAACTCCGAAAGTTCAGTGGTGCGCGCCGTAGATTCGAACCCGATACCCTCTGCATGGCAGTCTGTTGATATCGGTATCTCCACATACACTTTAAACCAACGTTTTAAAATAATCAGGTCAGTATGGACTTTATTTTAATGTATATTAGTATGTCAATACTCAAATTAGCTTAAATTGTCTTTATATTTTACTTTTCCTATCATAAAATTATTTTATGTGTGGGCTTTCACTGCACATGTTAGATGGGATTTAGTAAGCCGATCTTGGCTTGCCAATCATTTGTGTTTAAAGAGAAGTAGATTTCTGACTTCCTATTACTTATTGTTACATCAGGGGTTGTTGGATACCTACCTGATTAACGATTTACTTCGCGAACTGACTGCAAATATCAAATCTGTCATCACTGTCATTAATTCGTATTCAGGTGCCCTAACTGAAGAACGATAGAATTAGATTTTTTCTAATAACATTTTTTTCATTTCAAACGTAATTTGATTGGATGACCGCAAGAACAATTAATGTTGTTCTATAGTCTAACTTTGAACTACAGCTTAGTTGTATAATTGATTTTATTTTTTCTTGTCATTAGAGGTATCACATAGTTACCCAACTAATAAATTGTATTAGCGAACTGGTTGAGTGTGTTTAGAAAGTTTAAAACAACTCGCCTTGAGCCTTGACATTTGCCGGTCGAATCATATTTTGATCTGAAAACAATAGTCACTTGCATTCGCAATAACCAGAATGTAAATTAGCCATTACGATAATATTGTGCGAGCTCACGATAGCTTTAAACGTGGTTATAAAACGTTACGAGCAATCATCAAAGTACCTATGCGTCTACAATTACATATTTGAGCAAAATAATATCGAAGGGTAACAAACTAAAAATGTAAATTTGCTATTTAATTTTGACAATTGCACATAACGCGAGACTACTTGTCTTTTAACTTTACATTATTTACAAAGACTAACCCTCTTGGAATGCTATACTTCATGACATTTCCATATTCGCTACTATAACATAATCTACTTTTTATTATTTAGGTAAGGGACTTTATATTTTTCACAATATAGGCCTCACCATTTTGCTTAGTTATTTAAAACTTCTACTCTGTTCTCATCTTCTAACAAGAATATAATAATTTTAAAGATCCATAGTCATAATATTATTAAGTCTAAAATAAAAGTTGCTTATTGCCTTTTAATCATTGCGGTTATTTAAATGAAAAATAGTATTTTTATTCCTTATCTTTGAGTATATATTATATTGGTCGGGTGAAATACATAAATAATTATAAAGATGTATATTTCAATAAATTTATATTTCCCTAATAATTTTCTATAAGATAACTACAGAGATCCTTTCCGAAAATAAATTATTTTATTAGGTAACTTATCGATAAGTATATGAAATAGAATTTTACGACGGCAGAAGTTAGCACGATCCACTATTAGGAACTTTAACAAAACATCATGTATTAGGTTGCATCCACATAGATAACGCAAATGCATGCACTTCGCGTGTCTGAACTCCGACCAAGCTTCGAGCTTGGTCGCCACTAACTTCAGTCCCCGCGCGTCCGTTTTACCGTTAAGTAAACTTTAGTCACATTACGTTGCCGCGTTTGCTTCGGACATTTGATCTGACGTTGTGTATTAGGAGACGAAGAATATCGCACAAGAGATACTGTCGCGCATCGCTTCGACTTCGTGATACAGGCAACGTCACAGTAGGTATTAAAAAGTCGGCACGCTTGGTTTCAATACAAATCGTGATAGTTGCGTTATCTATGTAGATCTATATCTGTGGTTGCATCGCTTATTTACATACATAAAGATTTTACTAAGAAGCATGATGTACCAAAAGTTCACATTATAAAAAATACATGAAGTAACCGAACATTTCTCTCTATCATAACGTTTACGTATACACAATATATTAAATATTCAACTTAGCAACACAAAGGAGAAGTCAATATATCATGAAGACCGTTTATGTTTCAACATTGACATCTTCACGTGATATTATGATATTGGTGTTTTAGTATTATGTACCTCGTATTGAGGCTATTCGAAGTTAGAACCACTATCTACTGATTAATAAGTATATTGTAGATATTCATTGTGTCCTCTCGTCTTACATTCCTCGTTATTACCTTCCGTAATATTCACTTTCAACTTGTGTCCTACGTCGACCGGACATCGATATAAGGCTTTATTTGTACCCTCTTTATTATACTAGGCGCTTTAGACAAAGGCCTGTAAGTGAGTTTTCCATAATATTGTATTATTGCATTCACTGTGGGTTCGGTGGTCGAAGAACCGTGATGCAAATAGAACCTCGTAGTATTCTTAGCAGGTCGATCACTTCTGGGGTCTTCATAGATGTTACGTTTTCATCATTCACCTGAAATGTTTATAAAATTAAATTAGTATTACATTAAAGTTCTTTAAAAAACTAATATTATAATAATTTTAACAGGTGCTATAAGTAATTGGGCTCAGAATGATACCCTGAGGTATCCCATATCTGTCTAAAAGTCCGTTAGAGGTATATAACTAATGGAGCTTGATTTAACACCCTAAACAGGTGTCCATGTTCATCATGAATAATAAAATAATCTCAAATAAAAACAAAGTAGGTAGACGCATACGTATTACGCTAGTATTATAGATGTATAACACAGTCAAAAGCCTTTAGCAGTTTCTAAGTAGTACGCTTTAACAATCACTAAGGTTGAAGAAAAAGTGATATCAGCGTTGTCGCATCATTTGACTACTATAATAATGATATTCACTATTACAGTTGCGGATTTCAGTTGAGAAAAATATTGAACATTATTCCAAATTCTTCACGATAGTGGTTTTATAATATTATCCATTTGATCAATGTATGACGTATGTATACCTGCAGTATGACGTCACCGCGGCGCAAGCGGCCGTCCCTCGCGGCGACGCTATCACTGTACACGGCGGAAATGTAGCTCTGGCCTGACTCAGGGTGCGACTGCACGCTGAAGCCAAGCCGGCTGTTCCAACCCCGGTTCAACTCCACTGTGACTATCTGGAAACAGGATAGGAGACAAATAAATACACAGATTTATAAGCTACACACTTAGTTTATCACCATCATCCTAGCGTTGTCCCAGTCGCGATCCAAGACCTTCGACTTTGAAGACCGGGATCCGCTTTACTGTCACACTTAGGTCTATGACATTTAACCTCAATGCCTATATCGTTGATCACATTAAATATTTTTTTGATATTATAATAAAGTTTTGCTTTTTAGTTGCTTCGTCTTGCTAACTTTTTACGTGAAAATTTATAATTCAGTGTAAATGTCTTTTATCTTAAGCAGGACTAATTTCAATATGTTTTCGATAAGAATAACTAAACGATATTACCGTAGGCTCATTGCTCGTGTTATCGTTGATCGGTTCTGGTTTGACGTTTTCTTTCTGGACGGTATCGATTTCTTTAGGTTTGATCGGAGCGGGAGGCTCCGCTGTTGGGTTCTTTTGTGGCAACAGATTCTTGCGTTCGTTGTCGGGGGACAATGCGACACCTTTCCATTTTTTCAAACCTTTATCTGAAATGAAAATTATATTTTGAGTTAAGTACTTTAATTTTACAAAAAATATCTAGGATTTTACACGTCATAGAAATAACGTAGTCATTCCCAGTCCGTATCATTCAACAAATCAGCGGAAACGATAATAATATTAAATAGATCAATTTAGAAGAGTCACGTTGAGGTATGTACTACTCTCTTACGTAGCAATACGGTAAGTGCGAGCGCTGAAGGCTCAGGCTGTCTTGCCTCCACTCTTCCTTATCGACAGGAAAAGCGATTGATAATGGCAAGACAAAGAGGATTCGTTCATAGAGCTACTATCGTGCACAAGTTAGCTGGTTAGGGTCACCAGCGTCTATGGATAACGGTTATTAAGATTCTTGAACCTATAAAAAAATTGAACCTATAATATTCTTGAACTTATAATATTCTTGAACCTATAAATATTAATGTGTCTAAATCGCAGTGTGTCTGAATCTTACCGTCATCCTTATGTCCATCAGAACTCGTGTGTCCTTCACTTGTAAGCACAGCACTCTGATACGCAGGGTTCGCGTGATTAAACCTCGCTTCATCACTAGAAAGTCCTACAGGCATTGAAACCGGCTCGTCCGAGTCAACGGGGAATACTGGTTCGTTATACCGCTGTCGACTCATGTCCTCCTGGTAAACGTTTGGTGCATCCAGAGTGTCGTTGTCCAGGTTGTTCAATTCGTATCCATGAGGAGGCACTGTAAGTTCAGAACATTAGACTATATAATATTTATGTGGCTCATCACGATTTACTGTAAATAAGTGACAAATATTTTAAAAGTAGGTACATAACGAGGTGATTCAGTGAGAGGTTGTCGCTTAGATTGAATAAGTGTTACTAGCACCACAACTGATTATGATTCAACTGACTAATGAACCAGTCTTTAATATTTACACGCTTACCCGTCAATGATCACCTCTTAAGATTTCATAGAAAGAAAGTTTAGTAAAGTTCCTGATCACATGTCACTTGTTAACAGTATTCTATTGACATTCATGAGTGCAAATGAAAGAACAAAGAAAGTTCAACGCACAAAGGGACAACACTCTTCGGGGAATGTCAAATGACCGAAGAACATCTATGGTGCTGTTCTCTACGATGGTGTGTTACATAGCCCTGGTATGGTTAAATCCGAGTCAGTTTATACGCTGCTTTGGATCAAGGTGTGAAGCGATGGGGATATGAGGTCAGTGTGCGGGCCGACAGCGTCTCACCCACAGACATAGTAGACAACGCAAGCTCGAGAAACAGTATGCAAACTAAATGTACTCCATTCAGGAGTTGTTAAACCAATCTCTGTGACGAGGAATCATTCGAGTGTCGAGTCGTTGTCGCGTGAAACTTGACCTTTCGTGTGTAGTAGCTTGCGTTCTCTACGTTTCTCTATATCTGTGGTCTCACCTGTCAGGCTCAACTTTTGTTTTCTACAAGTGGGTGGAGCGGTGGGGCTGGCGAGTGCCACAGTGCGCGGAGCCCGCCGACACTCCTGTACGCTGTCTGAATATTCCGAACCGTGTTCTACTTTGTTGGAACTTGGAACATCTGCGTGAAACATCGCTTAGTGTGTGGCGTATATATTGTACGTGTTCAGTGTTCGATGGAAGCAAAGTTTAGCCGCTCGCTAGCTCGGTGCGGTCACTATAATGCCGTGTTAATAGCTAGTATGTACCACCTGTGCCGTGATAAATACACATCCGCGATACCTCGCCGTTCGCAATGTTAATGCGGATTAGCTAATGAACACAGAGCTACAGATAATTACATTCATTTGTACTATGAATATATTATTAACGTGTATTGCGTAGTATAATTTCGCTTCGTCTACACACGGTCTGGTTAATCAATACAATTAAAATTAATTAGTTTTGTATTCGTAATTAGCACACGTAGGATGCGACAGCAAAATTTCTATTATACATACCGTATACTTCAGACAGCATTATATACACAAAGCCAGGTTCTAAAAGTTGTATGTTAGAACCCTTGAACAGGCAAGCTTTTTGACGTATCAGAGTCAGTTTAGTATAGCCGTGTTAACCTATTGAGTAAAGGTTGGGTTCACCTTTAATCCATTTATAGCACTTTCGATCAGTTAATCACTTAACAGGTTTCACCTTTCAACTTGAGGCAAATACTAGAGCGTATAATTAGACGTGACGTAATTGGTGGGAAAAGATTTTGTTTATTTTAGGCCTTCCGCATACACCTGTTGTAAGGAAATTGCGCGTTTGAGACTTCGGTTTAAGATAGTTCAAGCTATGCGAATTTGCTTGCGGAGGTCCTAAATCAACAAAGCGATAGAAAGTGCTATGTTTTTTCTATAGCTGTATCTACGTCTATCCAAAGGCAAAGCTTGGAGGGGTTTATATTATGTAGAGTACATACCGTTGGGTTGTTCGTAATGGTTGTTATCCTTGGTGAGTTTGCGGTACTTGCGCGGAGATAAACAGGGCGATCGGGAGCCATCTCCCGCGTCGGGTGTGAGGCGACGAGCGGCCAAGTCGCATAGCATTGACACTGCTTCAGGCCTATGAGAATCATTTGTATTCTTTGAGGAAAATTGTGAATGTACAGTTCATTGAGTTAATGGAATTTTATCGTTATAATCGATCTTTTGTGGTGACTGATACAGTTTGACGTTAACGGAAAGAAGAAAGTATACAATCTGGTTACAAAGAAGATTTAGTATTTATACTGTGAACGAGGCCTAATTGAAACACTAATTGACACTAATTGAAACCAATTCAACAATGTTTGCCTTTGATGAGGTATCCACGAAATATGAAATTTGAAGTTACTTTGTCTTTTACTCAATCGGGCTCATGACTGTTTATAACACTATCTTGTAAAAATTCCATCCAAAGCAATGTTTAAGTTTGGTGACATGTGTGCCAACGGCAGAGTTGGGACTATGGAACACCAACTGCTCCGGTTCAAACACACTTCTTTCGCCTCCTCGAACATTCTTTCAGGGTATCTACCTGTATGATATGTCCACCTCCTTACCTCAGCGGGGGTTTAGGCCTATTCAAAGGCGCGTCAGAGTCGGTGGCTCCATCGCGAGGCGACATTGGTGACAGTGGGGTGGCGGCGTGGTCGCGGTACAGTCGCAGCCGCACTTCGCTGCCGCAAGACCTCAGGAACAGCACCGCTTCGGCGTGCGACATGTTCGACATTGGTGTGTCATTCACCTGTAATTGGCTTTGGTTAGAATACAGAAACTGCTAAGCTAAACTACCACGTCTTGTCCATATTAATATTATAAATGCGATAGTAAGTTTGTCTTCCTCGCTCGTCTCAAGGTTGTACAGAGAGAAAGATTGTAAATCCTGAAGGCACGCGTAAATACATAAAAATAAATAGGCCCTATTATAAAACAAAACAAAATATAGTTCGAAGTTTAGTACTAGTCTTAGCCGTGTAAAACTTATTACTAATAGTTTTAATAAGGCATCTGTTTTGTTTTTATTTGACAAAAACACTAATTAAAATTAAAATATGAGTAAGTCCTTGTTTTGTAAAAAGACTTTTTATGTGGAAAAGACTCTTAATTTTTCAAAACAATGATATTTACATAATTATAACATTATAAATTTACCTTTATGCTCATTTAGAAGATCACTAATTAACATTTTAGATAAGAAATTGTATTATAATATTAATGATTTCTTAAACGATAACGATATAAAAATATAATGTGAAATAAAACCAATGTAATTCAATCTAATGAAGTTGAATACAAATTAAATTAAATGTACTTAATGAAATTAAATAAAAATAAAATGAAATGGAATGCAAATTAAAATAAATGTAATCCGGTATTCAATGGCCACCTTGATTATAATATGTACTTCCATAATCTAAATCTATTCATTAAATGTAATTACACAATAACAAGAACAAAATTGTATAATTAATAGAAATAGTTATTCAATGTATTTGCACGCCACTATGTGGTAGAATATCCAATCCATTAACGTCCATCTCTGATTTATAAAAACTGTTGTCACCATATTCGAGCAAATCAAGATATATTATTATTATACGAATAGCCATACATACCTACTTCTTTCACATGTATACTATTAGAATGGATCGTATAATTCAATTAATTATAGGTGGGTAATTAATGCACCTAATTAATATGATTATGTATGACAATATTGTTATTTATCATCATGGCGGCATGTATCTACTCTGCCGTGAATTCATTTTATTGATGTCATCGGGTTTCGATATATAGATAGATGATAATTAGGGCCTGGAATGGCATCAGTCTCTTATTGAACCACGACCTTATGTATGTTGTGTAGTATTTATTTTTATTTTCCCATCCGTGACAGACAGCAATCCTGGCTCATGCTCAGAAGGAATTATAATGTGCATTTTTGTGGTAAGCTCTTTTTTGTATGAAAAGGAAAGACGGAGAATGCGAAGGAGGAGACGAGGAGACTGCGGAAGGTGGAATTTAGGTGTGCACATGTCCGTGTCATTCTCGAATTTACGTAAGTACCTGCCTAATTTGAATTTGGGTTCTGGCTCGATTACTTATATGGTTTAAAGAGTTCATACAGGCTCTTCAGAGCTAGGGCTTTCTTGGCCTGTCCAAAAACTAAGCACGGCTAGGACGTGTGTAGAAATAATGGTATTTATAGCAATTTACAAGAGAGAAGACAATAACAGCTGTACTGCGAGCCACCATAAAATGTACTCCTTATAATTATTACCATGCAATCCTTATTTTCAACTGTGCTGAAATTTATAATCTAAATCAAAGAGAAAGGTATATTTTAGTTCAGTTCAAACTAAATCGGCATTTCCTCGAGTGTTGGACATTGGCGTGTCGTTCACCTGTGCACGTGTGTTTTGTTAGGACTAATGACGTCACAAGTTAAATACAGCGCCCGTACGAGTGGGCTTGAGGTATGCGGGTAAGTAGTCTTTACTTTACAAAACGAAATTAAATGGAAATGTGTTTATTTGAGGGAAAGATAAAGGCCGGAGAGTTGTGTTTTATTTCTTCATTTGCCATGTCGGGAAAAGAACAGGAATGGGGTTTAAAAAGAAATGATGAATGATAAAAGGTTTTTAAACTGCCTCAAGTACCTAATGTCCTTTCGTCTACAGTATCAAAAATGAAATATGTGAGAATTACGTTTATGAAATCATATTATCGTACATGTAGGTGTGCAATCAAATGTATATCATAATGTGTTCAGGCAGGCAATCGTATGCTTATGTGATCAAAAGTATAACAACATTATATGTATCCAGGTAGACAAATATTGAAAATTCCATCGAAAACTGTTTTCAACATAAGTGATAAAATAAATAATCAATTAATAAGTTCATAAATTAAACTGTAACAAATACTCTGAAATGACAAGACGGCGATATTTACCCAACGGTAACAGTATTAAGTAGGTACCGTACACACAACAATATTGGTTCAAATGTTTCTTTGTTCGGTTCACGTTCGCTTAGTCTATTTTCTGCTTGTTTAATTTTAATGAGTCACATGTCAGGAGTACGTGTATGGTACCAAAGGTTCTTTGTCGAATCGTTCATACTTCAGTAAAGTTCCAAATGAAGATGAAAAGATCGAGGTATATATAAAACCTTATTATATACAAACGGGTAAGATTGCTACAGGCTGTTATATAAACAACTTTTAAAAACTTCGACGATGGAACAATTTAAAATTTCAAATTGTGAGCTCCTTTTCGCTGTTTTAAAACGAGAATATGAACGTTATTAGATTTAAAAGGAGAAACTTGTGTCAAGTACAACGAAACGTTGAAATTTTCTAAATAAGTGTATTCATGGCAGGTAAAATGAGTAGAATACGCGTTTCTCGACAAGAGTTCTTCAGTAGTACAATACGTGCGCTATTTGCTATTCAAAGTCACAAATTCCGACGTGAAAAGTTGAGCGTGCTTGTATTATATTTATGTATTTTGTTGCAATATACTATAACTGGATAACAACGTAGCTACTTGCCATGTTTTCAAGTGTGAGTTGTTAAGACTGGCCACTTTTGACAGAATATTAGCATTGGCATTCATCATCAGCCTTTAACAGTCCACTGCTGGGCTAGGCCTCTCCTTTGAAAGGAGGAATTGGCCTACTATACCACGCTGGCCAAACGGGTTGGTATAGGGTTTGTATCAAGTTTCCCTTCTCTTACAGTGCTGTTCTTTGCATAATATGCTCCCTCTGTCGGCTCTTACGACACCCATGGTATGATATTGGATGGTGACATTCCGTATTCTTAATCCAGCACCACACGGACACACGAACACACGGACGCATTGGCATTAGATCTCCACAAACCAAAATCAATCTCCAAAATAATATTTAGGTCTATTTACTTTTCATATCAACTGCCGCAGATTTTGATGGTAGATGGCGAGATCTTAATTTCTTTAGGCCTCAGATTAGAGAAGTATCAGATGGAACGCATTCGTCCAACTAAGCGTGGCACGTTGACAGCTATGTGTGCGTGACATTTGGCGACTGGCACTGTACGGACACGCGCGACTATGTGTGTGTAAAGTTGCCCGATTATGAATAATCTTAATATATAAAATCCTTGCGTTACTGACTGACTGACAGACACGCTACAGCCGAAACTATTGGGCGCAGGAAGCTGAAATTTGGCATGTATGTTCCTTGGATACCGTAGGGGTGCACTAAGAAGGGATTTCCCGAAATTCCCACGGGATCGGCCAAAACGGGAAATTCGAAAATATGTGTGTGCGAAGCCGCTGGCGTCGACTAGTCTCCCACTATTTTGCATATAGTTATGTAATATTCTTATATTCATTTGCGGTTTTGAATAATTTACCATGGATTTAATTAATGCTTATATATCTATATGATCTCAGATCTATATATGATCTTAGATCGGCGAATATGTTGTTTATTTTTTGTTTAGAAATTCTCAGTATGGTATCTGGAAATGTTTGGTTAATTGCAATAGGCTTGCTTCCTATAATTCCTATAATATTATTTAGCTAAAAATGTACACATCTGTTGCTGTACGATTTTGATACTTATTCCCTACGCCATAAGTATGTATGTACACACGGCGCCAAGTCAAGCTAAACAGTTGTTGTACGATTTTGATACTTATTCCCTAATACGCTATAAGTATGTATGTACACACGGCGCTAAGTCAAGATAAACAGTTGCTGTACGATTTTGATACTTATTCCCTACGCCATAAGAACGGTACAAAGGTCAAAGTGTATAAGCTTGACGAGTAGCAGGGTGTACACGAATATTTGGATCGTTTGGGGATCGAACTCAAAACAATATATAATAATAATAATATAATAATAATATTCTACCACATTCACACAACACCATCTAGTCCCAAACTAAGCAGAGCTTGTACTATGGGTATATGTAAGGTATATACTAATGGAAATTCTATTACTATATTTATAAGAAAGAAGATATATCTACAATATACTTTTATAATACGTTAATGTATTTTTCATTAACATGACAATCATTATTACATATCTAATCAATTGACAAATGCATTTTCCCTAATTCAGACAGAACGGCGTCGACAAAAACTGGCAACACTTACATATTTCTTGCACAAATACGAATTTTATCGAAATTAAATTAGGAAACAGTCAAATTATCACTAGTTACCTGTGAAAAGATATTCCATTTTCCTGTTTTTGTTTTTGGGAACAACTTTTACAGTGTTTAAGAACACAAGACGGCATTTTGAGAATTTAAAAGTTGAAGTGATCGTGGCGCGTGAACTGTACGATGCTTCGTAGCGCACTGAGACGAGTTTGTATTCGCTTTTGAATTTTGTATTTGTTTTAGTGGCCGCACGCAACTGTGCCGCGCGTTCCATTTGATACTTCTCTAATCTGAGCTTTAGGCAATGATTTTATATAAATTGGCAAGTTTTTCTTTTTTTTATAGCACTAGGCGGCAAACGAGCAGACGGATCGCCTGATGGTAAGCAATTACCGCCGCCCATGGACACAAGCAACACTACAGGAGTCACAAGTGCGTTACCGCCCCTTGGGGTTGGGAAAAGGGATAGGATGAGGAGTGGGATGAGGTAGAAGGAATAGGGGATAGGGCCTTCAGCACTCTCACTCACCGAACGAAACGCAACAGTTTAGGTACTGTTACTTTACGACGATTTTCTGTGAGAGGGTAGTACTTCCCCGGTCGAGCCGGCCCATTCATGCTAAAATCAGCAAGGCTCTACTACCGTAAAAAGCAAGTGTAGGAAAACAATACCTCAGGGATCACAGCCCTCTATAGGTAGGTACTATAGACAATTGTTTTAACTCTCTGGTTAAACTGATGATTACCTAGCGTTTATCGATTTTATGTAATTCTTCTATGTTAGTGCCGTTTATTGGCATAAACATATTATTCTCCTCAACGCCTGCAACGACTATAATATTATTTTTGCGTGTGTTTAAGGGGGATAGTTGAAATTCACAATTGGGTCCAACAGATGACTCTATTGCGAAGTTACAATTACACGACTAACTGCGAAGGCAACTACTTCGATATGAGAAATAATTACGGAAAAGGATTATACTTACAGCAACGATCCTATCTCCAGGTTGTATTCTGCCATCACTGAGTGCTGGCTCCCTCACCAGAGCTCTGACGTAATGCCCCAGAGCGCTGTGGTCTTCCTTCCGCAGAGTGAAGCCCAGAGAACCGTTCACTTTCGTCATTATTATATCGAACTCCTGCAAATTTCGAAAAAGGTATATTAGTGAGATGCCACATAATTTGGATGAACAAGAATTTCAATAGTAGATAACAGGAAAATTGTACGATTAAAATTAATGATTCATTAATTTTAACTCATTATCGAGGCACGCACATTTAGTAAGGTGTTAATTAACAAAAACCTTTTGATTTAATTTCATTTTCGTTTCCGATGCAGCGATAGCTGAGTGGAGAGACCGACAGACTGCTACGCAAAGGGTCTCGGGTTCGAATTCACGGCACGTACCTATGACTTTTCGGAGTTAAGTGCGTATTCAATTGTTAATTATCGCTTGCTAATCGGTGAAGGAAAACATCGTGAGGAAACCTGCATGTCTTCTTAGACATGCAGGTTTCCTCACGATGTTTTCCATAATGTTCTGGAAAGACATGTGAAGTCTACTAACCCGCACTTGGCCAGCGTGGTGGACTATGGCCTTACTCTTCTCATAATGAGTACCTAGAGGTCCGTGCCCAGCAGTGGGACAGTATAAGGGGCTGATGATGATGATGACCCGAAGGCCTGACAGTTAGTCATGTCAGAGAGGACACTGCGTGGAGAAGCGATTTAAATGTTGTATCTACAATCAAAATATAGCTAAGGCTCTAAGCCACGAGTTTCGCCACTTTATATATTATTAGGATTCGATAGACACGACATTTCCACCAGTTGCCTGCTCGCTTAGAGGTCCTACCAGACTGCAAAACAACGATTGAATTGAGCCAGGTAGATTCGATGTTGAGCTAGTCATGGTAGATTCACTGTAGATACTTATGGCGAAATAAGCCCGGAAACACAAACGACGCGACGCCGTATTGTGACGTAGTCGTTATTGGCGTTTCAGAAGATTATTGACCAAAGAAGATTAAGTCGCTTGTTAGGTTGAGTGGCTGGCACGGATAAAGGTAGGTACTCCAAATTTATTGTAGTGAAGATGCGGATTATCTGCATACCTTAGAAAAGAGAGCTTAAAATTCTTAGATAGGACATTTACTTATTTTGTCAGAAGTAAATAACTATATTTTACTTAAAAATAGACAAATATGTAAATTTAACGAAAGCATGCCAAAGTCTTTCAGATCCTAGTATCAGAAAATGGTAAAAATTTCGAAATACGTCGCCGTTTTTAGGGGTTGTGAGTGATGGGGGAGGGGGGTAGGTCTCGAAACGAAGTATTTAAGAATTTTTGGAAATTGTTCAAAAATATTTAGACGCAACTCCGGCAGCCAAATTACTTTTAGGGGATTAAAACTAACTCCCTTAAGCCCCCTACACCACCAATACCCTCAAATTCAGGCGACTCGTTTAGAAATCCAACCCCAG